>RJVU01019434.1:633331-662108 GCA_003731715.1 Anabarilius grahami | reverse complement strand
AAAAAAAAAAAAAAAAACCCTGAAAATTCACCAGAATTCCATAATTGATATTGTTAATGACATGAGCTCACACACTGTCAGTCAAAGAACTCATTATAAATTCATTACCAGTTTGTATAATTAAGCGGGTTTAACTAATAGCAAATTCATCATAGTACTGCCGGCCATCAGCGACTGACGGGCTATTTCATTTGGCCCACTGTTTCATCTCATTTTAATACTGACAACTATATCTTTTAGGAAAATATAATGTCAATAACCAGATTTCACATAGTGAATGTGCTGCTGCATTAATAAAAAGTAATACTAATTAAGTACATAAGAAAAAAAATTAAAAGTATTAAAATAAAATATTGATTTATTTATATTTAAAAAAAAATGTATTATATAATTAAATTTAATTTAAATATAAAAACCAGAAATCAGATAATGACTTGTTGCATTAATAAAAGAAGTACAAAAAACTAATACTGGATGTATGGATGGATAGATCCATTTTATAAATAAAATGTATTTAATTTTAATAAATAAAAAAAAGCTATCACATAATGAATTGTGATGCTACATTAAGAAAAGTATGTCAATACTAAAAAATAAAAATACAAAAATATAAAATTAAAAAGTAATATAAGTATTATTAAAATAAAATATTTAACATATAACATAACAGCGGATTTTAACTAGTAGACCGTTTTGGTTGGGTGAATCGATCTGAATCAGATGGGGTCATGTATGTAGAAGAAACTTCTCTCTCCCAAGGCTGTATGATGCATCCCATCTGGAACTAGTGAAGCATAGAAGCCTGAACATACAGACCGTATCATCTCTGCTGTACTGTTCCTTCATGTGCATTAAAGATGATCTGGCACCTGTGAAAATCGAAACCTTACAAAGCCTCATTTTTGTTGAACCTCTCTTTCATGTGTGAAATAAACATGAACTGGCAACCCTTTCAATAAATCAGTCACATTTCACTGCAGGGGTACTGGGATCTGGCAACTCTGTCCATGGTCTCATTATAATCGCGGTACATTCAGGGTAACTGAGTCAGTTATAGCCAAACTCTCTGTCTGCCTGACAGAATGTGATGCTAAAACTGTTTGAGGGCTTCTTAATGATACATTTTGAGACATCCGGAGAGAATCACTACACAAAAGGCCTTAAACTTCTGTCTTCTGGCAGTGAGCTAAACTTATTCTTCATTTGTTCTGTACCGGATTCCTCATCCACCCTCTAAAATTGTTCTCACTGGAGCCTCTCTCGTCTTGTGATCTTCTGTTTTTTGATACTATTAATACTTCATAGAAGTGATGAGAAGACATTGAACAATAAAACGAACCTTCTTAGACAGCAGACACACTGTCAGACCTTTTCCTATACTCCACATGATAACCATCATTTTCATCTCCAATACCAAATATTTAATAATCCTCTTCATCCTCTTTACCATCTACACTTTCTACTGTTCATCACTTGTTATTTTGTTATCTAATGTAATGCCATTCTCACATTAAACGTGCCTTAAACGTGCCAAATACTTTATGGGGTTACTGTAACCTTCTCCGTACTTATACGTACCATTAACTCCTCACTTTTTCTTCTCTCTCTAACATGAGCACAGATGCAGGATCACACATCTGTCAGGCTGAGATTAATGATGCGATTGTGCTGACATACACACACAGGTGGCCGTCATCAGCTTTTACCAACATGATCAGATCTGCATCATTCACTCCTTGTCCATCATATCTCATTCGTATCCTCTCCATCCCTTCTGTCTCAAATCTATTTGTTTGTCCCACTTTACATATCATGTGAAATTAGAAGGGAAAGATACTAATGCTCTCNAAAAAAAAAAAAAAAAAAAAAATCATAGCATAGGAAACCTTGTATCTCCAAAAAAGCAGTAAACCATAGCATCCAGTTTGAATATATATATATATATATATTACAACCACTAATTTTAAATGATAATATGTTAAATTTGAAATATGAACTTAAACTAAATTAACTTAAAATATTAAATTAAATATGTCAACTTGTCTACTTATGAATTGTGAAGTCCAGATTCAAAGCATTTTATAACACCTATCTGTCATGTGAGTGGATTTTAATTCATTAGCTAATCAGCTCGTCACTCTATTTGAAAGTGTTAAAAGGCAAAGTTAAATTATTGAGTACCAGTAACATTAAAATCTCATTTGCAGTAAAAACCAGTTCTAAATTCACAGTAATACATGCATTCTGGGAAACGCAGTATTTGCCGCTAATGTGCTCTCGCTCATATCAGCCAGTCACAAGCCAGTAAGCAAACACTCCATTCAACTCAGTGTAAATGTATTGAGTTTCTCCTCCTTCACTGCATATTAGGAAAAATGACTTATTTTCGGCGGCAAGGATAGAGATGGGCTGATGCAAAAAGCTGCCAACTTCATTTGCAGGAGGCTGAGAGGAACTTGTGAGGCAAATCAGGTTAGAAGAGAGAGGCGATAACAAAAAGGCGTTATAAAAACGTCTGCCTTGATGAATGACCCTTTAAACATGGAGGCACGAGCTCTGGTGCTATCAGACTGCCTATGACAGGCATGAGCTGCCAGCAATATATCTATCTCATGTTTACCTCTACACTTCAGATGGCCCAAAGCAGCCTATTTGGCTGACCTAATCCTATTCCAATTGTGAAATTAGGCTAGACATATCCTAACTCTTAATAATCAAGTGATCCTGAGAAAGAGAAGAGGTTAGGGCTGACCTCTTTAAAGTCTAGATCTCCTTTAGGCATGGTGTGGAGCTGCATTATCCTGAAGGCTAGATTTCTGGCATTCGTAATGCTATTTGTAAATATGTAAAGTGGACAAAATAGATTCCACAAAACGTGTACTGCAATTTGTTATATGCATTCTGTTGTCTCTAAATAGTAAATCAGATGATGACAGACATAAATGTGAGTCATTCTTTATAAATGAAAGTTTCTTCTTTAAAAATGCAAGTCTTTGCCCTTTTAAAGATGCTCTTAATCCAGGTGATTGAAAATTTGGACGCAGAGAGCATCCAACTCTCTTTAATTCACTGATATCTCTTGTTGCCAGAGCTATTCATCAAGACTGGGTCTGAATACACAATAATAAGCACAATATGATTTATACTCATACTTAAATAAAGTTCTCTGCTGAATCATGTTTATACACTCCTTTGATAGCCTACCTAAGACTATTCCTACATTGTTAAGCATGCTCCAAAAAACTGATTCCAGACAATTAGTTTGCAAGCGAAAATATTCCAAATATGCCAACAATGCTTGCCAAGCATCACTAATAATCTAATAAGTATGATCATACTACAGTAGTTACCACATGAAAACCATCACTCACTTCTTGGGGGGCAAAAAGATCGAAAGTATTTTATAGAGTTATTTTTCAAGAAACACATCTTACTCAAATTAAAGAAACATATGGCACAAAAATGCAAAATTACATCATCTTTTACCCACCTTCACATCGTTTTGATCTGCTGGTCACACAAAAACTACTTTATAGCCTCAGAAGACTTCTATATAGCTCAATATCCAATTTTAAGGTGCTTTTTTGATGCTTTAAAGCTTCACTCCCCATTCATTTTAATTGCAAGAACAAGAACAGCCAGATATCTCAAGCTTGTGTTTCACAGATGAAAGAAAGGGTTTGGAATGACACAAGGGTGAGTAAATGATGACAGCATTGTCATTTTTGGGGGGTGAATGCTCCTTTTAATGAAAACAAATCACAAATTAAAACTGGAACTTACACAAAGCAGCTACTTCAAAGCCACAATTGGTAGGAAATACTTTTAGAGGAAAAATATATGACCTTATCAAAAGTCCATTTTGATAATCTCTCTGTTGTTAGCAGTATTTTTCCTCCAGCACAATTCAAGTTCTAAACAAACAGTGCCAATGCACGCTTTCCAATCATAAAACAGTTTACCCAATTACAATATCTGAATCTGAATAATGGAGAAAATCCACACATACTCACACACACACACATAAAAACCCACATCTTTCCTTTCAAATGACAAGGAGACAATCTAACAGATGCAATTTCTATGTTGGTGACCTTCGTGAATAAGCAAAGGAATTTTATTAAAGCGAGCAAATCGTGTGTAGAGACCGCAGAGATAAGTTATCCTTCAAACTCGAGGTTAGCATGCTTTTTTAAAACTAGAGTACAACATGCTATTGACACAAAAGTCTTTGCATATTCCTACCCATAAAGGTTTAGACAGTGAAAGATAATTGGTTTTATTGTCACGGGGGTTGATGTTTTGTGAATCACTGTGTGTGCAGATTTTTCCAAGATGAGTTTTGTATCTCACGTGACCTTTTCTGAACAAAATGCCAGCATGTCATCGAGATCCACAGACCTGCTTCTTTTAATAAGCACAGAAGCGCTTCAATTAGTTATTCAAATGTTTAAGAAAGAAAACAATATGAAAAAAAAAACACATTGAAAGCTAGCAAAAATTCATTATGGAATGATTAAAAAAAACATGTTTGACATTTTAATAACCCCCTCAATAAAACAGTTTTAAGATTCATTTCACATCAATATTTTTTAGGCTTACTGTGCATAGAGGCAAAAACAAATTTCATAGCTGCACGGCTGCTATAATTACCACAGAGAGGCTTGGTCTAACAAATTCAGTGTATTAAAAAGTAAGCAAATGATATTTGAGAGCTACAGCAGAGAAAGATTTTCAGTCTCAAATAAGTCTCAAATAAAGATATTGTATGGCTTCATTCATGTATTATCGTAAGAATTAAATATTGCATGCAAATCATTTTCAATATTCTTTAATCTACTTTTGTGTTTAGGGAAGAAAGAAAGCCATTTTGAAAGTTTCATTCTTGTTGATATCAATCACTCAAGCTCAGCACACAGATTTCGTTCTTACCTCGTATTCCTCTTTAAACCCGTAACCCTGCCCACACTTCATCTGGGTGATGTGTTGGAGCAAGTCTGCCACTCTGATGGCCGGTTGGAACTGGCCGGCCTGGTAGGACATCTCCACCGACTCACAGCCTCCATATGGGTACGTCTGGATGGTCATCGAGGGCTGGGACATCTCACTGTGGCTGCCATCTGTGGAGGAACAATTCAAAATCCTTGAGTACCCATCACCAATGTCCAATTGCCAACTGGAATGTTGCTGGTTTGATCTCTGAGCCATGAGCAAGGCACCAATCCCTGCAACCTGATCTCATGAAGAAACCCACCTGTGGGAACATTTTTGCAAAATGCGTA
Source organism: Anabarilius grahami (assembly GCA_003731715.1). NCBI lineage: Eukaryota > Metazoa > Chordata > Actinopteri > Cypriniformes > Xenocyprididae > Anabarilius > Anabarilius grahami. The sequence continues at coordinate 656,826 of RJVU01019434.1, read as the reverse complement.
CCAATAAGTGCATATCACTGCAGTTTCCAACAGAAAAGAACACTAGAGGCAGTAAAACAGCAAGCACTTTTAATCGTTTTCATACAGTTATGATTACAGGGTCAGATTATGGATTAATAAAGACTTGTTTTCACGTCGAGAGAGAGAGAGAGAGAGAGATCACCTGAGCGAGCATTACCTGTGTCTGATATAACATTCATTCTTCAGGTCGATGTTCATAATATTATATCCATTATAAAAATCCGTTTCAATGTCCGCTGAGGAAAGCAATCTTTGTATTTGTCCTTTTTACAGTTAAGAGAATTTTCCATAACAGAGCTAAAACAACGTCCTTCATTTACAAAAGTCCCTTTCAATTTAAAAGTCTCTTGCGACTCATTCACTAAAGTTTGCCACCATCTAATGGCGTATTAATGTAACTTTCACTCAAATCCATATTACGCACTAATGGACCCTTTCTTAATATCAAATACAACATATTATTTAAATAAAATAATATTTATTGAACAACAATATTTAAATGAACAACAATAGCCATTATAAATGACAATAGGAAATAAACACAATTGTACAATTCAGTCAAAGGTACAAAAGCAGTGCTCTACAGGATGTAAGTTAAATATAGCCTTAATATTAAATTATTGAATTTAACATAGCCCAATTCTATTTGCTCGGGAACAAGCAATAGATTAATAAGTTTATGTACCAAAAATGAATAATATCTCATGTGTAACCACTATAAGAGCCAGCGGCAAATCCCCAAAGCACTGGCCGAGATTAAGCTGTTCTCGGCGGGTACACGAGCACTGAATGACCGTTTAGACTCCAAAAATGTCTAAACAAATTGTAAAATTGGTACTATGATTAAATATGAGTCACATATTTCAAGTCTAAACAACTACATTCTCGCCTAAAAAACTTGTAAAACTACAGTTTGTGGAACAACAAGTGTAGTATTTGTAAGAAAAAAATACGGTGGATTTGCTAGGCCGCCATGACATTCGCTTCAAGCGGAGTGATACAAACGGTGAGGTAGATAGATAGATAGATAGATAGATAGATACACATTTATATATAATATATATGCCAGCTTATAGAAGAGCACAAAGCAAACAGACGTGGACTAAAATACACTAAACATCATTTAGTTTTTATGGGGTGTTTAATTAACCTAATCAATCACAGCACACAGATACCACATAATCTGTAGAACCGCTCAAAAAAAATGACAAAGAAAACAAAGAAAAAACACAAACTCTCAGTCCAGGATATTATGTTGCTCTCAAAAAAGCACAGCTTTGTTTACTGTACACTAATACCTCTCAATCAAGACCAAACCCCTGAAAGCTCAGCTTAGACCTAGATTACTGTGAGATATCTCAGCTTCATTCAGTCACAGACTTCAGCGGACACTTATGGATGACGATATACTGAGACACAGACAGTGTGTCCTTGCAAACTCTTTTATTAGAATAAGACTGGGAAGTAGTTTATTGATGTTAATGAGTTCATTACCTAGAGGAATGGGGGAAGCAAATGATGGAGAAGTTTTTCATATGGCCTCCTTTAACCAGCTAAAGCATCATTCAGATGCATAGAGGGATGGAATATTACTCAACAAATTATTAATGTGGCTATTTGCATCTTAATTGCCTTGAAAATTCATTATACACTTAAAGTAATTCTGGGGCTAAAAAATTTATAATCCACACCAAACATCTACGCTTTCGACATGGCAAAATATGAGTAATTTTGCATGACGTGTTAGTGCTGTAGCATTTCTAGCGCCAGAAGCAAAAAGTTGAAAGTATTAGCGGAGACAATGTATTATGAAGAAAACGATTATGCCAGAATTGTAGCTTCAGGAGGGTCTTTTCAAAGGGCACAAAAAGTAACCAGCAAAGAGATGCTGAGGCTGCTCAATGAAACTGAACAAGTTCACAATCAGCGCACAAAACATAATTTATATCTTACTGATCAGTGCACTTTGATGTTTGTTTAGCCTTCAAAACCTAGTTGCCTACATAGGCAGCTACTTATAATGCAGCAAAGAGTTTCGGTTCCTATTGTCTTGGAATAGAAGTCAATGGGATCTGAAACTGTTTGGTTACCAACATTCTTCAAAATATCTTCTTTTACGTTCTATAGAGGAGAAAAAGTCTGACAACAAAGGAACAACAGGAGGGTGAATAAACAATGATAAGGGTTCATTTTTGGGTGAACTATCCATTTAAGCTACTTATTTACAGAGACCAATTATTTTTTACAGATTATCACACTTTTCCAACAATAAATGGTTGATCTCTAAAGAACAGCACCCAGCTATGCTATTACACCAAGCCAGCAATTAAAGCCAACAGCCAAACAGTCTCAAGTGAGAAAAGCATAGCATTTTAAGCTTGAAAGCAAGACATAGACCGCAAAATTTAAATAAATACTTTTTTTTCTTCAAAAACATTGTTAAAGCACACTACCATGCACAAAATCGTGACATTTAAAAATTCCAAGTCATTCCAAATATGATATTCATATTGGACTAGGCAAATTTATAGTGGAAAAATATGTGCTTATGACTTAGATGGCAACATACAAATAGTAAAAGTGAAAAAGAGAGTGTGTGATAGAGAAGTATACACTAGAGACTCTAAGGTCTCTCAATTTACTGCCCCTCCTTCTGCCTTTCTCCTTCCCTCTATCGCTATCAATTTTTTCTTAATTAATTATTCATGTGTTTTTGTCTCAGCAGCATGAAGCGAATCCCAAAGTGGCAGCCCAGTGGGTGTATTATGTTGTTAAAATAATGCGTCTTCTACATCCAACCCAGAGAAATATCGAAGAACTAAAAAAGGTCAGCTGCACATTGTAGCTGATCTTATATATGAGACAAGTTATATATGTAGATTATGGATAAACTGTTAGATTTTGTAGTCTTGAATCTTCTGACAGTTATGAGTTGATACAGTACAGTTCATAAATAAATTATACTAAACCATTAGCAGATCCTACTGTGAGGTCATATGGGATTTATTTAGTCCTTAGGATGATGGGAACATTAAACCATGTCCAAAAACCCATATGGAAAGACAATATAAGTAAAGATTCTTATGTCCGTTCTTCAAGGTAAAGTGTGTATTTTCTGTACCAATCAGTAAAATAAATTGATTTTTACATTTTCTGAAAAATGTTTATTCATTAATAATGTTTTATATTGAAAAAAGTCACATCTTTAATTGTGTGAATGTTGTGATAAATGACAAACAAATTTCATAGCAGTTTATGACTTATATCTGCATGGGTAATCACTATCCATGTGCATAAAAGCACAGGGAAGAATATTTCTTTATTTATATTTCTTGAAATGATGAAACAATATAAATACTTTGTTCAAAATGAATGAAGGTAGGGTGAGTGATGTGATGAACTAGACAGCTATTTGAACTTGAGGAGAACTGACTTCATCCAATAAAAATGTTAAATAAGAATCATCGATCTAAAAGACATACAGATAATGTGTTTGGTAGCGTCTCATGCATTTAATGCACATGCTACAGCACAACTCAATATTACAATGCATGTATTGGACTATATTATTAAGCGTACTATAGTTCATGTCATATATCGAGTAAAAGACAGAGAGAAAGATGTATGCCAAGTAACTATTCTATTTTCTCATTTCAGTTCTGTTCCATCCCATAATGGCTTCTTTCATTTAAGCATGACCTCTTTGAGGCCACCGCATTATTTGCGTTCAGATGTAAATAGCTAAAATCACATTAAAGCTCAATTATTGGCATGCACAATTACAATATGATAAACTACTATGCTGTTTGCCATTAACAATAATTACCTGACAAGTCACAATAAAGCAAAGGTGACTAAATAATGACATTGCAAATTACTTTCAAATGTCAAATGTGAATGAGTCTTGTGTGGCTGTGGTTATATAGAGGAAAATACATGTATACGCACACAATGCTGTCAGGTAAAAAGAAATTAAAGTCATTATTATTATTTGCAAAATAGTATAATAAGCATTACTATTGGCATTGTTGCATCACATAAAACATGCAATATGAAGTTTTGCTATTTTTAACTTTTTGTCCTTGGCTACAAATACTGCATGTCAAACAACTGTCTTGTTTGTGTCTATTTTGTATTTTTAACATGCTCCATTAAGTCTTGTGAGCCACACTGTAAACCCTAATAAGTTGCCAGAACTCAAAAAAGTTGAATAACATTTATACATTTAACTTAAAATTTTCAGGTTATCTCAACGTAAATATTTTGCTAGCTATAACAAACTAATTCAAAATAGAAATAGAAATCCCAGCCCAGTTTCAGTTAAACTTAAGTTAGTCTAAAAGAACTAAAAGAAATGAGTTCATACAACTCAAAACAATGAAACAGTTCAGTTTACTTGAAATATGTCAGTGCTGTGAACTCAAAAGAAAAACAAATTTCTAAATACTCATAACAGTTAATTTAACTGAACTAATTTGTTTAATTTAAGTTTGTCCTACTCAAACCAATTAAGTATTTTGAGTGTTAGGGTTTACAGTGTATGAAAGAGCAACCTCTGAGCAATGTTATTACTCTGAATGTCATTACGCTGAGTTAAGCTGGAGTCGACAGGCATCTTTCAGATAACCAGCAGAATCAAGCTTGTCCCTTAGTGGGTTATCCATTTCCAGCCTCTAAAACTATTGTTTCTCCATGAAACAGAACCCTTGTCTCTCTCTCCATTCTCATCTATGGTCCTGCATTCTGTGTCTTTTTTTCTCTTTTTTTTCCATTTCCATCGATCCTAAAGATATCTACATTCCTCTACAACATCTAAATCTTTCACTCTTTATCTTGCTCTAATACACTACACATGCCCCTTTTCTCTACCATTATCCTCTCTTTCTAACACAATGTCCTCTCTTTCATGTGCAAAAAATGTTCACCATTGGACTACTAATCTGATGCATTGATGATCACCATCTCCACGTGGATTACTGGAGAAATGATTTTAAGAAACAGTCGGGTAGTCCTCCCTGGCAGTTCCTGTATGCGATTACCAGGGCTTTCATCCCGCAACATGATCGATAGCCTGTAAATGAACTGGAAGCCTCACATAATAGACAGGTTTATAAATGATTAGGGGCCACCAGTCCTTCTCAACCTCGTAATCTCAGAGACATCGTTTCGGCAGGGAGCATCTCAAGAACAGAAATATGACCGTCTCCGCTCGGAGCGAGTGATGGAGTCTGTAAAACAGAATGAAAAGGCCTTCTTCCTCATTTAATGCCTCATTCTTTTATCTGCACTGCTGGCTGTATTTCCTGCTATCTTCTCTCCATCTCACTATCTTTACCCTCCACTCAATTTCAACTTTTCAATTCTTCTTTACACATTCTCTTCTTATTACAGTGATTGTTAGACACTAGAATCCATTCAACCTTTGTAGATCATTTCAATCTTAGTTGTGCTATCTATTCCTTTTTTTTAAATTATCTTTTTACTTTTAAAGCAATTTAACAATAAAGTCAACATGAAATGGCAATTAAAACCCATTTTACTTCTGTGACTTTAAATTATATCTAACTGACAACGATTACATCATTCTAATTTGTACATTCTGATTTATGATAGGTCATTTCTTCTTTTCTATTTAATCATCTATAGCAAAGACTTCAGATATACAAAGATGGTGCACTCATATTACTATGAATGGGAGAAAGTGCAACGTGCAATATGGTGAAATAAATCCTGCCTTCTAAATAAAAGAGCCAGTCGCCAATTGGTAAAGTCATTGATGGTGCGTTCCAAATGGGATATATCGCCCTCCGAAGGGCATTTACTGAAGGGTCGTTCCAAATCAAAGTGCTCAAAACTGGCCACTTCAAGGGTCCTTCGGAATGAAGGATTTCGAAGGGTACAACTGATGGATACTTCGGGCCCCCATGATCCTTTGCACAGGGAAGATGTTTGGTGTCACAGGATGGGTACAGGAGGCTCGGAGTTTGTTTTTACCTATAAATGTATGTATAGTATTTTTCTATACTACTGTAATATTTATATGAGTTATATTTGGTGCATAATTATGGTCAAAAAGACATTGTACTTCAACAAAAATACTTTACAACTATCTTTATCAGTCCATTCATACATAGACACAATATACAATATGGTGCGAAAAACTAAAAATAAATAAACAAACTAATGTTAAACAAAAGGCGCAGCTTGCACAATCTACTCATCGTTCAGAGCCTGTTTTTTTGGGGGGTCAACCAGCGTACAAAATGTGCGACGAAGGCGCCTCCTTGATAGTCTTGTTAAGATGAGGCAGATCCAAAAAAATCGTTTTTTTTGACCCCTACACCCTTCATCCCTTCAAACCCTTTGAAGGGATTAGAGCATAGGTATGAGCCCTTCCGAATGGAACACAGGGTGAGCCACTGGGACTGCACATGCGCATTGGCTGTTTCAGCCTGAAAAATGCAGTTTTTGTTATGATTTGAGCGTTTAGAAACAAAATTTATGAGACAGTTGTTGTCCGATTAAACATAAGCCTGGTGAACAGCTTTGGAGAATTTGATGTTTCCCCATTTTAAAGAGATAGAAGCTGTACTTGCATGACTGAAATAGCTGCCCGAGAGAAGTTTCAAAGATGGCCGCCAAATGAAATGACTTGCCTTAAAGGGACTTTGTCTATAGCCATAAAGAGAGTTTCGTATTATGTGTTGATTCCTGTGCATAGCAATACAGGAGCAAAATAAACCGAAAACACTAAATATAATACCTTTCAAAAGTTCAGAGTCAGTAAGATTTTGTTTTTAAAAAAATAATAGGACTTTTACTTTGTCAAATAAATGCTGTTCTTTCTTCAGAATCCTGAAAAAAACATGTATCATGGTTTCCACAAAAATATGAAGCAGCTAAACTATTTTCCACATTGATAATAATAAGAAGTGTTACTTGAAATGCAAATCAGCATAGAATGATTTCTGAAGGATCATGTGAGACTGTGGTAATGATGCTGAAAATTCAGCTTTGATCCCAGGAATAAATTTCTATTTTTGATTTTAAAATGTAAAGAGTTATTTTAAACAAAAAACAAAACAAAACAAAAAAAAAACATTTAAAAATCTCACCGAGCACAAACTTTTGAATGGGAGTGCATATACAATAGACAATACTGTATATAATATTTATACAGAATCAAAGCCTAAAATCGAAACACTACTTTGGCTTGCGAGTGCCTAGTATTTGCTTTAGCATAACTTCTGACATCCCAGTGTCTACTCTAAGTTTTATTCTTTTCCTCTGATCCATTCCTTTCTTCCTCCATCCCAATCCTCCATTAACTCCCTCTCATTGCAGTTCATCTCTCCTCCTCCATCACTCCCCATTGCGCTCCCTCAATCTCAGATTTTCTACTCTTATTTGTCCGATCATCTCTTGGCATCACTGGGTCAGGTTGGGAAGAATCTCTCAAACAGGAGCTTTGAATGATTGTTGCATATTCCACATCCAGTTTACAAATATCTCACAGTGCAAATTTACTGCTTCAATTGATAAATGCCTAAAATCAACTACCCTAGTGCTTGATGTTTTTTTCCCACTTTGCTCTCTCTCTGCTTTAATACACCACCTGTGTGATCGTCTTGCAGTAAGGAAGCTGTCTCCACCTTCATAACCTCTGTAAATGCGTTTGCTCTCAGTGGTTTATTGGCGTTGAGTGCGTATATGTATGGGGGAGTCACAGTCTTCACTGCTGAGTGTATCTTAAAATGTGAGTTTTCAAACTCCTACTAGGAGCTGCCTGGATCAGAGGTGCGTGTTTAGAGACCCCTGCATCTGAGCCTTTTAGAGTGAACCTTTGAAATGAGCTTTCGGACTGACTCTAAGCCCCGAGCCCGCCAAGATTTCTATCAGAAATCCTTTTTCAAAAGCTCCCTGTAAAGAACGCTTTCAATATCTTCTGAAGAATGAGTAAAGGATGAAGCTTTGGCGTGACCAGGAAAAACTTGAAAATGTCAGCAGTTGAGCTGAAATACTGTAGTTTTACCGTAGCTACTAAAGTGAGTCCCTGGTATGTTTTCATTCATCAGACAATAGTCAGCGAAGGCCACGTAAAATGTCCAAATCAAACCCATTTGAAATCAGTGGTTATTTCTGTGTTGATGGTGGGTTATTGCTGTAAATTTGGGACATTGATAAAATACAATTAATGTTTGACTTTACAATTCACAAAACGTTGTAAACGGCCACTTTGTAAGTGCTTCTCAATGGTTTCAATGAATCAAGTGCTGCTGAGATTAAGAACTGGAAATGATAATGACGAAAAATAGTGATAACTGGAAACATAAGATGGAAACCAAGCAAGAAGCAAGCTAGAAAGAAAGAAAACTAGAAACATACAAATTAATTTTCAAATGAAAAAAGAAAGACAGAATGAAAGGATGGATGAAAAGAAAGAGGGAAGGAAGGAAGAAAAAATGAATTAAAAATGAATGGCAGAAAGGAAGGAAGGAAGGACAAATAAACAAATACATTAACAAATGAATAAAAGAAAAAAGACAAAAAGGAAGGAAAGAAGGAAGGGATGAATGAACAAAAAGAAAGAAGGAAGAAAGGAAGGAGCAAATAACTGAATGAAAGACTAAAAGAAAGAAAGAAAAGCTATTGCCATTGGCTGTGAAATGGTCAAACTGTCTTTGAAAACACGTGTCTTTGTGTGTGTGTGTGTGTGTGTGTGTGAGTGTGTGTGTGTGTGTGTGTGAGTGCACAAAACACTGTCACACACCAATCTGCCAAATCTGAAAATTAGCATTCCGACAGCTAACGATCTAATTCAAATCACTTTCCACACATTGGGATATAAACATAGACTTTGTTTGAACTGACAGAGGGCTTTCATTCCTCTAATCTTGCTCAGCGTGGGACGGACGCATCAGCGTGTGGAGGACGCCGCCGACTCTTCACTTAAACCACATTTAGCTGCCGCAAAATTACAAGCTGCAATTAGTTTGATCGGATGGGAGCGCCTGCTTTTGACTTCAAAGGTCAATGTTATGATCTTTCATCATCTAAACTTTATGACTCAGAGATGTTTCACAGATACACACGCAGGTTTGGAATGGAACTGCACGCTTGAAAGTGATTCGCCTCTGAATATTCATTTTGTCTAAGATCAGCTTCCTCCTACATTCAGATCAAAAGATACAGAAGAAACGCTTTAACGTTATCCACTATCTGTAGAACTGAACAGTGTGATTTATGATAAGTAGAGGAGGAAAAGTGTCTTACCTATAGATGCTGTGGCAGGGACTGGCTCCTTAGAAACTGCAATTAAAAACAGAACAAAACTGAAACCCAATTTTTGCTTTGACACAAACACCTCACAGCTATTGTTGTAGAGTATTTGGGGAGATGCTTTCTTACACTGTTGTTCAATTATCAAGATTATCAAGAATCACTCTTTTCAGTCAGATCTTTTCAATGAATCACTTGATCCAGTTCCATAAAACCAGTCTGAATGATTCGGTTCTTGAGTCTGGTATAATCTATTATCAGGTGTTAAATATTAAAGGCTATTGTTATTAAAGGCTTTAGGTGACTTGGTTTACTGGAAACTGAAAACATCATAAAATTAGCCTAAATATTTCATAAATGATCCCACAAGTGGTAGGAGATGTGCAGAACTTGGTGAGGTTTCAGTTCTGCAGAGCTTTCTGTGATGGGCCTGCTGATACATTGTAGGGTTCAAACCTACAACCTTTTGGTTACCAGTCCAGGTATTTAAAGGATTAGTTCACTTCAGAATTAAAATTTCCTGATAATTTACTCACCCCCATGTCATCCAAGATGTTTATGTCTTTCTTTCTTCAGCTGAAAAGAAATTAAGGTTTTAGAGGAATTTAAGATTTTTCTCCATATAGTGGACTTAACTGGGGTGCAACAGGTTGAAGGTCAAAACTGCAGTTTCAGTGCAGCTTCAAAGGGCTCTACATGATCCCAGCCGAGGAATAAGGGTCTTAACTAGTGAAATGATCAGTCATTTTCTAAAAAAATAAAAATTATACATTTTAACCACAAATGCTTGTCTTGCACTTGTCTTTCATGCTCCACGCATTACATAATCACGTTGGAAAGGTCACGCCTGACGTAGGCGGAAGTACAGAGCAAGTGTTTACAAAGCGAATGTGCAAAGAAGTCAAATGCCCTTTACAAAAAAGGTTAAACAATGATGTTCGACGATTTTGAAGTTGGAAAATGAGATGGAGTTTTTCGCCCTACCGCGGTACTTCCGCTTACGTCACACGTGACCTTTCCAACATGATTACGTAATGTGTGGCGCATCGCAGAGCTAGTGCAAGACGAGCATTTGTGAAGTATACACATTTTTATTTCGAAAATGGCCGTTCGTTTCGCTAGATAAGACCCTTATTTCTCGGCTGGGATCATGTAGAGCCCTTTTAAGCTGCATTGAAACTGCAATTTAGACCTTCAACCCGTTGGTTGTCGCTGAAGTCCGCTATATGGAAAAAATTCCAGGAATGTTTTCCTCAAAAACCTAAACATAAACATCTTGGATGACATGGGGGTGAGTAAATTATGAGAAAATTTTAATTCTGAAGTGAACTAATCCCTTAACTACCATGCCACATGGACCTAGTCAACACAGAACGCTACATACCTGAGTAGTAAGAGTTGAGGAGGGTTTTGCTCTGAAGGGCTTTACCCTGGATAGAGAAGGAGCATGGAGAAGAAGAGGCTGGGAAAGAGAGAGGAGACAATCTAAGTTCACTTAGACAATGACTTTACATACACAGCAGAATACACAGAGTTTTAAAACACCACATCATGTTTCGATTAATAGCAGGGCCGCATTGTGACAGTATCAGTGACTTCAGAATACTAGATTTTTAGGTCACTTTCTGCAAAGGAGACAGATATCTCACTAATAGACTGCATCATGCTATAGTCAGCAGGACCTTTAAATGTCACAGACTATTTTGAACATATCCTAGACCAGTATGTAGTTTTCTGAATGATGTCTGATTTTTTAAGACTCACATACAGAGGACTTGATGAAAGTCACAAAAACACACTCTGAGCATCACACACTCCAGTAAACTTCCTTTACTCTTCTCGGCTGATGGAGCCCATCCTTTTTACTTTCCATTTTAAACGCCTATCACTCCAGATCTCCATTTACACAAATCTCCACGTCTCACATGTGTCGGCGCATACGCGTTCACTCACATAAGGATCTCTACAGAAAATGCTTTCACAGCAAAAGCTCATGGGCCAGTGAGGTGAGATCGAGAGCGTCTGAATGAGAGAAGCGTGGAAGGTTAGAAGCAGGTGTCTCTGTGTTCATTTAAATGGTAATACAGCTAAAATGCTGAGTGTGTAGGCTGGGATCGCTATGATCTCTATCTCACACATCTTACGCCGAATCATCTTCAAAAAGCCCTGGTATAAAAATATATATATAATGTGTGATTGTAACTGTGGAGCCGGTGAGAGGAAGGTCTGGATATAAACGAGAAAAATGTCAGTTACAATATGAGATATAAAAGCCCACAAGAATTTGTCACTTTGTCATTCACAAAGTTCTATTCTCTACACCAAAGATTTTCCTCCCGGAATCAACGCAAAAAATGTGAAAAAAGCAGTCGATTCCACATGGGCCTTGTCATGTACATAGAAACAAATATAAAACTCATAGGAAAATTAATAGGAACAAAAACACAGTAAAGCCAGCTGTGGACTAGTGGTTAGTACACATGGTCTGACATGTTGAGCAACCTATAGCATTAAAAAAAAGAAACATTTGTACAAAAAGAGGTACTTTGATTAGTCTATATTTAATAACTTTTGTAATGTCAAGATCATGAGAAAAAAATAGGATGTGCACTGCAAAAATAAAGCAAAAAAATAAAATCTAATAAAATTAAGCAAATAAATTAATAAATAAAAAACAACAACCACCATTTTCTTAATCATACTTCGTTTTGTTTTCCAGTAAAAATATTTAAACAGGAAGTCTTAATTCATGATATATCCACTGAAGACAAGTTTAAAGAGTACACTCATAATTCAGCGGATCTGTGACCAAAACTTAAATAAATGCATGGTTGCAAGTAAAAAATTCAATTTATTGTTTTAATTAAACCTTTTAAGTTTCAAACATTATTTTGTTGACTTCTGTTGACATCATAATGTTGATCATTACATCAAATGAATATTGTCTGTTATTTAAACTCAAATTTCTGCGTTAATTGGCTTTTTTTATTTTTATTAAGTAACATAATGAAATTGTCTTGATAACTTCGGAAATTAGGCAGTGGATTTCTAGTTCTAGTAGGACTGGATAAGTAGAATAAATGTTGAAATTAAGTGTTAATTTATTTGTTTTTAGTGAAGGGAAAGACCTGTTTAATGCTGACATTTAAAAGAGTTTCTGTAATGTTGAAGTTTTTGTGGTTACCATTGTGCTGAAGAGTAGATACATGAAGGTAAAAACTACATTGACTCCATAAGCAATGACTGCGCTAATGCCAGTGACAAGTAATTTCTTACTTGTTCCCTAAATATACATGTTAAATAAGTTAGCATGTGCAAGCTGTTGATTTGAACTGAAATAGATAAGATTAACTGGTTCCAGGGCTACAACTCAGGTAGTTGGAGAGACATTTTTTGTTGTTGTTTTTTAAATAATCAACATAATTTGTAGCGTAAACTTTGTTTATGCCACAAATTATTCAGTTCCTCTAATTCAATATAGCTTGTTGGTTGAATATAACTTCACTCAAAGTTGTCATAACTCAAAAAAATTAAATAAATATGCAAACTGTTGCATAAATTTTTTTTTGTAGAGCCAACACATTATTTTGTAGTGTATGAATGAGTACATTTATCTTATTGTAAGAATATATTTGCCTGAAAAACAGGACAACATATAGATTAAGAAAATGATTTTTACATATAAATATATTTAGTCAGAAAAAAATCAATTGCAATTAGCAGTTCCAAAACAGAAATGACCTGCTGCAGCTTTACAGTTATAAGTTAAAGTGTATGATCTCTGGTAGTGTATCACTAGGCATTTGGGACTAATCTTTTTTTAAAAGAACTGCTTACAAACAGCGATGAGCTGGGCTGAGTTCTAGATTGTTTTTGCTCCAACGCCACAGCTGAGATTCATGTCTATAATAAAGAGCCTGCACTTGTGCAATAATAGTGACTCTCAGACCATTAGATAAACAACAGATAAAATAACAGTCTCCAATTACTCCGTGCCTGTAATGATCCGAAATAAACATACCAACAAAATGCATTTGCACATCAACTGACCAATGACATTTAAAAGAACTGAGAAACACTAAACATGCAGAACACATTGCCAATCAGTGTTGATTTTAAAGGAAATAAATGTGATCATTATGCATAATGACATTCTCTCTCTCTCTATGCATCTTGCTCTTACTATCCGTTGCCCCCTCTTCTTCCTGCTCCATTCAAATTATTCTGTACACAAAGGCCACAGTGACATTTTGTGCAGAAAGCGACTCAGAAAGACCCATCCTAATTACAGCCCCTTCACAGCATGCCACAGCCCACTTAAAACTGAGAATGAAAGCATGAGAAAGAAAGAACGCCTAGTCCAAATGCCACTTGCTATTCTTCTCCAGCGCCTCTTAAAGCAGCACGTCAATAGCGAAGTCTCTTGATATGTAGAGCGCTTCGGTCCATGCTGTTTAGTGACAAAATAGCTCTCTGTGGTTAGCAATGCTCAGATCTGACTAGCAGGTGTGAGACGGTGGCGTCCCATCATTTGGTTTCCTGATGGACGCTTAGGACAGACAATCAAGGAGAATGGTGAGTTGAGTTAAAATGACAGATTGTTGACCCCTTCTGACACCTTTTAGAGCTTCCAGAGCTTATCACCATGATGGTGGGACGTGCAGGAGGTTTGTGTGATTGCAGTAATGAGTCCTGAGATTGGCGCACACACACAGTGGTGTAACACAAGATCGTGGTATTTGGGGAACGTGGCTATTTTATGACCTTTGGACTTTGACTTTTGAGATTAGTGGAAAAGAGCAAAAAATTCTCTAAGGAGAAACAGTGTAAAATGTCGGACTGAACATGAAACTACTGCTGTATATTTCAACATACCTTCTGATGATCATTTGTGTTTATTTTCTGCTATAACTAGTAGTAAAGATGAAGAGGAAAAATGACATTTCAAATGACATTCATTCATTCGTTTCTTCATTTGTTAATGCCAACTTTCCTCTCTATGTTGTTCTCAGAGCACAGGTACATTTGAAATAAACAGGTTGTATGAAAAAACAGGGCAGCACAATAATGTCACAGCACAATATTTGCTGAACTCACAGAATCCGTTGAGGTCCTGGTTGCTGGTGGAGAACGGATCGTCCTTGTGTAACGTGCTGACTTTTCCTGTGCTTTTATCCGCTGTGCCTACGGGTCCCATCTCTCTCTGCGTACTGCTGCTGGCTGTCTCCTTCTGTTTTTTAGCTAGTTTCCTTCAAATTCATCCACAACAGGACAAGTTTATAGACATGATCAAAAGGAGAACTTCAGTGTGTCGTTGCAATGCTTTTGGCTAGAGCAAACTGTTTCACTGTTTTCCAAGCATGCTTACTGTAAATGTGTGAAAGTAATGATTTTTTTTTGGACAAATGTAGGTTATTAAAATCAGTTATGAACTTAGTTACTGCCAGACTTGTCAGTTTTAGGTTAGACATATATGCACAGCAGCATAACAGTGCTAAACCAAAGCATTGCCAAAACACTGCTGAAAAATTGACAAACAAGATATACAAGACAAACACACACTGACAGACACTGGGCACATAGAGGAAAAGAAGTGAGAATGGCTTTTGCCTATTCAAATGGCATTGACTGCAAGATTTCTGTAATATAATATAAATAAATTCTGCAGTGATATTTGCCAGTAAGAGATAGAGAGAGGGAAAAAACAAATCAAACCTCAATTCAAAAGAGAGAAAACTCAAAACCTTGCCATGCAGAACAAAGCCAATTGGACACTATAAGTCTATTGATCAGGAAAACCTTGTACATAGATGCAATATTTAATTACCTACAGATTGTACTGCTCCTTGGAAGCATTGTATCATGATTAAAACAGTGGCATGTTGGAAGCGACCTAGCTGTTAGTACTCACATTAAGAGAAACATTAAGCTTCACCTGTAATTCCTTGCCTTATTATCTATATAAAAATAACTAAAATAAAATAGAAATAATCTTTAGCAGTTTTTATAAAGGCAGCAGACTTCTGCTGGTCTTTGATTTTTGATTTGTCTGGCAGTTCATAAGCTAGAGTCTCCCCACACGTTAGTGCACAAAACTTCAAGGAAGATATTAGTGTCAGCGATGGATTGGAGTCATCCAATAAAATGACTCTTTGATTCTCTAGGTCCCACAGAACACCATTTGACCTCAATATGTGCTCCCTTCTCTTACGGGGCCGCGCTGATAATAACTCTTTGTTTTGTTATTTTCTCTGCTGGGAATTTAAAAAAAAATCAAATAAAGTTTCAGCTTCCAGAGAAACCAGGCCAACCTTTTAAATTGGGGCCATTTTACCTAGGTTGGAAAATAAATTCAGTAACACTGGTTTTTAGTGACTGAGGATCAAAAGAGGACAAAAACTGTTCAGAAGCAGGTCTCAACATCAAGAAGCAATAAGAGAAGGGTCACGACTTTCCAATTAATAGCAATGTGATGGCTATAGTGCTGAGATTTCACTGTATAAACTGCAACACACAAACTCTACACCAGTGTGCTCCCTACCTAGACAGCACTTTCAGATAAAAGCATCAACAAACCATCAGCTCGTTGCACAACGTGTGCTGAAGGTCACAGCCATAAAAAAATAAAACCCACTGAATACTGCAGTAATGGGTCTCATTTCAAGTGCCACAGAATCTGGACATATTGTAAGTGGCATAAACTATAGATAATCCTTATTTAATGAATGTCAGAGCAGCACTTCATTAAAAGTGAAGGCTATACTATAGTTAGGGCACCATAAACAGTCTTTATAGCACCAACTTTGTAAATGGCATATTGTAAAGAGAGAGAGAGAGGTGGGGAACAAGAGAGGCAGAGCTGTAAAATAGAGATATGGTATGAGGTATGAAAAATTTGTATCACAATTTTAGTGACCAAAATAATCACGGTTATAAGTTTATATCGAAAACCAACAAACAACAAATAAAATTAGGAGCACTATGCAATTTTTGATTTTCATAATCATTAAAATAATAACATTAACAATGACTGCCGCACTTTAAATGATCAAAAAATATTGGTTGGGTGGCTTATGACATAAAATATTATACTAACATGAACATACTACATGTTTAAATAAAGTTTTACAAAATTATAAACCTCACATTTCAGCCTTTAAACCATTTTTAAGAAAAGGGATGAATCAAAATGATTAAAGATTATATGTATTTTGTTCCATGAATAATTCTAGATAGCTTATTATCCGAATTGTTTTGATTTTTATACGGATTTAATGATAATTAAAGTATGAAACTGTAATACTAACCGTCGAGAATTTTGGTAACACTTTTTTTAAGGTAACGTAGTTACAAATTACTACATGTACTTAATATAGTAATAAGTACTACATTATATATTGCATAGTAAATTATGCATAATTATAAGTAACTAACCCTAAACCAAACCCTAACCGTAACTCTTTATTAAGTACATGTAGTTAATTAATATTACTCAGTACATATTTGAGTAATTACAATGTAACTACATCACCTTAAAATAAAGTGTAACCAGAATTTTATCATGGTTTATCGTCAAACCGGTAACTGTTTCATCTCTACTTTAAAAAAAAAAATGTTTAGGGTAAATTTTTCTCATCATTCATGCTTGAAATTTACCAAATGTTCATTGATAAAGTATGCACACTTGGTTGAGCTAAAACTAGAATGGTGGAAAACATATGCATTTGTGACATGAGAACATGCAAAGACAAGGCAGCTAGCCAGGAAGTGCATGTCAAAGCAGTATTAGTAAGCATGCAGAACATCTCAAAATAACCTTTACACTATCCCCTATTTTTCAGTTGCATGCACGCACAAGGTTGCAGTAGGTTAACTTGTAGGGCAAGGCATTAGCAAGGACAAGGTCATGGGTTTGGTTCCCAGGGAACACAGTGTTAAAATCATATTGGCTTTGTCAAATGTCACTTTGCATGAAAGCATCTGCCAAATGTGTAAATGCATGCACACTCAAACTTAAACATGCTGATAAATCAGGAATTAACATTGACAGCATGATGTATTATGAGTGCTATGCTATACCAGCCTAAAATCATAGTACATTGAAAATAGTAAGCTAAAAAGTAAAAAACAGACAATGGTATCAGTTTTATAACAGTATATGCTTACACTAATACGTAATATCTTAGTACATACTTAAAAGTATGTACTTTTGTATGCAAAAGTATAAGATTACATATTGTAAGTTTTTATCAAAGCTTTTACAATGTGCGAGATCTTTGCTAATGGTAAACTCAGTTTGTGAATGGGCAAGGGCAAAAGTGGATCACTGATTGCAATACTAAATCCGAATGTGATGACCTCAACATGCAAGCTGCAAAAAATCACTTAATTATGCCCATAACATAACCCCATCGAAACTGAGAAGGACTCGCTCTCCGGATTTGGGGAATATATTGGCGTCACGGCTAGCTTTAGCCTGTAGCTGTCTGTCTATGCCCTTCAGATGATATCCTTTTGAAAAAGCTCCTCCTGGCTGTGTTCCCACTTTCATCTATATTTCAGGAGCGGAGAGAGAGCAGTGAGAATGCACATAGTAGTCCTGTGACTGTGAATCTGAGCTTTTAAATCCTTTAACGCGTGAGGTAAACATCCTGCAGCTAGGCTCTGTTGCACACAGTGCAAATTAAACAATCCCGCACAGTAAAATGCTGAGGCAGGCATAACAGTTGAGGTAATAGTAAATAGTTTAAGCGTAACGGAAAAGTAATAAAAAGTAGAGGTGGAGTCCGTAGACCAAAGGGAATAAGATAACAGTGGAGCCACATCAATTTATGTGCACATGAGGGCAATTTATAACTGTAGGCCTGCTAATATTTCAATGCAAACTGAAAAACTGTAGGTATATAGCACATAAGATTTGGGTGTAAAATTACTTTGTCGGAACATCGAAGAATAGCAAAGTTAAAACATTGGTGCAAAGTGTGATAAGGTATAAAACTGACTCAACAGTTTACTCCACAATAAAGTTTTCTTCATTTCCAAAAGCTTTGTTCGCCATGGCAAAGTCGAGAGACTTTTGGTCCTAAGATTAATTGTCCCTTAACTCTAACTTGATTTTCATTTCATTCTTTTATTCTCTCACCTTTTTCTTTTAATGAACTAAGAAAGTTTTAAAATACTTCTCGGAAAGTGGTAAAGGTACTTATTAGGAAAGCATAAATTTAAGACAGGGATTGTTGAATAGATGTTCTGTATTTAATGCTACTTACAGGTAATAAGAGTAGGAATACGCATTTCTTCTGGAGCAGCAAGATGAGGACAAAACAAAACAAAAATAAAATAAAATAATGAATATGTAAAATAAATCAAATAAAATATAAAAATTAAAACAATATGAAAATTAAGCAATTGTCAAATAAAATATAATAACAGAAAATATGAAAGTATTAGTGAAAATATCACAAAATAATAAAATAAAATATCAATATAATGTAAAATAAATCAAATATAATCAAATCAAATCAAATAATAAAATAAAATGAAAATTAAAACATAATAAAATTAAAATATGAAAGTATCAGTGAAAATATCACAAAATAATAAAATAAAATAATAACAAAACAAAGGAAAAAAAAAAGACAAACACATTGATTAGTGACCAGTATTATAAATAAAGAGATATCTAATGCTAAAACTAGTAAAAACTTGCTACTTATTCATGTGCTAATGACCACGTAGTGTTTAATTAAACAAAAGAGTGCTACATAGCTTCATGTAGATGAGATATGGATTTCTGCAACCTGAGGCTGGCTGTGTGGCTCATTTCAGGTAAATTTATGTTCCTTTGCATCAGTGATAGTTAGTAATAGTAAAATGACCATTAAGCAATAAATGAAATGTATGAAACTGCACATCTGGCTCCCCTTCAAGTGAAAATGTGTGAACGGGAACAAAGAGAAGGAAGTGTGTGTGTGTATACTGTATACATATAGGGTACAATGGGGCTAAAGGCACACCTCAACAAAAATGTGTTTTTCACTACTCCCATAGTGTATGACTCCAGAAAATATACACATTTGTATTGAATATTGATGGAGCAACAGGTTTTGTGTGAAAATAAATGGTTTGTTTTGTTTAAAAACTTGCATGAGGTGGCAAGCTGGGGGCAATCGTGGCCTAATGGATAGAGAGTCGGACTTGTAACCCAAAGGTCATGGGTTCGAATCTCAGGTCCGGCAGGGATTGTCGGTGAGGGGAGTGAATGTCCAGCGCTCTCCCCACCCTCAATACCACGACTGAGGTGAGACCCTTGAGCAAGGCACCGTACCCCCAACTGCTCCCCGGGCGCCGCAGCAATGGCTGCCCACTGCTCCGGGTGTGTGTTCACGGTGTGTGTGTTCACTGCTGTGTGTGTGCACTTGGATGGGTTAAATGCAGAGCACAAATTCCGAGTATGGGTCACCATACTTGGCCACATGTCACTTCACTTTCACTTCACTTTCACTTTCACTTTTACCCCACACACGGACTAAAACGCTCACCAGCATGGGGCAAAAAGCACAAAGTAAGCTAAAGTAAGATTGTTTGAATAATATTAATATAAAAGTATTAAATATTAATAATAATAATAGTTAATGCTTGTTCAAAACAAATTTGTACTATTTTCTGTTTATTTTTGTTCAATAAACATAACATTAAAATATGTTGATTTTAAAAACAGAGAACATTAAAGCTTCTGAAACATTAAATGAGATCAAATAAAACGGTTATATAGCTTTTAAGTAATAACAATAATTATGATATTTTATTCTCTGATATAATGTGATGGTTTCATTATAAATATGGTGATTATCTCTAAGGTGGACTCCCAACTTAATACAGTATATGATATTTATCATCTGAATCTAACCATTTCATGTCAACAAATGGAATAGTCAGCCAGCCAGTTATTATGATGTTAATTATTGTGCCTTTCGCCCCAACAGCAGGTGCGCTCTTTACCCCAAATACCATACTTTTACATATTCTTCCATTATTAAAAAAACTGTTGCTTTAATTAACTTGAACAAAAATGACATTAACAAAACCTTTGATTCAAAATAGTCAATTTTATTGATTCTATTTGCTACATAAATCTACAACACTTTTAAAAACATTAAATATTAGATCAAATTACCGCAGAATCAACTTGGATCAGCCAAATTTCCACATGCACAGTCAAAAGTGGTCATTAAAAGTGCTGAGGTGAATTTTTGTGGCATCCAGTGTTTTAAAGGTGTGCCTTTAAATGCACCTTTTACCCCGGTGTGCCTTTAGCCCCGTTGTACCATACTGGTGGGAGAGTGTTTGGACAGCTAAAGGGATGGACAGGAATGGTGGGTGTTTCACAGACATATTGTTGCTCGGTTTTCTGTTACGAGCTTAACAGAGACAGAAAGAGAAAGGAGGAGGACAAGAGACACCAAAAGCAGTTGGCGAACACATTGCGCTTTTGCTACTCCAAAATGAGGCCTTGTCATCAACGTTTCTTAGTGTTGACATCTCTGTGGACCGGTTCTTTCCAGGTAAAGACAGGAGGAGATGATATACGGCAAGCTAGGACAGCAATAGCAGCCTGATATGATAATAAAGACCAGATGGTGTGTGTTAATGGGAATTTGATTAACTGTAATATTGGTGATGACATGCAAGTGAAGTTGTCAATTAGCGACTTCGTGGCCGTCTGCTTCCTGACTGCACTCACTGCTTTTTATCCTTCTCCTGAAACATATCTTTTTTTTTTTTTTCTTTTTTTTTTACAATTTACAATTTACAAATAACCTTCAGATTTGTCACTTCATGCAAATCTTTATGCTAAAACGAACCCATTAAATGAATCGTGTATTAGCCTCTGCGTTATTAGCATGTTTTCACGCTAACAATTGACTAACAACCTTTAAATTTGGCCACTTTACTCATTTTTTTTAATAATAGGAATTAATAGTTTGTTTTTTCATACTAATGTTATAAAAATATCCTTCACAATTTGACACTTACTGTAGCACAAAACAAACCTACCAAAGTAACAATGTTTCAGCCTGAGTTATAGCATTTACTGCGAACAATATGCAAATATCTTTTTAAAAGTTCCCACCATGTATAAACCCTTATGATGATATGAACAAGCTTAAGAAATCATATACTAGCCCGAGTTATTATCATGTATTTCACACTAATGATTTGCAAATAATCTTCAAAACCTGCCACTTAGCACAAACCTTTACAATAATACAAACCCTTATAATCATGCATCAGCCTGTCAGAGTTACTCTTTGGCACATAGAGCTGCATTAAGTCACACACACACTAAATTCCCGCCTGTACGCTTTCTGTACCATAAAAGCAAGCTACAGCACCCAAACTGCTCGCTTTATCGCAAAAGCAGCACCAAAGTAAATATATTTAATGACCCTGTGACTTCTCTGTAGGCAATAAAAACACAGTTTGGATATGGGCCGTTATGGCAAATGTGTTTTGCGGCGGGCTGACGGTGCTAAAACAGATGCAAACGGTCGATGCGTTCGGCGGCATGCATATGCAGCGGGGGCATCCATCTTTGGCCATTTCATCTCAATGGCCCTTTAAAATGGCCTGCTGACATTGTTCTGATGATATTAATAAAAGAGAGCGAAGTGAAGAGCACCACGGCGGGCGAAGGTGGCCATAAATATTAATAGAGTAGAACTGCGAGGAGCTCGCTGCATAAGTGGCCTCTTTATTATTTTTTGGGCTCTCCCATGATTTATCATCATTTCTGGTGTGAGGAGAAAGTGTGATACACACAGTGATGTTACACGCCTGTATTGTGACTTTACATGGGAAAGGGAGGGAAAACAAGAAAATGTTTGTTAACTTGACAAAGGTTGGTTTGTTTAACAAACTGTCAAAGATTTTGTACAACTTTATTTCAGCTAATGACTGTAAAAAAGACACTGTGGTTTATTAGATCATAAAATTGTTCATTCATCCATTCAGGCTTGAAAGCATACGCACAAACGGCTGACAAGCATGAGGAAGTGAGCACACATGGATAGACGCACACACCTACTCTATTGAATGTCTGTCTATCTATCTGTCTACACCTGTCTGTCTGTCTAGATAGATAGTATATAGTACCTAAATCTGACATCCTCAAAAGTAAAAATGTATATATCAGAAGTATTATATTATTATTTTTATTTATATAATGATATCAGATGGCAATACCCTGGTACTTTGCTATATACCACAGTACTGAATGATTATCATGTTCACATGTTATGGAATTTACATGGCACTACATGGTGTAGACCAGGGGCATTTCCTCCAAGGAGGCAAGGGAGGCAGTGTCTCCTTAAAAAAAACTGGATGAAAAAATAATTGATATTACTAAAATATTACAACACAAATATAACAAAAAGTGACATAAAAAAGTGTTAAGGTCACTCATTTTATAAAGTAACACTGTCCAACAGCAACACCCGCAGATGAAGTTACAGCGGGAGGCATGCCTCCTCTCCCCTCATTGACTTTTAACAGCCCCCCAAAGAGTGCGGTGGGTTTAGTGGGGGGTAATTGAGAATGAATGGGGGAAAGTCATGCCAGAGGAGGCAATGCCTCCATCGCGCTATGATTGGATATGATCGGTTATGATTGGTTCATGCGATAAATCCCGCCTCTTGTTTTCGTGCGCGTTCCGCATTCGCGAATCGTCCTGAATGAAGACTGGCGCCATTGTACTGTGGCTGCCGTCGCATCATCCAAGTGGATGCTGCACACTGGTGGTGGATGAGGAGAGACCCCTGATATGATTGTAAAGTGCTTTGGGTGTACAGTAGTATGTATGAATATAAATGCACCATTCATTCATTCATTCATTCCTCATTTTAAAACACCACCGCACACCATTGGTGTAGACCATGTACTATACTACCATACACCAATTACCATGGTACATGACCAAAACATGGTTTTACCTTGGTAAATGTCCAAAAACAAAGTGTTACCATGCAATAATATGTACCAGATTATAGTAACAATTATGTTAGTGCTTACATGTCACTCCAAGGTACCACTTAATTGTGCTTGTATTATATAGAAATACTATGGTACTTTCATATGCACCATATTTTTAAATCTCTAACTCTCTCTCTCTCTCTCTCTCTCTCTCTCTCTCT
>RJVU01019434.1:618292-629224 GCA_003731715.1 Anabarilius grahami | reverse complement strand
TCGTTTCGCTAGTTAAGACCCTTATTCCTTGTCTGGGATCGTGTAAAGCCCTTTGAAGCTGCAATGAAACTGCAATTTGGACTTTCAGCCCGTTGAACCCTGTTGAAGTCCACTATATGGAGAAAAATCCTGAAATGTTTTCTTCAAAAACCTTAATTTCTTTTCGACTGAAGAAAGAAAGACATAACCACCTTGGATGACATGGGGGTGAGTAAATTATCAGGAAATTTATATTCTGAAGTGAACTATTCCTTTAAGATTTTTTATTATTTATTTTTTTTTTTTAAATTAGGATGAAATCCCCATTACTGCAGCACAAAAAGCATCTAATTCTCATTAAGGTAATGTGGAGAAAAATATTAATATATAAATATTTAAATTTATACTGTATATATAAATGAAAAATATTAATGTATGCATGATGATGGTAAAGTGCTAATGTATTCTGGAGTATTTAAAAATTTATAAACAATCTAATAACAATCACCATAGTAATGAGAATTTCTCAATTCTAACATTAAAATATTACGGTAATGAGAAAATGTTTTTGATCATCATGAAAATTGCCACAATGCAAAAAAATAGCCCATAATAGGCTTTATTTTATAAAAAAAACCTTTGATTTGGGTTGAAATGTGACCTAGACCTGTTCTTGACAGCTATACAAGGAAAAATATGGCCTATTGCACATAACAGGTGGCATACAGAAATGTGAAACAGCACATTAGACTTCATGGAGTACCTTCACCATTGCATGTATGTTTAGGTATCCAAACTGAATGGCACCAGAGCCAAATCTCCTGTGACTCAATGCAAGACGGCAGCCACAATTCCAACTTTTAAAAGATATGCGAGCCATCCATTATTAATTACAATCTATCTTAGCTTGGTCAAAGACGCCTGAGGGGACATTTTATTACCAAGAAGTAAAACATCAATTTGCCATTAGACACAGCTTGTCCACTCCATTCATCCTTGTATTATAAGTTTAAAAATGAAGTCCATCTCTCCTGCCTTTAAAAAAACATGCTTTACACAAGCTCTGAGAGATAAAAAAGCATAGCTTATGAGCTCGCAAGCATTTTTGACGCCACAGAAATAATTCATGGTGACTGAAAGACATGTAAAATGCTTCAATGCATGAGACATCATCGCCTGACTTAAGTGCTGGTGTCAGTGGCTAAAATATGAATGATCAAAAGAAGTTGAGGGATAAGATTTTTCTCCCGAAAACAAAATGCGTTAGTGAGCAGCTAGAGAGCAGACATCTACAATCATCGCAAATTGAATTCTTCAGTTCTCTGATGCTAAAAATGTACAATTCTAATGCCCTAGAATTGGTTCCATATCCCTAGATGCTTCCCTAAACAGCAGAAATTTTACTCAAAATTCACTTCAACATATTTGAAAAAAAAAAAGGTGAGTTATCTATTGACATGGCTAATCTTTTAAACAGCAAACTGAACATAGATGACATTGTTGCATGATAATCAGAAAATAAAGTTCCAACTGAATTTCTGAATTTGTACTGAGGTAGAAAACAAGATGCAGAATTGCAACACTGCCTGATATACTAGTCTTTCACTAGTACGGAAAGGTACTTAAAATGGTAATTAAAAACTACTTTTAAAAGGTACTAAAAATATTTAATCCAATGGGTCCTATTTTAGCGATCTAAGCGCATGGTCTAAAGGTGCTTTTGCTAGTTTATTGACAGAAAAAATGGTTGGCGAGTCATGCACATGGTCCAAAAGGGTTGCACCTAGTCTCTTAATGAGTCATGGGTGTGTTTATGGCATAATGTGCAATAAACCAATCAGATTGTCATCTCCCATTCCCTTTAAAAGCCAGGTGCACTTGCACCATGGCGGATTGCTATTTACATGGAGGGATATAGACACTCTCAAACGAGTCAGTTTAAATACATGTGTGTACTGCCATGATTGGTCAAATAATTAGCCAATTTCATTCATCAATACTGCAAAAAGGTAATTCTGATACAAGCAATGACTATCCATTATGACAGGCATTTTTATCTTTATGTACACAATAATAATCTTTTACATTGTAATCCTTTTATTTCTAATATTTGGCATGTTTGTGTGCTGCTGCACGTCCCTGTGTGTGTAACAAGCAGAGCGTACACGCGTTGTGCACCCGTCTATAGGCGCATATTACTAATGCGCCCTTTAAATAATAAAAAAAATAAAAATACTGCAACGTCATTTTCAGTTGCCTCAAAATAGCAACACGCCAACAATGCGCCTGAACACACCTCGTTCTCAGACCAGCACACCCATGGGCGAACAGATTTGCTATTTAAACAATGTGGCGCTGGATGTGAAAATGATAACTAAGTCGGGCTGAAACTAGCAAAAAACACTTGTGATGCGCATGGCGTCGCATTGCGCCGGGTGTATGATAGGGCCCAATATGTGCATGTGCTATATATTTTTATGTGTTTGCTAGCTCAGCAAACTGCCTACATAGATAGCATAAAGGGAAGCAGCTCGCTAGGGTTCAGAGCACAATCCTACAATACACTGGTGTCTAAATGCATGCATGATAGCTGTAAAGTTTTCAAACCAACCACAGTCTGAGCTATTTATGTGAATCCAGACTTGGGGAACTAATGTATTTGCATATAACTTCTGCCACTGTGACTCCCACGCATCAGAAAACTGACAAAAAAGCACAAGCTATTATTGCAATATTCAAGCTTCAAGCTTCTGCCTTATGAATAGAAGTGCCCTTCCTTCATCGACTGTAGAAGATGAACACCTACTAAGGCCATTTACAGCTAACCTTTTGATTCCCTCTCTTTTAATAGCGAGATCTATCATTAAGTTTCAATTCGCACTGCTCCAGACAGTGATGCATTAACAATGGTGCTGTCAAGCACTCCTTTACAATTCATGGTAATTAGAGCTTAATGATTTAGCTGGTGGTTTTAAACACTATTGTATTTCCGACTGTGGCTCGTATTGGCACTCTATAAGGTCCTGTCATCACCTTGCCCTTGTGAACAATCAAACAGGTTAAAAAAAAAGAAGAAAAAGCGAAAAAGTCCTAGGTTTAGGCTAATATGCATTAAGATGTGGTCAACTTAATCAGCTATTTGAGTAAAGCAGCATGAGTGTGGACCCCAACTATGCCATGAAGCACAGGAATGGTGTGTCACAGTGGGATTCGGGTGTGATCTATAGGTAATTTACTACTGCCCCTGTAGTACTGGACAATGTACAAATTATATAATGATTTTCAAGGATGTCAACTTTTTAAAAGAATTTTCCATTGGTTCCCAGCGTGCAATAGACATCATTTCACTGTCTCAGTTAACTATAGACCCAATATAATCCGATATGAGTAACCCACTTCTAGTCAAAATAACGTTGAATTTGGTTACATGTCATTTTTGCCAAAATAACTTGCAAAAGCTATGATATTCCATCATGTAAGCAAAGTCAACAGTGATTACAAAGTGTTCGGTTTCATTTCTTTGACTAGTCTATTCTTTGATGACTAGTCTATTATTGGGCTATGGTTAGACATCTATTAAATTTTCACTGACAGCCCAATTTTTGCCTTGTTTTAGCCTAGACGTCAGGGCTGTGTTTGGACTATTAGATGTCTTTTAAATGCAAAATTGCTTGCTGGGTTCTTAAATGTGTAATCCATGTATTTAAAATGTTAAAATATCTTCTCCAATTATTATAAGTAAGATTTGAGTAAGTAAGGACTCAAGAAGGACTGTGTAACAGTATATTGAATCTGAGCATTAGGTCTTAAAGTGACAGCAGCCTAATAAACCTGCTGCAGTCTGTTAATAAAAGAACAAAAGGAAAAGAGAAAATCACTCACTGCTTTTAGACTGAATAACTTTTGTAACTTTAATTACAACAATTAATCTTTTTTTTTTTTTTTTTACAATGAAGACTATCCAGTGTTTTTACATTTGATTTCTGTAATATTTCTTAGCTGAATACTATGACATATATAAAAAACTTGAAGCACTGTTTGTATAATTTGTATCTGTATTCTATTGTATTTATTTGTGCAACTACTTGTAATTTGTTTGTTTGATCTCGTTTTATTACGGACTGTTTACTTGTATTTTTTGTGCATTCAATTCAAAGTTTGAAATCAAGCTTCTTTGTGCTGTGTGTAAACAAAATTACCCCATTGTAAAAACACAAATACACTGAGTGAGCAAACATTTAGGTGAGCTAATAGTAATGGTACCTGATCAATGTTTATATGTGAATAAAAGCCAAAATTAAAATCTGTTCATCATATTAAGTTATCGTGTCTGTTCAGAAGACTTGGATTAAACCGCTCCATTCATATGGATTACTAGTACGATGTGTCATGTACTTTTTGAAGCTTGAAAATATTGATTGACTAGATTTTCAATGCATGCTCAAAAAAAGGTATATTATTAAAAATATCTATATGGCAGTATATTTGGCAGTTTTTCCCTGTGGAGTCCAAAATCGTATTAAGTATCGATATTTTTCAAGGTATTGTATTGAAGTTAGAAATTCCAGTATCGTGACAACAGTAAAATATAGTATATTTATGATATAATATATTCATAAATATTAATCATGCAAAATGAGGCATGTATACAATTTCTAAAATATTTGACACTATTTACTGAAAATTCACTAAAATATTTAAAAACAGAAAGTTTATTATTAAATATCAATATATTTACAATGTGGACAAGACTGCAGATAGATTTTGTAACTGACAGAAAAAGTCCAGAAAAATCTCAAAATGGCCAAATATCGGCTTATTGATGGCTGAAATATCAGTTTATTGCTGACAGGATATTTTCAGCCGCATCCCATTTATCTCAGACTCTAGTTTTGACTTCAATTTAAAGGGTTAAAGCCTTAAATAGCAGGTCAGACAAACACCCCCATAATTCCTGCCTAGACTAAATAAACTGTTCCACAGACAGACGAGGGGTATAGAGCTGTGCGAGTGTTGGTGTGCGGCAGGGACGGCAGAGGCACTATGGGAAGTGGTGGGCTCTTGTAAGGCACAATGACATGAGGGGGTGTGTTGGGGGGTGGGCGGTAAAGTAGGTGAGAGGAAGTGATGTAATGAAAGAAAGCCAGTGTGCATGTTTCACCAGGAGACACAAAAGCTGATTATGTCAAAAGCAATGCTAACTAACACCCTCAAATTCCCCTGAAAAGAAATGTGCCTCAGCTATTGTACATTCAAACATGAGCAACTGTATATGCATACATTACATTATTCATTGTAATGTTAAGCTAAAAGTGTGTGTGCAAGCAGTACCTGCGTTTGAAGGTGAGAAGAACGCCCAGGAGAATGATGACAAACATGAGGATTCCCGCAATGACGCCTGCCATCTTTACAGTGCTGTCCACCTGTTTTTCAGGCTCTATGTCATTGGAATTCTGGGTAGATGCACCTTTAAAGCAACAAGTACATCACAAAGAAGAGACAGGGTCTTTAACTAATACAAGAGCTGTTGAGAATGCTCTACAGCGACACACACAAAACCAACACATACAAGAATCAAATGAAAACACATAAAAATGAAGTCCATTCAAGCACGTCCTACATTCACACACTTTCATACGCACAATCAGCCCAAATGAAACATATTCAAAAGACACACACATTCAAAACTAAATTAAATGCATTTAAATTTAGACAAAACAAATGCACAAGTGACACTGATCATTACTGTGTGGCAGGTCTATGGCAAAGGGGAATCGTTTATTGAATGGCATTAATTAACAGGCAAAAAAAAAAGACCTTAAGGAGCCTTTTAAATACTGGATCACTGTGGTGAAATGAAACAGTTTAGGGCCTTTGGATTTTGGGTTAGAGAATGCAAATAAACCAAAAGACAATTCAACGTGAGAAATGCAGGCATGAAATATGGATACAAGAATGATTAGCCAAACAAAAAGAGGATGAAGGCAGAGAACGAGGGTAGAGATTCATGCAGATGTACAGTATGTGTGTCTTTGTGTACATATGGGTGTTGCATACTCGCATGCACCACATCTTGCAGGACGTTTTGTTGACGATAAATTGTTATTTTAATATCTGTATAAAATCTGTACAACCATGCATGACTTTTAGAAAATACTGTTCAGATTAGCGTGGCTCCACACCAAACGGCTCATCTACCTTCATCAGGCATGTAATTCTAGTGTGAAATTGCCATTATTTCTATGAAAGAATTTCAGCTGCTTACTGTTGCCGTAATTCACTGTTGAAAAGATCATAATCATCTTGTTGATTTTTTGCACTTTATTTTCAAAACATGAACTAAATGAAACATTCCACCATATAATAATCTACATCAATCTTAATAATGCAAAGAAGATAGGTTGTACTTTAAAAAATGTATAGATATAAATAAATGGTTGCATAATATATCTACAGATACACAAACCTTAGAAAAGCATGTAATTCCTGCCTTCAATGATTAAACAATTATGTTATTTTTTACCTTCACTTTGCATTTAAGGGAATATTTTTTAACCTGCCAGTGAGACATCTTTAACAATCTGCTGCATATTAACACATTGATCTCTCTATGTGGGTGGTTTGCTTTCATGTAAGCTCAATCATTTGATTTATTTATTTCCCTCAAACCGTACAGTTCTTTTAAGCATGAGAAGATTAAACATTCAACCAAAAATACATTTCTGGAACTGTATGCTGAAAAGCTAAACCTAAATAAAACAAAAAAGTCCTTTTATTAATCAGTAGTTTTGGCTTGTTTTGCAGTACTAAAAATTTAAATATATAAACGCCAATGGTGTAAAAACTCGTTCAAGAAATATTCACTGAAAAAAGTCTCACTATTTTATGCAGTTGTGCTTCTCAAGTAAATTTCTCTTACCTTAAGGATGTTCAGATATTTTCACAAGAAAACATGGCATAAATACTTTGGATATGTGCTGACAGCGATTTGTAGTGACATAATCAGATATCGTTAATTTCTAGTGAGTTTGCAATCTAAGGGGTCATTCACACAGAATGCATTTTTTGCGGTTAAAAATGCAAGACGCAGGTCAGTGGAGCGAAAAAAAAAGAAGAAGCAAGGTCTAGATACGTGTTTTGCACAAGATTCTGCAAAAAGATGGGAGACACAAGCACAATTGTTAAAGATGTCCATCTAACGTGTGTTTACTTTGAAAAACAATGGAAAAGTAGCGTAGTGGAATGGAAAAATGCGTTCTGTGTGAACTGGCCCTAAGGCAACATAAGCAAACCCCTAATGCCGGGTTCAGACTACACAATAGCTTTGTCTGTTACGATAGTCACGGTGTCAGATATGTGATTTTGACTTCTAAATTCTTGTCATGTCACGGACAAGAAACATGTCACACTACACGTTGCTTCCTGACCAATCATCGTTTGTCATCTTTAACGATGTGTGTAATGTCATTGAAAGGCGGAACTAGCCACTGACTTCCGGAAACAAACAATGGCTACCGAAGCGGCATGTTAGCTTAATGGTAATTCTAGTACTCACCGGGTTGCTGAAGCGCTATCATTTATTGTTTTTCACTATGTCGAGGTAATCCCTCAAGGAAATATCATAAAGGCAGGAGTATTGTTGCCATAGCTCCACGAACCTTTCCTTCATCACATAATTCCATCTAGCAGTAGGGGATTCTAGGTTTTCACAACAAAACCCACCCAACTGCTACTCAAAATTAGCCCAAAACAGTGGGGGGTTCCCTGNAATCATCGTTTGTCATCTTTAACGATGTGTGTAATGTCATTGAAAGGCGACAAACAATGTTAGCTTAATGGTAATTCTAGTACTCACCGGGTTGCTGAAGCGCTATCATTTATTGTTTTTCACTATGTCGAGGTAATCCCTCAAGGAAATATCATAAAGGCAGGAGTATTGTTGCCATAGCTCCACGAACCTTTCCTTCATCACATAATTCCATCTAGCAGTAGGGTTTCTAGGTTTTCACAACAAAACCCACCCAATTGCTACTCAAAATTAGCCCAAAACAGTGGGGGGTTCCCCGGTAAAAATCGCGTTCCGAGGAGTAAAATCAACTTTTTTTGGCGGGGTTCCCCTGGTAAAATTCGCATTCCAGGGGCTAAATATCATGTTATTTGGGGTCACTTCAACCTGCGAACATGAAAAACAACCCGCAGCAATGGTGTTAAAGTAGCCCAATTCTGCTGAAAATCTACGGACCTGGCAACACTGCCTAGCATCTCTTTAATTTCTCCCTGTTTGAAATCTGTGTACGGAAGAGCTTCTGTGCTCCTATTGGTCAATGTCACAGATGTGACGGAACCCGTCGTGGAGGACCAAAAAAACATGCTAGTCTTTCTGTCGGGACGTCGTGAAGCATTGCAGACGTGGTGACGGTTGTTGTCCACAATGACACACTATACGAGATGAGATTCTTGTGTCCCGATGCCCATTGTCGTTTACGAATCATGACGACAACCTGCATCAAATGAATCATGCCAAAATTGGGGTGATATTGTGTATTCTGAACAGGGCAAGCAAGACACATATATCTGGGACCGGACTTTGAAAACGATCACAACTTCAGTTTCTTCTGACCTTTGAAAGAACACTAAGCCAATCTCTTCTAACCTGGAGTGTTTTCTAGCTAAACACTTTTTTAGCTCCATCTAGAGCTGTCAGAAGGTGAAGGCAGCGCAATGGATGGCCTACATGGATGGACTATGTGCTCTCCTTTGACTCTATCAATGTGGTAACTGAACTCCATGTCCTCCAGTCTGCTCTGATCTGATTGGGTTCAACAGTTCATGATCCACACACAAACACATTCACACACATCCTAATAGACACTTTCGCCATGATGTTCTTTCAGCCTATTTTATGATATCATCCTCCCAACCAGTACTATCTTTACGGCAACAATATTAATCTTGACCAACCAATTGACTCATTTTACCAACCCTTTAGGACATCACAAAATCACTTCTCATAGAGCTCTATATGCCAGGATACAGCTAAAAACAGATGAATTTTTAGCACGTACATTTAAAATACTGCTCAATTTCAGTTTGTGTCCAATCTACCCTCAAAATGCCATCTGGATAGAAAATGTCCCTCCACCATAATACCACCTACTTCTGACCAGTAATAGCAAGCAGTAAATCATAGTTTCTGTAGTTTGTCTTGAAGTAAAACCTGATGGCCACTTACACACTTCAGCTTTAAATTGTGATTTTTACAACAGTTCATTCCATACCACCCACAACCTAGTAAGGCAATGAAATAGCGATTCTATGTTTATATTTGTATCATTTTGACATAATATTGGTTCTAATGGCTCTTACACCTATCTGAATCATAAGGATTTTAGCAATCATGCAAAAGTGCTATTATAAGACATATGCTATTTCCTGCCCAACATAAGATGTAAAATAATACAGAAAAATACAAACTGCCCTTGATTAGAAACACTTGCCATGCATTTCCCTTCACCCACTCTACAAACTCTGCTTGTATGCCCAATAAAAATATGCGAGTATGCAAATCCTTTTATTTTGATAGGGTAAAATTAAGTATCAAAGAGGAATTATTATCAAAACCCATCATATTAAAACTTAATCCCTACCATATACAAGGGGCGTTGGAGTGGGTGCGTTTTCATTGCCGACATTTTGCGATACTCTGTGGTTATATTAGCGTGTGAAAAAGGTACTTTTGTATAACTTTATTTAAAGCAGGTCTGTAGGCCGAGGGATTACGCAAGGGTTTATGGGGGTGCATATCGCTGCTGATATCTCCAAGGCTATTGTTCGTCAGTCGACAGGATTACGGATGCATCATTGGATTCATCTAACAGGATTATAATCTCAGATGGACTCAGATTAAGATTAGGCATTCATGTAAACAACCCCTGATGCTAATGGCTCAAAAAAGCCAAATAAAAAGAGGTTAAAGGGTGAATTTTAAATACATTTGACTAAAAATCCCCTTTGTTTCTAATTCACAAGTGTATTTAGGTTTAAGCGTTGCTGGTTCTTTTTGTTAAATTGTGTTAAATTCCAGATGGGAGCACTGAGAAACAAAGGGTATTTATGTAAACTGGCAATTGATTTCAAGCTCAAAGTGTACATGAATAATGCATGATGTGCTGGTTTTTTTTTGCTTGTTTTTGGAACTGTTGGCTGTTGGGATAATGCAGAAAACACAACTAAGTTTTGTTTTTTAATGGTTAGTGAATATTATTGGCCCCCCAAAAAATTGTTGTGAAAAGTCACACCTAAAAATGTATGAATTTCATTGCATAGGAAACAAAATCTGCAAATAAACAGTGACATCTGCAAATTAATATTATTTATTGATGCAAATTTTAAGTTAAATACTGAATGAAAGTTCATTTAAAACCCATCAATTTTCTTTTAGTAAAATGTGTTGCTTGAAAAGTGTGTTTGTATTGTCCTTCTTTACAATAAATGTCTGATATTTTGCTATTTGTGCATATTCAAGTTTCAATTAAGTGTGCAATTACTTTTTGGGGCCAGTGTGCACTCAAATTGAACTCTCAAAACATAATTATGTTCCTTATAACTGCATGTCAAAATATATATTTAAAATGTAAAATGATGACTTTAATCTGCATAATTCAGACGATTAAGCATTGTAATGGTTCACTAGCTGGCTAAAAGTCAACTATCTCCTGTGCAACGCAGATATCCTGCAAGACCCTTCAGAAATGTAAGACATTTTAGTGCAAGCAATTTGTAATTTCAGTCAGGGCAATTGAACATTTTGTATGTGACTGTAGAGTGAAATGGAGAAGCAATGAGACGTGGACCATATTGCACTGGAACTAAAGAGCTGACACCTGTGTGTGTGTGTGTGTGTGTGTGTGTGTGTGTGTGTGTGTGTGTGTTTGTGTGTGTGTGTGTGTGTGC
>RJVU01019434.1:592496-617854 GCA_003731715.1 Anabarilius grahami | reverse complement strand
TAAATAAAAAAATTATATATATATATATATATATATATATATATATTAGGGCTGTCAACGTTAACACGTTAACGCATGCGATTAATTCAAAATCATTAACACGTTAAAATAATTTGACGCATTTAACGCGAAAAAATTATGGAAGCATGTGAAATTGCATCATAACGTAATTTACGTCGCGCAGTTAGATGATCTTAAAGTCCATGTTGATTATATCAGAGAAGGCAGAGAGAATCATTCATTCCAGTGAACTCTGTCATTTTCTGTCATTGTATCTGAAGAGCGCGAGCCCTCCCGCATCACGCTGTTCCTGTCTGAACGGAACGTCGAAACATCCCACCGCTGTATGGCCAGATGATATGAAAACTGTTTCTCGGCTATATAAAGCAAACCAGCTTCCTGCTATGAAAGTTTTGATGGATGAGGATTGCAATCAAAGTAAAAGACGGTTGCAGTGACGTATAGGAGTCGTACATTAAGCACGCGTGAGTCCGTTATATTGATGTGCAGACAAATCATGTATGAGCGTAATAAAGACCACAGACATAGTCAAATCATTTACATAATGACCAATGCAATCTACCAAGAGCAGCACAAATTAGCGTTGGGACACAAATAAACAGAGCTGATGCTCTCATCAGGAGCGAGTCGACACAGGCGCAACTTGTTACATGTAATCTGAGAAACACGTACACATATATAATATCGTTTGCCAAGTCATGTTGGCATATATATATGCCAACATGGCTTGGCAAACGATATGGTCGGATAATGTCTTCCTCTGCTGGCATTCCAAAGAAATTAATGCGAGTGGAAATTAGTCTCTGTTCTCTGCAATGTCTCCCCCTAGCAGCAACAATTGCAGCCATGTCGCAAAATGGGTTAAGACATGCTTTTTTTGGGTGTTAAATAATGGCGCAAATACCACTAAATTGACAGCACAAATATTAGTAAATCGCGTTGCGTCATTCATTTAAATAACATAAATTTAAATCACATAAATTTGGCGTCTGAAAGGGAAACTCCTACAAATGCATATGCAATAAGGTCAGCCACAAAAACAACTCAGTCCATGCCTTTTCAGCGCTAATTTTGCACTGCGTGACTTTAGTAAATCCCAACTAGTTTTTTAACGGCAAAAGAGGGTTTGCCCTGATGCTAGTAAATCTGGCCCATTGCATTTATGCACAGACACATTTCAGTACATTCACGTTGTTTTCACACACATTCAGGATAATGTTTGGATTTGTCCTGTGTATGTTGCTGTGTACTTTAGTATATATGCAGGTCAAGGCGGCTGGTTTAGATTTTTTTTTTTGGCATCTCCATGATGTGATCCTGTTCAGTATCGATCACTGTGATTTTTTTATGGGTGCTTTGGTGTAGCCTACATAAATGTATGAATTATATGAAATCATATCAATTGCTTATTTGGTGTCCTTTTTTGGAAAGACATCTAAATTTACCTTGAAAAAAGCTGAAAAATACAGTTTTGTGAAAATCACACTTCAATCTGATGGTTTACTTTGCTGGATATAGGCAATGATGGCAACATAGACGTGTTAAACAAGATAAATGGTGTATGCTTAATTTCACGATAAGTGTCCGATTAATGGCGATTAAGGGTGCACGATTAATTACGATTAAAAAAAATTATCTATTGACAGCCCTAATATATATATATATATATATATATATANAAAGCCAGCCATAAAAAAAATATATTTTTCCCAGTAAACAACAGATCATTCAAAACAAGATTATGTAATTTCTAAGAAGGCAGTATTCTTTAAGTATGAATAATTGAAATTATGAAATCAGTTTTTCAGAGCATAACAAGGTCATGAGCAAAACAATAGTATAGAGGGGATATTTGTTGTTTTTAAACATGAAATATTAATATTAATATGATCATTTAAAACATGTGGGTGGCACTGTACATTCTCAGGGTCTCAAATTACAATAGTGTCA
Source organism: Anabarilius grahami (assembly GCA_003731715.1). NCBI lineage: Eukaryota > Metazoa > Chordata > Actinopteri > Cypriniformes > Xenocyprididae > Anabarilius > Anabarilius grahami. The sequence continues at coordinate 615,883 of RJVU01019434.1, read as the reverse complement.
ATGAAGTCAATGAGAACCAGCTAGACTTTTTAGTGGACCAGACATGCAAAAAATGCATTAAGATGTCGATGGAGAGAAGCAGATTAAAGGAAAAAGGTCTGGGGAAAAAAACTAAACAAAACAAAAAAAGAACAAAAAGAGAAGGAAACAACAGCGGAAGAAATGTGGATGAAAAGAACAAAGAAGAAAGAAAAGTTTGACTATGGTATAATATTCACCTTCACTGGGAATGACAAGTATGTAGGGCGTGGTATTTTGTCCCCTACCTATTACCACTAAGACAAGGTTTTACGTTCCAGGCCGGCATGCATGAGAGAAAAGAAGGAAAGAAAAAATAGTCTAAAGAATTATGCTTTCAACTTGATCATCTGACCTTCCTTCGAGTGAGTATCATTTGGCTGGAAAGGAAACTGAAATGTATAGGATACATCAGGTAGGCTAATTCGGAAGGGAAAATTAGTATTACTCCAGAATCATCTAATGGACCCGACAGGATAGGCATGTAAGAGTTAGAGAAAATATAAATAGATTTTTTTTTTTTCTTCATATGAATGCATTTTTTTTTTTTTTTTCAAGTTGAGGCCTTTTGTAGCTTTGGAAAATTGTTCTATTCTGAGTCTCCAATTGTATGAAAACTGAAAAGAATAAGAAAAATGTAATCAAAAATTCATTGAAATAAATACATTTAGGGGGAATGCACTAAGACTGAATTGTGTCTACTGTTGTATATTTGCATTGTTTTAGCAGTCTATTAGATAAAGGAATTATGCAAATGAGGAGACTACAAAATTCGTGCTGAATTCAAAATTGCATGTCACAATTCCCCATCTTGTATGCCAGTTCAGAGTACTAAGATGTGGAGGATGCAGCAGATTTCTGCATTTTGACATACTTAACTGGTACAATAAATGACTGCTTCACCACTGCAACCCAGAATTGGTTCTTTAAAATACAAAAAGTGCACTCTGTGATCACTAGGAAATGGAGGCAAACATATCTTAATGATATTTTGCTTACCGCCTACTTTACGTAGGAGGTAATATTTCCACATTAATCATACCAGAAACAAAGCACTGGGTTTCATGAATAAGGCACAATCTTAAATCAGTCTAATGCATACAGAAAAAAAGTGTGTTTGCATTGAAAGTAATGGAAATTACTTAATTTAAATACAGTGCAGTGCTATTTCATTCTCATTAAACTATATTTTAGGTAGTAAATGAATAAGACACAGGGTATTTGCTTAAATAGCATGTGCAAAAATCACGCAACCGTTTTAGTGAATTCACCCCGTAATCTAAACCTATTAAAAACTCCAACATTAAAACACAAGGAAAGGCCGAGAAACCTCAATTGTCTGTATTAAAGGCATCACAAAGTTTCTAAAGCAGAAACACAAAAGTAATTGTTTTTTTACAATCATAAGAACCCAACTCAGGATGGATCTATCTGGGATATGAAAGGAAAACAGGCCATGAAAAAAAAAAGCCTGACATGAAGCAAAATAAAATGAGTTCAGCAAAATAAACAAACAAACAAACAAACAAATAGGTGTGCGCAGAAGCAAGCTTATTGAATGAGATGGAGAAAAAGCCAAAAGGTATGAAAGAAAACTGGAAAAGAAAGAATGGGAAAGAAAAAAACGCGATGAGTCTGTAGCGCTGCACGGCTATAGTGTCTCTTTATCCGTGATGTCCATTAAATAATAGAAAGTCTCTTGTGATTGTTCTGTTCCTGGAAGTGATTATGTAAAAGGCTCTTTTTACGGAGAGAGGGGGAAATGAAATGGAGCAAAAGAAACTGAACAAAATTGTTGGCCAGAGGCAGATAATCATGCAGGTAAAATAAAATGGGATTTCAGATTTTTCAATGAAACCGGGAGCGCTAATCTCAGTCTGATGCAACTGAGGTTTTTCAGACTGTACAATGAAAAGACTTCGTCTTTTTTTTTTTTCTTTCTTTCTTTTTTTTTTTACCTCATCATGTTTAGTAATGGGTTCCACTATAAAATCAAAGGTCTATTAAGAATACAGAGGAAATAACATTTCTGATATTACATCTGCTTAATTCCAACCAAAACATGACTTGAGTTTCATTGAGTGTGTTGAGCTACAGGAACTTAAATTAGACAGAACTATCCAAATATCAACCCAGCCAAAGAACTTTTTCAAAGCATGTCTCATCTGAATATACAAAGAAACAAGCAAAATAAGTGAATAAATCAATAATAACAATAATAAAATGTGTCATTCATACAAGCTAACAATAAGTGAAACAACTCTCATACCTTTGGTAGCTAGTCGCACACAGTTGATTTTGGTTTCCTGGAAGAAGAGAGGAAAGTTTGTGTTTTAATTAAATGTCAAAATGAAACTGTATTGAAGAACATTGTTTTTGTCAAGCTACAGTGATCTTAGTAATTGCAACACAATGAAGTGCGGGTTATTTTCATCATGAGGTGTGAGACATTAGGAAACAGTTAATTTCTAATCATTTCTATCATTTCTAATGATAGTGAAGGATTCACAAATGCAGTGCTGAGGTCGAAACAGAGAGAAACCAACATTATTTACTTTTCCCATGCATGTAAAGTCACTACAGCTAAGTTAAGTAAAGGCATTTAAAGAGTTAGTTTACCCAAAAATGAAAATTCTGTCATTGATTATTCACCCTCATTTTCGTTTATCTTCAGAACACAAATGAAGATTTTTTTAATGAAATCTAAAAGCTTTATGTCCCTCCATAGACAGCTACACAACTGCCATTTGGATGCTTCAAAAGGATCATAAAGAGATCGTAAAACTAATCCATATGAATCGAGTGGTTTAGTCCAAATTTTCTGAAGAGACTCGATTGCTTTATATGCTGAACAGATTGAATTTGGGCTTTTATTCACATATAAACGTTCATCAACACAGTGTTATGTTATCAGTTGTGGTAAACAGAAGCTCAAGCATGTTTGCATGACGTGCAAGAACCAATGAGGTTCATTCTCGTCTGTTACGTAGCACATTTGAGCTTCCACAAGAACCAATGAGATTTTAGCTTTTAGAGGTTTAGCTTCTTTTTATGTTCACTGATCAATGTTTAGATGTGAATAAAAGGTGTTGAAACNCTGATGTCCTATGGCGAATCGCCGGCTTATATAGTCACCTGCCCCGCCCATTTCGGCGGGAAGATTCGCGCGCTCTTCGCCTATAGGCTGCGCGGCCGTGCCGCGCCGTCATTGGTTCAACGACTTGTCTATGAGTGAACCAATGACGGTGCAGTTGCACTGCGTTATTGAAAAAGGCTTCAGTAACGGGGAAAAAGGGAGACTTTTCCCCATACGCAGTACGAAGTGGAGTATCGAAAGGGAACTAAAAGCTTTATGTCCCTCTATAGACAGCTACACAACTGCCATTTGGATGCTTCAAAAGGATCATAAATTGATCGTAAAACTAATCCATATGAATCGAGTGGTTTAGTCCAAATTTTCTGAAGAGACTCGATTGCTTTATATGCTGAACAGATTGAATTTGGGCTTTTATTCACATATAAACGTTCATCAACACAGTGTTATGTTATCAGTTCTGGTAAACAGAAGCTCAAGCATGTTTGCATGACGTGCAAGAACCAATGAGATTCATTTTCGCATGTTATGCAGAAGTTTGAGCATCCGCAAGAACCAATTAGGTTCATTCTCGTCTGTTACGTAGCACATTTGAGCTTCCACAAGAACCAATGAGATTTTAGCTTTTAGAGGTTTAGCTTCTTTTTATGTTCACTGATCAATGTTTAGATGTGAATAAAAGGTGTTGAAACTTGTACAATCATACCACATATACCTGTTTTGATCCTAATCATATTAAAACAATAATATGAATAAAACATTTTTCTGTTCTATTCTATTCTATTCTATTCTATTCTATTCTATTCTATTCTATTCTATTCTATTCTAAAGCATTCATGGCTGCCTGGAATGCCAGTTATGATGATAAAAAATCTCACTTGCATCCTTTGAATGCCATGTGTGGCATGACAGGTGTTAATTAGTCTGCAGATTTCAGTGTGAAGTCTGCATGGAAGTTTAGAGCTCTGAGACAGGAAGCCAGATGCTACCATGTGTTTCTGTGAGCGTTTACAACAGCCACTTGTTTTGAACAGATCTGCTGTCCTTGTGCATCTCATCTCAGTAGGCACATAAACAATAATGCCTTCAAATCGCAGGGCCTTGAAAGGTTTTGCTAATGGCAATAATTCATTAAGTTATATTGTATAGCAGCCTGTGTTAAACATCTGAAAAGTGTGCCAATCTCAGCGTTGCCACAGTGGGCTCTATAGCATAAATTGTTTTCTTCTATGCTCATCTTTCTCTTTTAGGTAAACTACTGTCATGGCAGTGCAACAGTTTGAAGAGAATCTTGCTAGCTAGCTACCGGAAAAAAAACATCTGTTTTAATAGCACAGACATTTGAAGGTAAATCTATCGTTTGTTACCAACACAGCAATATAAGAACAAGCATTAAGTTGCATTTGCAATGCAGTGGCTGAGCATTCACACCTGTATTTGCACACATGCCCAGAGTATGCTTCTACCCTAATAAGAGCATTACAAGTCACATTTGATAAAATCATCAGCTAAATGACAGCCTACTATAAATAAACCTCACAAACAAATATTTTTCAAAATTCACAGCTATTTTTTTGCTTTATTTTAGCACCACTCAATATCACTTTGCTGTATTCTGTATAAATCATTCAAACTAATCTGCCAAATGATTCTTATGTGAAGAAAAAAAAAAACAGACTAAAAATAGTTTGTTACCATGGTAAATACTTGGTTTTTGCTGTTTTTGTTACAACGCTATATCTAGTATGTGATCACTAAAAAGCAGCTAAAATGTTGTTAGGGTATTCTGGGTGGTTGCCAGATGTTTACTTACTGGCCCAAGTCAAAAGAGTCAATCCTAGAGACTATGATATTCTGACCTCTAGCTAGCTATATATGGCCCGCAGTCCCTCATTCAATGTCTAGGGGATCTATCATCCACCAGCTGAAAAATATACATCTGGTTGCTTAGAAAAGTAAAAGCACACATCTTTTCAACAGGATTTGAGGTATCATTTGCATGTTTGAAGGTAAGGGGCTTGATTAAACGACTAACCCTAACCTAGCAGTAATGAAGCTCGGCTTAGAAAACACCACTAATAAATCAATCAGAAAAGCATATTGAAGAGGCAATACAGGCAGTCTCTCTCCTAGCATTTATTTTATAACTTCACTGTGCCATTATCAGTGCCACTCTTCAGAAATATTAAAAGTCCCCTCGGCAACACTTCATTGCACATATCAATTTGGCTCACGGGAATCAAAACCAATATGAGTTGCTCAAATACATCCAATGCTGATGAATGCAAACACAACACCGACCTCAACTCACACTGTTGACACTGAAAAATTAACCGTCAATGCAGTGGAAAAGGGTAACCACTAACATGTGACCTTGCTGTCGGTGGCGGTTTGTCCCATCTGATTGTGGCATTGAAGCAGGGGGTGGATTGACACAGCGAGGCAAAGAGGGTTCCATATGTGAGCAGACCATCTGTCTGTCACAGACTGCTATCGGACATGCAGGGTCAAACACACTGGCCAATGTAAAATGGGTGAAAATAATACTGCTCGAGTTTTAAGAGGATTGTGGATGCATGGAGGGAGGGAGGTATATATATTTGGAAGTACCATATAGCACAGTGATGATATCAGATGGTAATAGTACACTACAATTCAAAAATTTGTGGTCAGATTAATTTATTTTGAAAGAAATTAATACTTGTATTCAGCAAGGATGCATTAAATTCATCAAAAATTACAGTAAATACATTTATAATGTTACAAAATATTTCTACTTCAAATAAATGCTGTTCTTTTTTAACATTCTATTCATCAAAAATCCTGAAAAAAATGTATATTTACAGAAATTTGAATATTAATATTAAAAGCACAACTGTTTTCAACATTTATAATAATAAGAAATTTTACCTGAGCAGCAAATCAGCATATTAGAATGATTTCTGAAGGATCATGTGACACTGAAGACTAGAGTAATGATGCTGAAAATTCAGCTTTGATCACAGGAATAAATTACATTTTAGAATAAATTCAAATACAAAACAGTTATTTTTTATGTTAGTATTGTAACAATATTTCAAATTATTACTGTTCTGAGACTCTATGGTACTTCCAAGAATACCATGATTGTACCATGGTACTGTTTGGTACTTTTATGTAGGTGAACTAAATAATAAATCAATCATCAATCATCATGGTAAATGAATTTCAGTACCACGGTACATATCAAAATTCTGATACCACCACTGAACCATGGTACCGCTCCAGTACTTTTTGTAAGAGAAAGGGTGAGAGGAAGGAGGTGAGGGCCGCATGGTAACAGTGCTTCATTTCTGAGTGCAGCCCGAGCATTGGGACTTGGGGAATGGAATAATAGGAGGGGGTCTCGGCTGATGGGAAACATCACTACAGGAAGTGACAGCTGAGCTATACTGTCTGCCCCTCCAGTCAAATAATTCACTGACAGACTGTCAAAGGCTTTTTACGATGACTGTGTAATGACGGAGAGAGAAAGGCCAAGAAAGATGGAAAAAGAGGAATGAAAAAGAACAAATCTTTGCTGCAAGGTGAGAAAAGAGACTTCATGTAAACATTTAACTCTATTACTGGTAGGCTACAATATTACTGTTAGCAGAACACATATCAATACTGGATTTTTACATGTTCTACAGGAAAGGTAAGTGGTGCAGGTCTGTGCAATGATGCTAAAGTGCTGTGGCTCGTTGTCAGGATGTTGCTAAGGTATGCCGAGTTACTCTTAGCACATTGCTCTACGGTTGCTATGGTGGTTATGATGTTCTGAAACAAATTGGAAGCAAAAAAGAAAATTGAAAAAAAGAATGGGACATGGATGACAGTTTGGAAAGAAAGTGAAAGTAAAAAGAGAAAACAAGCAAATAACTCTCCACAGACCAATCCAACCGACTGTAGTTTACTAAGCTTGAATGACAAGTTGGCATTGATGTGTTTAAAAAGAACATGGGACTCTTATGACAAATGCTTAATGGTTAGCCAGAGAAGTTGAAGAATATGGATTTCATGTCACTGTCCAGCTTTTTGCCATGCCTACTAGAGCTAATCCATATGACAGCAGATTTACAGTCAATCAGTTTTTCTAGTTGGTCACTCACTCAATTCTGAAGCATGTTATGGATTAGTTAACCATTACAGCAGTTTTCTTGACACACTGGCCACAATTCTCTCCTGATGACAACAGCTACTGCTGGAACCCAGGAACACATGTCTATATATTAACTAGGTCAACAAGTGCAAACACATTGTTTTCTGCCAAATTTGGGCCTCTAGAAGGGACAATAAATCGCATACACGCTATAGACATGATTCATGATGAAATTGTGAGAGACAAAGTATTAATTTTCCCAAAAGCCACAAAGCAACCACCCAGAACTCACTGCAGATCACTAACAATGCCATAGCAATGACAAAGCAACATTTAAACCATTAGCAATTATATCTTGGGACAAGAATGTCAGCGAGACTTGAGCTCTTTTGACTTGAGCCAGTAAGAAACAGGGCAACAGGGCAGCGAGTTCAGCACGGGCAAGCACTACTTGTTTTTTGCTTAACCAAAAGTAAAAATCTAGTTGTTTTCTATTTTTAAAATCTATTTATTTGTCATAATCAACTGTTGCATGTTGCACAAACAGGCTGATCAAAAAACATCACTTTCTAGAATACGAACAAAAGAGAGATAAACAAAATCACAAATGAAAGTGTATCACAATTTAAGCTGAGTTCACCCAGTTTCCGCAGCATTTTAAACAGATTGTGAAATGGATGCTTATAATTATGAATTATGAACATGGGTATGAATGATTACAACAACCTCCTGAGGCAATCATCTACACATTAGGGGCTCGGGAGGAAAAACGCTCCAGTGAGAATGAATAAAAGAAACGTGCAGTACAAAATGACAAAAGAAAAGTGGCATCAGCCAGTCGTCTGGAGGTATTTGAGACAGCGGCGCTACTATTTCAGGAGCTGTTGCTTTCGAGAGTAACACCTTCAGTCTGGTGAAGTATTAGCAAGAGGATTAGGCAAAAGAAACCAAAAAACAAAACCAAAAAACAATGACACGAGTTGCTTTTGCTGTCTATAGTGTTTCCATTCATACAGAGCACTGTTTTTCATAAAGAACAAAGGAAAGCATGACAGCAGAGTGTAGCGTTAGGTGTAAATGAAGAAAGAAACGGCAAGAGATTCACAAAAAAACATGTGAAACAAGTGCGAGTCGCTTCAAAATCACTTCCAACCGCCACAAGAGAGAAATGTTTTGTCTCCATCTAAGAGTGTCAATGCTATCAGACGGTGATGAACTGTACAGAACAACAGGAAGAGGGTGATACACTAATTAACCCTTGATTAAGGCTATTCCTATTTCATTTATGTAATTAAGAAGCAATTAATCATATTCATGAATGTATGAATACTGCAAAGTATTTAATTGCACTTGTAACCAGCCCTACTCGATCTGCTCCGAGCAGGATTCGAACCAGCGTCTTCAGCATGGGAGATGGGTGTGCTACCAAGGATGCTAAAGACCGCAGTCTCTAGTGTCAGCTGCTTGTGCACCTCTTGAGGCCAAGGGAGTGAGGTTTACTCGGACAGCTCTTACTAGCTGGCCTCCATTACACTCACCCCCCTGAACCTTACTCCCATCCGGGTCATGTCACCAATGTAACTGGTCTTACTCGACCAGCTTCAAGCAGGATTTGAACCGTCGTCTCCAGCATGGGAGGCGGGCATTTTAACAAGGACACTAAAGACTGCAGTCTTTAGCGTCAGTCGCTTGTGCGTCTCTTGAGGTCAAAGGAGTGAGATTTACTCACACAGCTCTTACTAGCTGGCCTCCATTACACAATGACCAAATTAAAACTCTATTCAGTTTTTAAATGCAAACTATTATTCTAATTATTATTATTGAAATTCTAAAGAGCATCTTGTAAGGACTTGCACTGCAAAAAGGAAAATCTGATCTTTTCTTACAATTTGATTTAGAAACAGTGCTGCTAAATAAATATTTCTTAAATATTTATCTTAATTTATGTGACATGCCAACTGACCATTTAACACTTGACCAGGGGGAAACATTTTTAAACACTTTTTTTAATCAAGTAGTCCAATAATAGCTGCCACACTCCAACAAACAGTGCTTTCACCTTTGACAGGTCGTGGCTTTTAAATGCAAGCTGCTTTTCTCTAGAGTGTTTGTTCCTATTAGAGCTACACGTCAGTGGAAACAAAGTGCCACAAACTTGTCCTTTCACCTGCCACACACCGAAGACAGGACGTGCTTTGTGGGTTCCATTTTGTTAAAAGCTGCATGTGTCTGTTTCAATCTCTGTCTAGTGTGAGTTCAGCCACTTAAACGAGTGAGTGCCTCTTCACAACTCCGTATCCCTCTTTCAGAACAAAAGATGCCTGCAGCGGCAATTACTTGCTCTTTTAGCCCGAGCGTCTGCGGTCCTGTTCACAAACACACCGGAGGGACAAAAGCAAGCAGAGGAATCCTAATTTAGCTTAGAACAGTTTGAGACCACTATTCCCCTGACTGTCCCTCCCTCTTTCGCCATCTTTGGCAAGACCGATGTGATAAAGTTTATCAAAAACGACCTGGTGCTATTAGCAGTGCCAGGAGAAACTCTGTGGGCAGCGGCGCTCTGAGATGCCATCGTTTATGGACTGCTGCTACACCGTGAGATAAAAAAAACAGCTGTATTTTTTGTCTTTAAAGGTCGACCTGAAGATGCAGAGGAAGCAATCTATGATTGGCTTAAGAAGAGATAAGAAAAAGTATTTTAACATCCCCAAAATTACACACTTCATCTTTAAGCAAATGAAAAAGCCTTTAAAAGGCATGCTGGCATTTCGCCTCTATGGAAAGTGATAATGATGACTAGCAAATTGAACGTGGTCTACAGTTCCCTGCTCAGGCTGACATTATGGAGCAAAGATCATTCATTAGAGAGCATTGCATTGTATTACTCATTAGAAATGATGTTCTGCTTTTGTGAAGTAACTTTTACAGTGACCCCAACAAGTACTTGGAGATTTAAGTGACACTTAAACATCTCTAAATGTTTAGATACATAAGGATACAAAGAAACGTGCACTTGGTACAATATTTTGTTATGCAATGTAATCACATTTAGACATTATTAAGTGTCACTTTATTGTCCCAATACATTTTGGGGACACTTTTTTATGCATAAATATGATTTACAAAACCGCACCAAATGCATCAAATCAATAAATGAATTTACTAATGGCAACTGCTACATCAAGCGTCAGGTAATCTCACCACTGAATTGAATTGTGAATTTATTTGTTACTTTGCGGCGTGGAATAGATCAAATAGCACACATTTATACCGAGCGTTTCTCGAACACACTTGGAACAAGGTAAGTTGAAAACAAATCTGAACTACCAACCTAAATCCATATTTTATGCATGAATCGCCAATCAAATTATCTGGGTCACGGTCTGGGGTTGTTTTTGAGTGCTTTTCTCCAGCCGCCTGAGACTGAGAGATTGAATTGAATCAAATCCAATCAAATCGGGAACCACATACTTCAAAACGCAGAGCAATGCAGCAGGCCCAAGCGGAGCCTAGAGAGCGCATTATGCCTGCTAAACGCTAATATGTGAAATTTATATATCTAAATATTATTAAAATATCTATATATATATACAGACACTGTAAAACCCGATAAGTTACAGTAACTCAAACCATTTGAGGAAAGCGAATGCCTTAAACCATTTAAACCAAGATGTATGAGTTAAATTCACTTATATTTTAGTGTTGGTTTAGTCAATCATTAGAGTAAACTCAACTTAAAGATTTTAAGTTTATTCCACTCATATAGATTGAATTCAGTTAACAAATCTGAGTCTTACAAACGATATAGCTACTTAAATAGTTTGAGGAAACCAATTGCCTTAAATGGATTAAGTTCACCAAACTTAAAGTAATAAAGTTACATAATACTAAGCAAAAACTAACATTGGTACAAAGCAATGATGACAGAACAGGATATAAACATATATATATATATATATATATTTGTGAAATTTTGTGAAATTTGTGAAATTCACTAATCAATACTCAAGAGTCAACAATTATCAAGAACAACGAACTGGTAAATGAATTAAGCAGTAAATGAAATACTCACCCCATTGGCTTTGCTCAGGGCCTGAAAGTAAATACTGTAGCTTTTGGCTGGTGACAGCGGTGCATTCCAGTAGCCATTATAAGTCTTGTTGTCTCCTATAGTAAAGGGCTGTACTACAGCAAGGCTAACAGGGGGAAGTTCGGCAGCAAAATAGTGAGGTGAATCCAAGATGGAGGCGTTTCTGAAACTAACAGGAATGGAGAAACACTCCAACACATCAGTGGCTCTGCGAACTTTCTTCTTCCGTTCCTCTTGAACCACCACTTGATAAGCACTGGAGAAAAAATAAGTTGCATTAATGTACTAAATATCAAAACAAGGACCTAATATGTCATTATTGTAGTTAGGTTCTGATGAGAAATATTTGTGAAGAGGCTCAATTCAAATATGTTTTTTTAAGTAAAATATGAAACCTCTTCACAACACATTTAATTTCCGTGACATACTGCTGAGTGAAACAAGATATTCAATAAGAGAACAGTAGGACATGACTTGATTTAATCCATTGGGAATTACAAAAACTACTTTTTGTCTTAAGAATAACATGCACTGATGAATTGTGCACAATAAAACCAGCAGCATGTATTAGGAAAAGTAAAAAGATTTCATATTTCTTTAAGCACGTTTAAGCAGCCTCTTGATTTGGGAAATATCTTCAGCTAGTGATGGCACATCCAAAAAAGAGAGAGGCAGTTGTGCCCGAGGCAATTTAATGAGCCATTAAAACCATCAAGAACATCTCTTCCTGTAGCTTTCTAAGAATCACAGAAGGCCCTGTCAACCATCAAGAATTCTCTAACGCTAACAACTAGCTGCTAAACATCTCTATTAAACTCTCTTTTTTGGGAAGAAAAAAAAACTCTTTAAACCTGCATGAGACCCAAAAAATACACAGCTTCTCCTCATGAGAGAAAACTATGAGCAGGCGATGCGGTAGAGTGCCAGCAGAGGGAAATCTCTACTACGGTAATTAGCTCGAGGGGAGGTGTGCATGGGGCTTTTTGAAAGTGCTCATCATGGGGAAGGATTGAAGAGAGGCATGTGTGTGTTTCAGTACACGGTGAATAGATAAGGACATTTTTTGAGCTCCCTGTGCTAATAGTACTTGTTTGCAATTATGTGGTCTTACGCCAAGAACGTACTTCCCAATTATGTGCAATTAGGGAAATGTATGTTTCGCCGAAAAGACGTGGCAAATTATCCTAGCCTCTAATCTGGCATCTTTCATAAGGGATAATTTCCCATGACCAAAGAGGCCTGCCTGCTTTTCTCTTTCAAATACACAGGATCTCCATTTCAAACTAATGGCTTTAAGTGCAAGCTGGATGTCGTGTGTTGTGCGTCCGCTGTAACCCCGGTCGAAAGCTTCTGTAATTATAAACAATTTTCAGTTGCGTATTTTTCATAAAGACACTTATGGATTGCCAGGGTCATATGCTTTATACAGCACACTAACAATGGAAAAACATCACCAACAGTGGCAAAATTATTTTCCAGATTCCTTATTATAAAACCTGCATCAGTTTTGTAGGTTTTGGTTTTACCCTTAAATATATATTAAATATAAATATGCAAAAATTAACACCAATTATAAAAATTATTTATATAATATAATATAATATAATATAATGCCAAATACAAAAACAACTCAGAATAGTGCATGCAATCAAATAATTGTCATAATTACTGATGCGCTCCCATTGCACATCAACTGTGCTGTTCTTCCAAGTCAGTGGCGACTTGCAATTTCGAGAATTTGCCAAAATCTGCTGCACATTCACAGACTGAATTTCCACACAGAGAAAGACTCTGTTTGCGTGCCAAAACACAGCCAAATGGACCAGGATCCCCTTGAAGGCTTAGCATACAAATGATGCTTATTTGAATGACTGCATTTAAAAACCCTCAGGACCCCGAGTGAATCAACAGTAATGCACTTCTTCATTCAGACGATGCGCTGGACCCCTCTTGGATGATTAGAGAGAGGGATCATGGGTAATTTAGTTTATTCTTGTATTTTAACGTGCTTTGTTCTATGCAGATTTAAAAATAATTCTTAAAGGATTCTTTTTTTATTATTATTTTGACACAATCAGCATATCAATGAGTATCTACAGCTGATGTTTTACAATTTTAAATTCACTCATCATATCCAGTCCTCTCTATATTCACATTTGAATAAAACTGTCAAATGACCACAATTGACAAGTACTTTCTTAATTCCATACAAAATCAATCAATGTAAAACAAATAAGCAAAATTCTTTGGACTGGCCGGTGGCATGATGAGAGGCAAACTCACCTGACAGGGGCCCCTCGTGACTGGGCGGGTTTTAAAAGGACGGTGATTGTTGTGTCCGTCTCATTGAGCGGAGAGTCGGTTTCATATTCAGGCATGGATGGAGCTGCAGACACAGAATCTTGTTAAAGGACACAGATTATAAAGAAAGAAAGTATACAAAGAAAGTACATACTGTATAGCTCAGAAGACCTCATTTCAAGTGACAAGGACAAATGGATGAGAAACAGATGTCTGAAAAGCTTTTTAAAAAGCACTTTTTGTTTAAAAAGCACTTTTTTTTTGGTTTATGTAACAAGAATGAATTAACTGTATTTGCAAGTATAAAATGACTAATATTTCTTAGTATACAAGTAGTGGCCAAAAGTGATGTCCGGCCTACGAAATGTGACATCTTCACCAAATATTATATATTAATATAAATGATTACATAATACAATTTTGTAGGCATATTGCATAGTTGTGCTTGGTGCCAATAGTTTTATTTGTGATAACACAATGGAACATGCCAAATTGTGTGGACATTTTTTGGCCAGGCTGTCAAACAATGAATTTATGAACACATGCAAGAACAAGAGAGAACCAACAAAATATTAATATCTGATTATGTTGTAGTCAATGTATGCTTTTTTCTGTGAGCTTTTTGTTTTTCTATGCAATTTACATTTCTATCCAATGACTGTTTTTATAAACTGAGGGATACATCAAAATTGTTGTCTGTGTCAAATGACAGCATGTTACAGAGTTTAGAGTTTAGCTTATAATGAAGTCGGAACTCAGCTGCCATTCAAACACAGAACTGTTTTAATATTATGTATAATTAATATTCATGCTTTTGTAAAAACATTCATTTCACAGTATTTACTCCTATGAGAAAGCATACCATTTGGAAGCCTGACTCAGAGGTCATTACCATGTAATCATACTGAAAATGTCACTCTCTCATTACAGTGTTTAGATTCAGTGAACAATACGGTTTTAATAAATGGTGTCTGGCGTTCTGCACAAATGCCACGTCGTTATGAAACGGAACGAACTGACAGCCGCGGGCCACAGAAATTGGGCTGAACTTGTGGAGGATGTTGTTTACGATTCATGTTCTCATTATTCCATTCACTTTACATTAACTGTATTCCAATGATATTTATGCCAATAACACAACACGCTAATGAGATTTTCGCTCCAGCAAAGCTTCTTTAAGATACAAGAAAAAGTCAAAATGACAAAACTAATTATGCAAATTTTAGAAATGCAAGAAATAATTATGTAAGCAATCAAATTAAGCTTATTTAACCCCATCAGTTCATGTTCCCTGAAATAATTTCATACATTATCATCAGTCTGTCCGATGTGAATACTCTATCTCCATAAAGAACAAATGTCTGTCACATTAACTCAATTAAACTAGAACTTGAGGGTCTGTTTTACGACAACTGTGCATAATTATCACTTCGCATACCCAACAATCTGAGCTGAACCCTTGCCTGAAACCCTCACCTGCGATCTTGGTGGCTATGCGGGTGGTTACGGGTGGGCCAAAGCCTTTGTTGGTGCTGGCTTTCAGAGTGAAGTAGTATGTGGTGCCAGGATACAACCCAACGAAGAGATGATGTGTCTCATTTTGGAGCTTGAAGACCCGGCCACGTTGTGTTGTCAAATCTGCACTGGGGTCCAGGGAGCCAAGTGCCTTATAGGTGATCTAATGAAAGAGATGAGTCCATTCGATTATTACAATGATAACTTACATTATGACATAGTTTGTTTACCACTATGACATTTCAAACCCGAATGACTTTCCATAAAACGCAAAGGAAAAGGTTTTGAAAGCATATATTGACCAAAAGCTGTTGAACTTCAAAGAGATTCAAAATAAAAAATTAAAACAGCTTATATATATAAGCTTTAGATTAGGGTCCAATTCTTACTATTAAAGACACACTGTGTAAATTAATTGCCATTAGAGGTCACTTATTCAAAACAAAGGCGTAGCTTGATGATGCCTTGATGACGCCTTGATTTCGCGGAATCATGGGAGGTGTTGTCTTCACCTCAAAGAATCGGGACAGGACTCGGGCAGAAATCATGTTCATGGATGAGATTATTAACATTACTGTAGTATTAAGCAGAGCAGGGCCAAGTGCTGTGGAAGCGGAACAAGGGCACTGGAGTGATTGCTAATGAGAGACGAGCGCGACGCATGCCTCGACAGCAGCCAAACTTTTATTATGCCACTTCTGCTTCTTCCGGTCAAGTGTATGTGGGGTAACGCAGCACTTTTTTATCATATTAGATACATTTGTGTTTTGAAAGTTGTTATAGTGCTACTTTGCGTTTGCTTGGCAGTTGCTCTGAGACACTTGTTGCACACTTCAGTAAGCTAGATCGATATTAGGCATGGTAAAACATGGTACTCGCTGTAAATCAAGTAAATGAGATTTAAACAATAAGATTGTGTTGAGCTATATAACAATGATTAGTTTTCTGTTGATGAATGTATCAAAACAGTTGCTCACCTGTCTAATACAACACATAATATATTAAAGCGTCTTTGGTGTTTCCATGGTTTCTACAAAACAAAATCGAAAACCGAGGGTAACGCGGGTATGATGTCATTGATAGGCGAAGCTCGGACACGGTCCATATGGATTTAAACATTCTTGAAAACATTTGGGATTATGTAAGTACACAAGTCAACAAAATATATAACATTGTTCTAGTGGTTTTTGGATATTTTAATCCAAAAATCTTACATACTGTGCCTTTAACTAACTTTTAACTAACACTTTTGCCATAAACTAATTACTAATAACACTTTTGCCATAAACTAATTACTGCTTATTAATAGTTAGTAATGTAGTTGTTAAGTTTAGGATTGGGTAGGATTAAGGGATGTCGAATATGGTCATGCAGAATAAGGTATTAATATGTGCTTTATAAGTACTAATAAAAAGCCATTATCCTAGTAAAATGCATGCTAATAAGCAACTAGTTAATAGTGAGAACTGGACCCTAAACTAAAGTGTTTTATATATATATATATATATCAAAGTGCTTTCAATGAAAAAATAAAACACAGTTTAAAACATCTTTTGCTTCACTGAGGAGAGAAAGTCCTCGGTTTGGAGCAACATGAGGCAAAGCAAATAACAGAGATTTCATTTTTGGGTGAATTAGCATTGTTTTTCTTAATCGCATCAATCTTTTGAAACATGAAGAGCAATTTAGCACTGAACATTTTTCTTTTACTGGATCTCTTTCAGTTACGTTGGCTTTTCTGCATTTCTGTTCTCTCCAAATTTGAGAGAATTTCAGTTACTAGAAATGCAGCCCAATAACAATATTATGATTACAATGAATAACAAGCACATTCAGTGCACTGCGCTGTAAATACAAGCTGCTTATTAAATCACTTTTTTACGAGGATTTGCTTCAAACATGTAAATTTTGGAAACCAATATCCAGTTAAGAATTAACAAGGCCCAAAACAATTACTAAACTAGGCTACAGATAACCATTATCATGCTAAGATGCACATACGTCACATCTCAGAGGAGGCTGATGGAAATTGATGGCCACAGTGTATATGGGTAATCAAAACATTTTAGCCCTGACGTTTCACACTTCATAACTCCATTCCACAATCCAAATCAAATAAATTGACAGCTGGGTGCCTGGCAGGCCCGCTGCCTAAAAGCTTTTCATGCATAGTGGAGTGATTCAGAATGCCCTCTAAACACTCTCAGTCACACACACACACACGCACACACACACACACACACACACACACACACGTGACTGTCCACTGACCACAGGCAACAAAACAGTCAGGAGAAGCAAATCTGCACATTCAAACCAAATATCGCTCCAGAAAATCCACACACATACACAGACACAAACATGAGAGAAAGACTTTTCAAACATCAAAATAAGACTTGTTGCCATTCCAGTGATTCCGAAATTAAAATTAATATGACATCTACATGCTGCTTTTATGTCAATTTTGGAGCTTGACACCCCTGGTATATACGCTACCACTATATACAGTGTGTATATAAAAGACATGCAGTAGGTTTTCCTTTTCAAACTAGTATCAGTTTAAACTTTCATGCTTGTTGTTTGATTTCATGTCAAAGGATTGTTTATACTGGCACATTTTTATGCTTTCCAGTGGCATAGTTTTGATTTAATATGCTATCATGTTTCATGTTAGGTCAGTAAATCACACAGTGCCACTGAGGTGTGGCGGAGCAGCCTGATGTAATATACTGCCAAACACAAGTTTACATGTTATGGATTATAAATCAGTCTTAATAGAGAATTACAACCTGAATTTAGCTTTTACAGCTGACAATTTACTGTACATGTGGACTGAAATGTTTAAACCCTCTTCATGACTGTTTGGAGAAACAGGTATTTCTCTCTCACTCACTGTTATAATCAAAATGCGCAATTAAAAAGGCAAAATCCCATTCTTCATTTTTCTCTTAAGTCCAGTTTAGCCTTGCAAACTTACCAGTTTGATAGTTAGATACTTTGTTTTAAATTCTCAGGTTTTCCTGTAAATGAAAGGGCATTAGAGATTGATGGCAGGCCTTTTATTAAAGGGGCTTTTAAAATATCATCTATTGCCTTTGGCGTAGCTCCTCTGTAAATTTGTGCCCTTGTTCGGTGTTAATATACTCAGCCAACAGCGCGTCGTATTGTTCTTTACAGCCCAATGAAACAGAAAGCGAGAGTTGGCTGAAGGGTATTGTTTGTGTAATATACAGGCAGCTGGACAATTCAGCTGTAAGCTGCACACAAGATGTTATGATACAGGTTTGTACATACAATTACAAAGTATCATATTTCATTTTGAACAGTTTATCTATTGTTTTACCTTACAAAATGATTTGCTTAAAACATGTTTTAAAATGACAATTATTTTGACGTGTCTTAAGTGTCAAAAATAGACAGACAGAAAGACTAGATAGATAGATAGACTGCTGATGTTATAGTGAGTTTGAATGTGTATTTTCCATCTTAAAAAGAGAACACTTGGTCACTCAATTTATAATATGTCATTAAAATGTACTTGTACCAGTCCTTTCACTTTTGACAATGTGTCCTGCACAAAATTGAGCAATTTTTCCATATTCCAGTCACTAAATGGAGAAAGAGAAAAAAACTAAACAAAACAAAAAAGGTAAGAGCTCAAAGGCCAGCATGGAGATCAATAGACCTCCAATTACTCTGTCATCACTTAAATGTCCTGATGGGGAAAAACACAAGGGATGATCAATCCTGTAGAAGACTGAAAGTATGAAATGAAGAGGCGAGGATGGGGGATCTATCTCTCATTCTCGTATGTCCTCCCTCTCACTTTTCAGACTGTGTTGTCAGGGGAGACAGGAAGTGTTGGCCAGGGGGCATTTGATGCCACGCGACAGGCTGCTAAAAGTGGCCTAATGCACTACTGAACGCACTGTGGCTCTCTGTTAAAAGAGCCGCTTGAGTTTAATTGACCACAGCTGATTTGAAAAGGGTTCATTTCCCAGTTCAGTTTGGCAGGGGAGATGGGAATGTGAAGAAAACAGCCCTGTTTGTGGGAGATACTGGATTTATGGCTACTTTGCTTCAGTAATAAGAAAAAAAGATAGAGAAATGCTGTTCCAAAACATAGTGAGCTGCCTTTTAAGGCAGAATTTTAAGGCATCAAACTGTATGTGCACTAGCAACAAAAAGGTTTCAGTGGGAACTTAAAGGGTTAGTTCACCCAAAAATTTAAATAATGTCATTTATTACTCACCCTCATGTCATTCTACACCTGTAAGACCTTCATTCATTTTCGGAACACAAATTAAGATATTTTTGATGAAATCCGATGGCTTAGTGATGCCTCTATTGGCAACCACTGATTCAAAACAAAAGATTCGTAAAGCTTCGAAACAGTGTTTTGAAATCAAAGATCAACGAAGGTCTTACGGGTGTAGAACGACATGAGGGTGAGTAATAAATTACATAATTTTCATTTTTGGGTGAACTAACCCTTTAAGTACACTGCCTCTTAAGATACCTTGTTTTGGCCAAATGCATTGAGATGAAAAAGGCAAAGCTAAATAAATTAATAAAAAAATAATCACTAAAATAATTCTGTGTAATTAAAGTTAAGTATTATACCCATTATTTGTGTTTATTATGTGTTTTATGCTTATTACAGTATACCATGGCATTAGCAACATGCTGTCATCTCAAGTCTTCTGAGTTGCTGCGTATATAAATTGTCCCTAAAAGTAGGTAGATAGGCACCTCACGAAACTTTGGTACAGGGATAAAGTCTCTTATGAGACTGTCATACAGTATTCCTTTTTGTCATGTAAAAAATAGCACTACAGTAACAAAGAAAAAGGCACAAACAAACAAACGTACACATCTGTCACAGAGAAGTACATCAATGAAGCTCAATGCAATTAAACATCTAAAATTCATCCTGTATAGACATTCAACACTTCAGAAAAGATTGTAAGAAATTAAAATCCAAGGCAACTCTTATCAAGAGTTATACAAGCAGATATGTAAAATGCAAAACTAAAAACTCATGCTGGATTGGTTAGTAATTCCTCTGCAGGAGCCTCGTTGAAGCCAGCCATCTCCTGAGATTTACAGTTGGTAAACATACATGCTGAGAACTCAGAATATTTAGTATTTTGTAAGTTTGAGGGTGAGTTATGAGAGTTTGGGATGCCAGAAAGAAATGAGGTTACACAACATTTGGTGTAAAGAATAGTATGTTATATTCCAGTCAATTCTGTAGGTATAAAAAAACAAAAACAAAAAACAAATAGAAAAACAAACAAAAATATAGAAGAAAAATACAGCACTATACAAATAGTAGTAATATAATAGTAGTAAAAGTCTCATTTAATCAGACTTAAAGGGATAGTTCACCCAAAAATGAAAATTCTGTCATCATTTACTCACCCTCGAGTTGTTCCAAACCTGTATGAGTTTCTTTCTTCTGTTGAACACAAAAGAATATATTTTGAAGAATGTTGGTAAACAAACAGTTGACTGTCTGGTTACCAACACTTTTCAAAATACATTCTTTTGTGTTCAATAGAAGAAAGAAATTCAGTCAGGTTTGGAACAACATAAAGGTGAGTAAATCATGACAGAATTTTCATTTTTGGGTGAACTCTCCCTTTAAAGTCCACATTACTGCCAAATACCCACTGATGATGAACTACAACACAATGTGGTTTTTTACACAGGGATTGGGGGAGTGAATTTCATGGGGGGACGGAGTTCCAGTGCAAATGTAGAGGATCATTTATCCACCTAATAGATTCCACACGCTATGCAAATTTCATACATAAATAAAGCGGGATTTTCTGAGAAAAAAAAAAAAAGAAGAAGAAGAAGAAGAAAAAGAAAAGTGTCCCCAAGTCCCCCAGTGAATCTTGGCAATTTCCTCACTGGTTTCACATGATGTTTAATGGTGAATAAACCTTAAAATAATGATAACAGTCGAATCATTCAAATAATGGTGCAGCGTTCTCCACAAACAGGTGTACAACAATCATAGACAAATTAGCGGAAAATATTTACAGACTTTGTGATACAACTTTCTGTCCCCCTAAAAGTAAAAAGTACACATTACTTTACATATATGACTCAGAAAAAGTCAGAATGCACAATATGCTCATGAATAGTGTCTGCTTGCTACTAAAACTCTGAATATCTTTCAAAGATGCCATAGACCTGACAAACCCAGTGACTACAGATCATTACATCAACCTGGTACCTTGTCAACACGACTTCTTTCCTGCCGACTACTAGCAATGATACACTAATGTCTGCTGTTTTGGACAAAACAAGGGTACTTGAATCTCACCGTCTCATGATACATGACGAACAGTAAATAAAAACAACACTCTCAACATTAACCCTGATTTAGACCTCCCTCCAGCTGTCTCTAGACCACACGTGCAGGACCGTGAGCCCATTAACCGGGTTTAGCTGCTCTAGAGAGCTAGGGGTTACTGCAACTCTTAACTCGAGTGCTTGCAACTCAAACGTTTATTGATGGAAATGAAAACAACACCATGACGGGAGGGGGGTGGGATGTGCACAGGTTTTCCTCCATCCCGCAAGGGCAGAACAGGCTGTTTATCTTCGTTAGAGGTGAAAACCTTCCCCACTATATCAGCACACAGAACGACAGCTCCTTACTTTGACTTATTTAGAGAAAAAAATAAATAAAAAATTACTTACAAAAAACTTCTATAATGGTACCATGGTACATCAATGCCAAATAATAATACCATGGCACTGAATTATAATTTTTATATACTAAAGTACTAATACGAAGATTCAAAAGTTTGTGATAAGTGTGATTTTTAAATGTTTTGTGAGTCTCATGCTCAGCAAGGCTGCATTTATTTGATCAAAAATACAGTAAAAATAAAAATATTGTGAAATATTATTACTATTTAAAATAACTGTTTTCTATTTGAAAATACAATTAATTTCTGTGACACAAAGCTGAATTTTCAGCATCATTTCTCAAGTCTTCAGTGTCGCATGATCCTTCAGAAATAATTCTAATATGCTGATTTGCTGCTCAAGAAACATTTCTTATTATTATCAATGTTGAAAACAGCTCAATATTTTTTGTGGAAACCAAATTTGTTACGATCCTTTGATGAATAGAAAGTTCAACAGAACAGCATTTATATGAAATAGAAATTTTTTGTAGCATTATAAATGCCTCTACTGTCACATCATTGCAGAATAAAAATATTAACTTCGTTCTTAAAAATTCTTACTGATCCCAAACTTTTGAACAGCAGTGTTCATGCCAAGAATACTATGGTACTACCTAAAAATCATGAATTACCATGGCATCATGACCCTTACAAAGAAGTACATGGTACATTGATGGTATCTGATGGTAATACTATGGCACTTTGAAATATACAACATAACTGAAATGAATGTACCATGGTTTTTACGTGGTACTCCATGGTGCTTTCAAGAATATTATGGTGCTACCATGGTAGATGTCTAAAATACCATAATAGTACCGTGGTACTTTTTTGCAAATAGTGCAAAAAGCCATGGTATGATATCATTGTACATTTTTGTTAATGAATATTCATAATCCATGGTATTTACCTGATGCTTCATGTAAAAGATAAGACAATGGTACTTTTTTGTTAGTGCAGTATAACTTAAAAAACGATGTGAAACTATTCAACAATGGTGCAAAAACATGGTATAAAAATATGGTACACTCAAAATCAAATTTCATCATTTTTATGTGTGTTTAAACATAAATAACAATACTCGCAGAGAGTGTCAATATCCCTGTCCATCACTCCTCCAAAGAAAAAACCACCAGACATGTTCTCTCTGTAAACAAAGTGGGTGTTTTGTTTCCATGTAACTCCAGACAGGAAGCCATCAGAAACGGCATACGAGACACAGCGGAGGGAGGAAGACATCACGTCATCGCAAACTCACAACATGTCACGCAAATTAAACAAAACAAAGATCAAGAACTAAACACCCAGAGTGTGTAGAAATGTTCCGCTATTTACTCTTCCTCATTTGCATGGAGATAAAGAAAAATAAAGAAGCAGGAGGACAAAAGACACCTTCCTTTTACACATCTCAGTGTTGATTAATAAGGAGCTGTTGAGGATCTTCTCTGTCTTTCATATGCACACTCTTATTTTGTCAGCAAAGCAATTAATTTCTGAAAGGCTTTGATGGTTTGATAACAGGAGGCTGTTGTGCAGAGA
>RJVU01019434.1:558334-592393 GCA_003731715.1 Anabarilius grahami | reverse complement strand
ACATCCCAGGTACATAGAAACTGATCTGAAATCCACTGCAATGTGTGTATCATACTTTGCAGGCAGCTCAGCTGTTCTTATAAGCAAAGATCAATGAACCACCCAGAACTTCATTGCATACAGTATATATGTGTGGCTGGTAACCAGAAGGTTGCTGGTTCATGCTCACATTAACTAAAATTAATGAACCATGGTTTTAATATATGGTACTACCAAGGTACTTTCAAGAATAGTAAATGTTTTAGACTTATATTTATTAATTGAATAAATTATTATGTACCTAAATTGATTATTGGTTATTTTTATATAGAAATATATAAACACTATCTTTATACATTTATAATTACATAACATAAAGCAATTAAAGCAATAAATGTTTGTGTTATACTATATATATGTCTATATAGTGCATATGATATATACAATACTACATATGAAAAATGTTTAAATATTAATGCTATCATATACAGTATATTGCAAATGACTTTATCACACTATCAAAAACAAAATAAAAAACACTATCAATTTTAAATGTTTTTATTGCTATTTGTTGCAACTCTATTTTATTTCCTTCTTTGTGAGTTTAGACTTTTCTAAAGCTGTGAATCAAGAAACTTGCTTGTCACAAACATGGTATTTTTGTGAGCCTTCCACTTCATTCGTCTCCGCACCTTCCCTTTCCTGCCTCTGAGCTCTTTGTCCTAAGTCTAATTTGTCTGAATCTCTAAAAGCGAGGAGAGGAGGCATACGGCTGCTCAGATCTCTCGGATAATTCTATTGGACGCTTCTAATTAAATCAATGAGGGCTATTATAGCAATTATCTGGCCAAATGGGACTGCATTGTGTCCGCTCGATACATTTAGTAAATTCTGTCAATCTTCTTATCACCAAGATGGCACATGCAGTAACCCCATTTTAATGATGCACCTGAATATGCGCAATCTCTCGCATGTAGTTTGTCTTCATCATCAAATCAAAGAGATTGTGAGGCTCTTTTGTGCCTCCAGCCCACTCAAACACACAAATTAAAGCAAAAACTAGCTGTAATTTGTTTTTGTCATGCTGTGACTTCATTTCTCTGATTGTAATGCAGATATTCTATGCATTGACTAATAAATAATTAGTTCTATAATACATATACTGTAATTGTAAAACAGAAATACACAAAAAAAGATACACTGTACTTTGTGTCAACAAATCACCATTGTGCCCTTGAGCCAGGTACTTAACCTCAGTTACAGTATTTTATAATATTATAATGTATTTTATTTTATTGTGTGTCAATATGGGAGAAAAACATTCAAGTTGCTCAAAACCTTCACCTCTGCTGTAGATCTTTATATATATATATACACACACTCACACACACACATAAGCAAATAAAATAAAATAATCATCTATATTATATACAATATTTTCAAATACATATTTATTATTTAAAAAATAAATACATTTATATAAAAATATATATACAATATATATTTAACATTTTCTCACCTCATAGAGAGTAATGGCTCCATTAGTTTCATTCGGGGCCTTCCATTGCATGAAGATTTTCTCCTCGTATGGGCCTGTCTGGACGGACTCCATAGGAATGGGGCCAGGAACTAGAGTAGACACACAAACACACATTCAAACACACTTAGCAATCTAGGTTACATTTAAACATGTTTAGTCAACAGTATTGTGTCTATAATTCAAATACTCTAACATTATATCAACACCTTGATACAAAACATAATTGTTTTGAGAACAGGGGTGACGTAGGGTGACAGAAATGGCTTGTGTTGCTGGGTAGAAGGTAAAGTAAGGCGAGCAGAGATTGGTTGACTAAAGAAGCAAAACTATGTCAAACACACCTCAGCCGCAATATTCGAAGTGTGAATTGTAACAGCTTTGCTACCCTTCGGTACCGAGAGGTGTTAACAAGTGCTACGAGTACCACTGCGCGCATATGCGTGTGTCTATTTGCATATTTTTGTGCGCACGTCCCCCCTGGCACAAACTGCAAGTTTTCCAAATATACTCTTGCTAGAACATCATTAACACCCTAAAAACCTGTTTTCAAGATGTCATCATCCATACACAGCTTCATCCTGCTCTCATATGCCAGCATAGCATTTTCCGAGTTGCTATGACTTGACGATTTTATAAATCATCATGCAAATGTGCTAATTTGCGCCAGTTTGACAATAGC
The DNA here is from genome assembly GCA_003731715.1 of Anabarilius grahami. NCBI lineage: Eukaryota > Metazoa > Chordata > Actinopteri > Cypriniformes > Xenocyprididae > Anabarilius > Anabarilius grahami. The sequence continues at coordinate 590,195 of RJVU01019434.1, read as the reverse complement.
CAATACATTATGTTAACTTGAGGCTATAGTTGTCTTTCATTTCTCAGTTTTGGTTAGTGTCTTTGACGTGACTGTTAGCAATGACACACTAATGAGTCAGACTGTTCCTGAGTGTGTGCAAAAAGAACTAATGACTTAGCTAAAAGGCCGTTTAGTCCAACTTAGCAGCCCTAGCGCTGTTGTTTGCTTTGCACTTAGTCGTGGCTAATTGGGAGGGCAGATTAAAGAGATGAGCGTAGCAGGGCCGTAACGGGGCAAACGGGAGAGCCACCTCGGGCACAAAGAGATTAGCTGGCGGTCATCGAAGAAAAGAACCAAAATATCTATTGTTCCTGCAGCATTTCATTTACACGGAAACAACACAGAAACCTAAACCTTTGACACTATTATTACTCGGCTTTTTCCATGAGGAAAAGCTAATCTAGCTGTACTTTTATTTCCACTATATATTTATTTCACAAAAGGTAACGTTTCTTCAATCCCATTTCATTCTTTCTGTTTAATTCTTTTGCATGTAACTAAGTTCATCTTCAAAATGTACCAAGGTTGAGATGTTTGCCCTCAATCATTATTAAAAACTGAATAGTCTTTGGCATTTATTCTTCAATGGGAAAATAATTGAGCTAATCTAACATCTTAAAATACAAACACTTTTACTGCAAGCTTTTCAACTGAGATCTGAGAGGATGCATTATTAACTTCTTGTAGCCACTATGCTCCAAAAATTTGGAATAGTCAATTGAAGTAAAAGAGGCTACCAGCATTCGTATTTTTAAAATAGAAGGTCAAGACATATCTTTTTAAAGTTGCTTATCAATATAACAATAAGGTGTGAAGTTGTGTGTAAGTCAGTTTTGTGTTTTATTTTATCTTCGGATTCTTTTATCGTTGCTTTATTTATTTTATATTGATATTGAGGTCAAACTATTCTCTATTTTACATTCTGAACCTTTTATAGTTGTTTTTGAATATTTTTATATTGATATTGTTTGATTGTTTTATTTGATTTTTATTATTAAATCATAAAAATCATTATACAAAATTATGATTTATGCAATTATGACATTTTTTAATACTGAACAACAATTTAATGTGTATTTGAGTTTTAGTTAAATATTGACTGATTTAACTAAAGTAGGCCTACTGGTTTGCTTTATTAGTAGAAACAACTTTCCTGAACTAATCAACTGAGAACAACTGCAAACATTATGTTTTACTATAAAAAATGATATGAATATAATCTAAATTAGAGTGAATACAGATCATTTGTCATTGGCGTTGTACTTTTATTTTGGAAATCTCACTCATGCCGAGAAACAGAAAGTTTCTATATTTCTCATTGAACTAATCTCATATCATGCGCTCTGATTAATTCTATCGAGAGCAAATTCCTCTTCAAAAGGTAGCGAGGTTGAGATATTTGCCCTCAATCGCTATTAAAAGCTGAACAGTCACTGCCATTTATTCTTCAATGGGAAAAGAATTGAGCTAATCAAAGAAAAGGTGAAAAACACTCTCTCACTGAGGTGCTGATGTCAGATATTGTACTGCAAAGTGAGGCCAGTTAAATTATATTTCCAACAATTCTTCAAATAGCTTGATTGGGCACTAGCCAACAAGCATATTAAATCACTGTTACAATGAAATATAATTAGATCCAGTCTTCCGTCCACTATCTTTTCCACTATATAACCATGCCTGTGCGTGGAATTCTACTTTACATATTAATGCTGATTAGCTTCTTGTGGGGAGCATTTGAGTGATGTTTCATTAAGTTTGAGGTGCAGGAATCTATTTTTCCTCTTTTATGCTTGCCCCTCTCAAGATACAAATATCTTTTAATAGGTTTCGTAATTGTCACACATTCCATTTTTCTCTGAACCTTACTGATTATTTTAATCTCTGATTAAATCACGAACAACATACTCGCTCTTTTCCTGTTTATGCTTGTTTACGGGCAAGCAGGTTTTTCGTACGTACAGAGTTCGGCATTATTGTTGACCTTATAAGGTANTGACCAAATACTTATTTTCCACCATAATTTGCAAATAAATTCTTTAAAAATCAGACAATGTGATTTTCTGGATTTTTTTTTCTCATTTTGTCTCTCATAGTTGAAATGTACCCATGATGAAAATTACAGGCCTCTCTCATCTTTTTAAGTGGGAGAACTTGCACAATTGGTGGCTGACTAAATACTTTTTTGCCCCACTGTAACTAAAGTAGGCCTACTGGTTTGCTTTATTAGTAGAAACAACTTTCCTGAACTAATCAACTGAGAACAACTGCAAACATTATGTTTTACTATAAAAAATGATATGAATATAATCTAAATTAGAGTGAATACAGATCATTTGTCATTGGCGTTGTACTTTTATTTTGGAAATCTCACTCATGCCGAGAAACAGAAAGTTTCTATATTTCTCATTGAACTAATCTCATATCATGCGCTCTGATTAATTCTATCGAGAGCAAATTCCTCTTCAAAAGGTAGCGAGGTTGAGATATTTGCCCTCAATCGCTATTAAAAGCTGAACAGTCACTGCCATTTATTCTTCAATGGGAAAAGAATTGAGCTAATCAAAGAAAAGGTGAAAAACACTCTCTCACTGAGGTGCTGATGTCAGATATTGTACTGCAAAGTGAGGCCAGTTAAATTATATTTCCAACAATTCTTCAAATAGCTTGATTGGGCACTAGCCAACAAGCATATTAAATCACTGTTACAATGAAATATAATTAGATCCAGTCTTCCGTCCACTATCTTTTCCACTATATAACCATGCCTGTGCGTGGAATTCTACTTTACATATTAATGCTGATTAGCTTCTTGTGGGGAGCATTTGAGTGATGTTTCATTAAGTTTGAGGTGCAGGAATCTATTTTTCCTCTTTTATGCTTGCCCCTCTCAAGATACAAATATCTTTTAATAGGTTTCGTAATTGTCACACATTCCATTTTTCTCTGAACCTTACTGATTATTTTAATCTCTGATTAAATCACGAACAACATACTCGCTCTTTTCCTGTTTATGCTTGTTTACGGGCAAGCAGGTTTTTCGTACGTACAGGGTTCGGCATTATTGTTGACCTTATAAGGTAAAAATGGTCTGCAGTCCTCATGTTAATTTCACCCTCCTGCAATTATCACCATATAAGGTTACACAGAGAGACAAAACTGCTTCACTATTGATATGTTGCAGCTGTCTGTCAATTTGCTAACACAAAGGACAGCAATTATAGGTTTTCATATGCAAAAAAACATAAAAAAGGAAAAACATCAGTGCGGCAGACAAGAGCAGATACTGAATAACCAACAGAGTTCTATCCATATCAAAACAGACTCATCAGAACATGAAAATGAAAATCTGAAAGAAAATGAGATGAGTTTGAATTATACGCTATAATCTAATAATCTAAGGCCTGACAACAGGCTTTATTTTCACACGGTTTTATAGCACAGCATTAAAAACAAGCTGGGAGAAATTAATTGTAAATGGAGACTGAGAGCTTCCCTCTGGGAAATTTTCGAATTAAGCGCCGCTTGCAAACCTTCCCTCCGTCTGAGAAACATTGTGTCTTTTCACAGACTGTGAAGCTTTAACATGCTCCACGATAGGATTTCCTTTTAACTGCAACACATCAATGAAACAGATGGATTAAAGGAGGATGGCTTTCATCATCTTTGTTTCATATTTGTTGCTTTTCTTTAGGAAGAGCAGGGCAGTACTATGGTTTCCATTTACTTCTCTGAGTGGATCTGACTTCTGTACAGACCTGAAGTGATTTCCAAATACACAGTGCTGACAATCTAATATCTTTTAATACAAACACTTTGACTGTGAGCATTACAACTGCTGAGATCAGAGAGGATGGATTATTAAAACATGAAAATCATTTCTACAGCCAATGTTCACAAAAGTATGAAAGTATAATAAGTAAGCTTTATAAGCAGAAATAACTTTCCTGAACGAATCAACAACTGCACCAAACTTTTAATAGTACTAGGAAATATAATCTAAATTAAGAGTGAATACAGATAATTTGTCTATGGCATTGTTTTAAAATATGATGCCAAACAGTTTAGCCCCTCACAAAAATCAACACTACTGTCTAGAGAAAGGAAAAATGCTAAATACAAAAACTTGGGGTTAAGTGTCCCACTTTACCTGCTTCTAGTTATTTAATTATTGTTTTATTTTTAAGAAATGAATTATTCAGGATGCATTACATTGGTCAAAAGTGACCAATACATTTACGAATTTCTATTTTAAATAAATGCTGTTCTTTTAAAATTTCTATTTATCAAAGAATCCTGAAAAAAAGTGTCGCTGTTTTCACAAGTATATAGTAATAAGAAATGTTTCTTGATCATTAGAATGATTACAATTAGGATGAGAGTAAATTTTTGATTTTAATAATATTTTAAAAAAAAAGCTTTTTTCTTTTGTTGTCACTAAAAACAGGACTTTTCTTTGTTCTTATCATATTTGTTCTAATCAATGCTCTTATAACATCTTAAAAATACTCAGTGAAGAGTCAGTGAAAAGCAGTAAGACTCCATCTTAGGACCACTAATTTAAACCACTTTTGGAAATCGAAATAGTTTATTTTTGACCACAGCACAAAAGTAAGATGTTTTGAATGACCTCTATTGAAGAGTACTTCCAAAAGATCACCGAATTTCCATCGCTGCACTCTGAAAAGCTTCAGGATTGCATTCAGCCAGAAAAAACATGTGAGCGTTCCAATACAAAGACTTGATAAACAAAACCAAAGGCCCTTCAATCCTCAAGAACCAGAAGTAAGAGTCACTGAAGGGTTAGTTCACCCACAAATGAAAATTCTGTCATTAATTACTCACCCTCATGTCGTTCCACACCCGTAAGACCTTTGTTCATCTTCGGAACACAAATTAAGATATTTTTGATAAAATCCGATGGCTCAGTGAGGCCTACATCACCAGAAATAACACTCCCTTTTTAAATGCCCAGAAAGCAGCTAAAACATATTTAAAACAGTTCATGTGACTACAGTGGTTCAACCTTAATATTATAAAGCGACTAGAATACTTTTTGTGCGCCAAAAATAACAAAATAGCGACTTTATTCAACAATATCTAGTGATAGGCGATTTCAAAACACTGCTTCATGAAGCTTCGAAGCTTAATGAATCATTGGTTTCGAATCAGTGGTTCGGAGCGCGTATCAAACTGCCAGAGTCATGTGAACTATTGAAGTTTCAAAACACTTATGACGTAACGAAGCCTCGTTTACTGAAATCATGGGATTTTGGTGCTCTGAACCTCTGATTCGAAACAAAAGATTCATAAAGCTTCGAAAATCACTAGATATTGTGGAATAAAGTCGCTATTTTGTTATTTTTGGCGCACAAAAAGTATTCTCGTTGCTTTATAATATTAAAGTTGAACCACTGTAGTCACATGAACTGTTTTAAATATGTTTTAGCTGCTTTCTGGGCATTGAAAAAGGGAGTGTTATTGCTGGTGATGCAGGCCTCACTAAGCCATCGGATTTTATCAAAAATATCTTAATTTGTGTTCCAAAGATGAACGAAGGTCTTACAGGTGTGGAACGACATGAGGGCGAGTAATTAACTCTCTGAGGTCTGAAAACGCACATGCGCGTTTTGCAGGGTTTTTTTCACATTGCAGTAAAACAGACTAAAAATACTCCGTCATGTTTTGTCATAGAGACATAAGTAATATATCGATTGAAACTATAGAATGTCTTCTTTTATTTGTATACACTCAGAGTAAAAACAAAATGTTGTGCTTTTTGTAAAATAAAGAAAACTAACATGATGCGTGATCTCTCGTCTCCCTCTGAACGAAGTCCAATCTGATAGTTCTCAGAAAATGAACTGTAACTTAGTGAATACTAATCACAAAAAAATGACACTTGTGTCTAAAAAAACGTTGAAATGTCAGGTTTTAAATCGTGTAAGTCAAATCGAAAACAAACATTCTGTGTTTATGTAATCTGTATGAAAAGAGAGCTATGTCAGAAGTCCGTGATTCAGCTCATTATCCGCTAATGCGGCCACGCCCACGGAGCCAGCGCTATTCAGAGGCAAATTCAGTCAATACATGCAGACATCGTCTCTCAATCGTGTATTTATTGCCTTCAAAAGTGTTTATCTGGGTGTAAAAGCCAGTTAGCTCCTTTTTACTTTTCTTCTATAGATGAATTTTAGATGAGTTTTTGTTTCTTTAGCGCCCTCCGGCTGCAGTATGAATTGAAAACACCNAGTTCACCCACAAATGAAAATTCTGTCATTAATTACTCACCCTCATGTCGTTCCACACCCGTAAGACCTTTGTTCATCTTCGGAACACAAATTAAGATATTTTTGATAAAATCCGATGGCTCAGTGAGGCCTACATCACCAGAAATAACACTCCCTTTTTAAATGCCCAGAAAGCAGCTAAAACATATTTAAAACAGTTCATGTGACTACAGTGGTTCAACCTTAATATTATAAAGCGACTAGAATACTTTTTGTGCGCCAAAAATAACAAAATAGCGACTTTATTCAACAATATCTAGTGATAGGCGATTTCAAAACACTGCTTCATGAAGCTTCGAAGCTTAATGAATCATTGGTTTCGAATCAGTGGTTCGGAGCGCGTATCAAACTGCCAGAGTCATGTGAACTATTGAAGTTTCAAAACACTTATGACGTAACGAAGCCTCGTTTACTGAAATCATGGGATTTTGGTGCTCTGAACCTCTGATTCGAAACAAAAGATTCATAAAGCTTCGAAAATCACTAGATATTGTGGAATAAAGTCGCTATTTTGTTATTTTTGGCGCACAAAAAGTATTCTCGTTGCTTTATAATATTAAAGTTGAACCACTGTAGTCACATGAACTGTTTTAAATATGTTTTAGCTGCTTTCTGGGCATTGAAAAAGGGAGTGTTATTGCTGGTGATGCAGGCCTCACTAAGCCATCGGATTTTATCAAAAATATCTTAATTTGTGTTCCAAAGATGAACGAAGGTCTTACAGGTGTGGAACGACATGAGGGCGAGTAATTAATGACAAAATGTTCATTTTTGGGTGAACTAACCCTTTAAAATATGGGATAATTGAAATAATAGGCTGGGATTATTGAACGATTCCCAATTTCACATTTGAGGATGTGGAAATGTCCAAGGCATGCTGTGAAACTAACTTGCCAAAAGCTACAACTGTCAACATTAGCATTAGTCCCTGATGTGAAATATTGGCTATATCAAAGGATGTTCTCGCCTATTGTGTTTTATTTCACTGTACAGAAGCATTAACCTCCAGTTTTTCTGTACATGTGGCATTCTTCCAGCGAAGGTTAGTAGTTAATACACTTGTTTAATTCAAATATCTAGTGAAATTAAATGCCGGGAACCAGTGTTAATGATTTCTGTACTTAACAAAGCTCCATTTAAAAGGTTCCTCAAACAACCTTCAAGTAAAAAGATATAATTTCAATGAGAAGAAGATACTCAATGTATTTTTAATGCTCACAATTATGCCTCTCTACTGCGACTTTTTCTAATAAGGCTAAACCTGTGTTATGGTATTAAAAATTAAGAAAATAACAATTGCTATTCAATTTCAAATATAGCTGTTTTGAGAGTTTTGCTGTCGGTATACAAATAGAAATATATATTCCCATTCTCCGGAATGAGAAGGGGAATACAACATTGGTTACAAGTAAATGCTAACATTCAAATAAATACATGAGTTTCATTAGAGAGAGAACAAGTGTGAAGATCTTTAGAAAAAAAGGTTAGTAAATGTTAACAACACTGTATAATTGTTGTGCCTTGCAATCAATTTCCTACTAACTGTTTCTTTTATGTTTCTCATAGCACTCCATGGTCTCTTTCTTTTCACAATATAAAATAATTTCCACTTAAATCAATATTACATGTCCATTTATTTATTTGTTTATTTATTGTTAAAGGGATAGTTCACCCAAAACTTTAAATTCTGTCATCATTTACTAATCCTCAGGTTGTTCCAAACCTGTATAAATTTCTTTGTTCTGTTGAACACAAAGGAAGATATTTTGAAGAATGTGAGAAACTGAACAGTTCTGGGGCACCATTGACTTCCATAGTATTTTTTTTTTCCTACAATGGAAGTCAATGGTGCCCCAAAGCAGCCTGATTACAAACTTTCTTCAAAATATCTTCCTTTGTGTTCAGCAGAACAAAGAAATTTATACAGATTTGGAACAACTTGGGGGTGAGTAAATGATGACAGAATTTAAAGTTTTGGGTGAACTATCCCTTTAAGTATGTAGCCATGGTAATGTTCAGTCAGGTCTTCTTTTATCATTTCTTTTAAATGAAATGAACCATGTGAACCATGTAAACATGATTAATGCATTTGTAATTTGTTTAATTTTTAATGAGACAAAATGGATTCAATTGTTATCCGTGAACAAACAAGTTGACAGCATTGACAGCAACACTAAATTTAAAGTGGTCCTTGATTATGATTTCACTTTTTTAACTTTAGTTAGTGTGCATTGTTGCTGTTAGAGCATAAACAACATTTGCATCGCTCAAAGTTCAGTGCAAAGGGAGATATTCTCTTTTACAGAAATCGCTTTTTAAGGATTACAACAAATGGCTTGTAGGGACTACAACAAGCTTCTTCCTGGGTTGGTGACATCACAAACCCCAAAATGTATATAATCCCTGCCCCCGAGAACACGCAACAAAGGGGGTGAGGCAATGTTGGGCTGCTTTAGAGAAGAGGAAGAGTTGTTGTAGTAGAATGTTGTTACTATGCCGTCATTTTACATGTAACTTCTTCCTGAGTCTCTCCATCAGTGTCGACTCCGGTTTGAACAATGTAAGGCTGAACACCGTTACTAACAATCATCATTTTGGGTGCGTGAGATTTTCCAACTTTGTTGTTGTTAAGCAACCGAAGCGCGAGCTGTTAAAGCTCCGCTCTCTTCTGGAAAGGGGGTCAGGACCTGCAGCTCATTTGCATTTAAAGGGACACATAGAGAAATGATGTGTTTTTGCTCACACCCAAAGAGGGGCAAATTTGACAAGCTATAATAAATGATCTGTGGGGTATTTTGAGCTGAAACTTCACAGACACATTCTGGGCACACCAGAAACTTATATTACATCTTGTGAAAAGGGGCATTATAGGTCCCCTTTAATCATTTGTATGCAGACTATAAAATAGTCATATAACTTTTTCTAACATTTACAAAAAAATAATAAATAGTAAAATCACATTCTGGCAAAGACACCTCTCAAATGCAATGATCTATTCAATTTGCAACCGGATGGACAGTTTGGCATTTTGTGTTGTCCATCTGCTAAAGGTTGATGGTTTCAGAAATGAAGTCATAAGTAATCATCAGTAATGTGATTACTGTTAAGACACAGTAATTAGCGAAGTAATCTCATTATAAACTGGAAAAGTCAGGGTGCAAATTGTGGAGGATTTGGTGGGTCTTTATTCAAGCCTGAATCTAGCAGAAAGTAACAATAAAAGGTTTCGTATCTTACAACATCTATCCTATTCCAACATCTCGTTTAATCAAACTCACCATCTTCCTCTGTCTGTTTGACAATCTCCTCACTCTCCTTGCTGCCCTCAGGGTTGGCCAGCACCAGCCGTAGTCTGACCGTCACGAAAGGCCTGAGTCCCCTCAGAGTGTAATGAGAGGAGGTCGGGATCAGCTCCTCAGCAGCAAACTCCTGCTGGTTGAACACATATTGGTACTGTACGGTCAGGTTAAAACTGTGGCAGCGTGTCACCGCATATCCAAAGGTCTCCCACTGCAGGGTCAGCTGACGGGCACGGATGTCCACCACGTTCACGTTCTGGGGACCGTTGACTGGATCTGTGGGGAGAAACAGGAAGGAAAGGGAAGATCGGAGTTAAATTTGATGGGAAATTTTGATTATAAGCTCATCTTGACATTGGGCCAATATACCAGAGCAATTATCAAAAGAGATATTTTTCCTCTTTTGCTTGTTCCATACTCTACCAACAGACATGCTGAATGGATAATGTACATTTTGTAAGTAATATATGTACACAACATTTCAAACGTTTGGGGTTGGTAATATTTTCTAATGTCTTCTTGAAAGAAGCCTCTTATGCTAATCAAGGCCGCATTTATTTGATCAAAAATATAGTTAAGCAGTAATATTGTGAAATATTATTACAATTTAAGAAAAATTTATATTTGAATATATTTAAAAATGTGATTTATTTCTGTGACGTCAAAGTTCAATCATTACTCCAGTCTTCAGTGTCACATGATCCTTTAGAAATAATTCTAATATGCTGATTTGGCGATCAAGAAATATTTCTTATTTTCATCAGTGTTGAAAACAGTTGTGCTGCTTAATATTTTTTGTGGAAACCATGATAGAAGTTCAGAAGAACAGCATTTTTGTGACAGTGTAATGTTGGTTTTGAACAATTTAATGCATACTTGCTGAATAAAAGTATTAATTTCTTTTAAAAAATCTTTCTGACCCCAAATTTTTGAATGGTGGTGTATATATTTTAAAAAGTGTAATGTCAAAAAACAACTAATTTGAACTCATTCAATATTATAATCACATGGTTCTCTGAAATACTTGATTCTGACTGATCAGTTGTTGCAGTTTGCAGTCAAATGTATATGAAATCCTCCTCATAAAACAAAATAATTTCAACTGTAATCAATATTTCACGCCATTATTTATATGGTAAGTATGGTTTTGTGAGATAATAGATAGTCACTAACATGTGGTTAGTGAGATAATAGATGGTCATAAGACAGAGTCATTATCATAAACGAACCATAATGACTGTCTCACTGTACAGTTAACTTAGAGCATAGGCATCCCTTATAGCTCAGCATTATTTGGACAACCTGCTCTTTAGATGTCACCAAAGAGCTTTGAAAAACAGTTTCAGCAGAGCACCACTTTTGTAATAATCAAAATTGCTAGAACTTTGAACAAATAAATACTAAAACTAAGCATTACAACTATCCTCTGTTGTATATGAGATCCTAAAACAATATTGAGTACTAAAACAAACAGTATCAGAGACTCGCCAGTGGATCCAGTGGGGTTGTTGGACAAAATCTCACACACTAATTCCTCTAGATTAGAAGAAAAGCATAAAAGAGGCATGCGACTGGTTTTTGACTTTGGCCTTGGATGAATCTTAAGGGAGCCGAATGTGAAAAGGAGTTTTAACGTCTTAAGATAGTTTACATTATGGCAGCTCTCTTAGGGCGCTTTCATTCTCAAAGTTCTTAGAGTTCTTGTGTGCAGAGCAATTTGAGCATTGTGAGAATTGTGTCACGTCTAGGACAGACATCAGCGTTTTTCAGCTTCAATGGCTCAGTCATCAGTGGTTCCTACACATGGGAGTCTTAGACTTACAAAGTTTGAATTGCATTGAGTTCAACTGCATTGTGTTCAAGATCAAGTAAACCAGACAGATTGGTAGGAAAGTCAAAAAAAAAAAGAAAAAAGAAAGATCCATAACTGCTTTGTTGTCTGATATTAATAGTAAACAGGAAGGCAAAGCCTCATTTTAGGCCCTCTGCGGGAGATTTGCACGGTTGCTAAACTCTTTTGCTTAATCTTCACTGAGCAAATTACAGAAAAACAACAACAAATGACCCCAAACCCCAAATCTTTTATTCCTGAAAGCCAGATTACAGCTAATCTATGTTTAATCAGAGTTGGTTCTTATCTAAAGGTGTCATCTAAGCAGATTTGAGACTGTAAATCCTGCATGGCTAAGCCTCACTAGAATGGCTATAAAAGTAGGGACATATGTCCAATAGAGCAATATTTAGTCTCTCGGCCAGAGAGGGTCCATGCCCAACAAGTAGCCCCCCGTCGAGGGGAGGTGTTGGAGGGGTAGGGGATTTGCCTGGTGGACAGGTGAGGGGTAACAGTATCATCATTAATCTGACAGAAAGAGGTGAATATGTAAGAGCATTAGCAACACGCTAATGCGTGGCTGCGGGGTACGCCGTGGTGCCATAGGTGGGCTTTTGGAGCCTGGATGAGGGCTGGTGTAGTTTAGCATGGGGAGATGCTGATGGATGGCGAGCGTAGAGGGTCATTAATCGCAGACGTTGGGGAGAATTGCATAAGAGAAATCAATCTTCAGTACTGCTGCTGCGCTGCTTTGGCGCGATCTCTTCAGACCCAAACGCCCCGCAACATTTATCACACCTCCACCATCCCTCTCGCTCTCTCTGGAACGAGAGAGGAAACTGCAAGCAATAAACATATCAATAGGTGTCCACCATACCCAGCTGCGTGGGTTTTTTAAACTGAGATATTCAGATGAGGGAAAAACAGAGGCAGGGAATGAACAACAGCAGAAAAACAACAACAGTAAAAAATGAAATAAAACAAAATGGCTCATTCGCATAATGAAACTGTATCATATATCGGCCAACAGCCACTCTGCTTTCTAGATATCAGTATAGAGCATTGATAATGACATGATGACCTATTTTAATTTTTCTAAATAAAAGCATTTTTAACAGTTATTTGCTGTATAAAACAAATGGAAAAACAACAATAAAAAAATACAGACAAAATTAAACAAAATAACATAAACATTCATAAAATTTATAAAATTATTTAAGAATAAAAATACTTAATACCCATTTATACTTGATTAAATGATTTTAAAAATTTATTAAATTAAAATAAAAATAGATATCAGCATAGAGCATTGAAAATTACATGATGACCTATTTTAATTTTTCTAAATAAAATAATGTTAACAGTTATTTGCTGTATACAACAAATGGAAAAACAACTGTAAAAATAAAACTAAATAAAAAGGAAAGATAAATAAATAAAAAAATTAAAAATTATTTATACAGTAAAATGATTTTAAGAATAAAAAATGAACAATGATTTACTGAATTATTTAAAAAATTACTTAATACCCATTTATACTTGATTACATGTTTTTAAAATTTGTTAAATAAAAATAAAAAATACTCAATTACAATAACACAATACAACGTAACACAACATAATGAGAACAAGATTTTTTTGTTTAACTGTGGGTTCTTGAGGCGTTGGGAGTCTAGCAGAAAACAATAAGAACCAGCAGGCCAACAGATGTATTATCACAGTCCTAAAGAGTGTTTTCTTTAGTGAAAATGTTCTGATATTTGTTCAAGGTTGCACTTTGCCTTCAAAATTCTCTAACCTTCCCTTGCACCATCGGTTACATGAAAACATGACCAACTTTCAAAAACACCTCCATCTAGTTAAAAGACAGTGAAGATGGACACAAAACACTGTATATAAGCTTTGCTCCAAACCCAGTGAGCTGCTTTGCTGTATACTGCCATAGACTGCTGTCTTGAGATAAACAAAGACAAGATATCAGTCATAAGGGTGCAATTCAAGATTATCTCAATAGAGCATGACAGGTGACTAATAATGAAACTGATCCCTCACATGATGCCTTGAAATGCTGTCTTGGTAGGCATCTCACAAGGTTTTGGAACAAAGTTATAATCACTGCAATAAAAGAGAAAGTGTTCACAGCACATAACACAATTAAAGAATATTGGATGTGGACAGGAAGTATGCATTGTGTGCCATTAATGCATTTATAGTGTTTGATATCCAAAGTCTCCCGAAGACTCGAGTCACCCCATGCAGTGACACGACTCAAATCAATTAGATTAACACTGGGAACAGATGTTGGGTCGTTTCTCTCCAGAGTGTTTTTTAATTACTGTGTGTTTTTTGTTGATGCAGTAAACAATACTTAGCATTTAACTCTGGATGTAACTTTAAAACTTCTCTCTTCAATTAGGTGATGCATATGAAACTGTTGTACTTTGCGCAGCGTGAAGCGAGAGTTTGTGAATCACGCTGGGACTTGACGTTTATGGCGGGTTACATTTACAGCTACAGCTGCAGAAGTCACAAACATTGAAGACAACTGACATCATATAGAAGTTCCTCATACATACTGGTCCAGCATAAGCAGTTTTCACCTTCACTACAGCATTGAGTACTAAAACACTAAGCAAAGCAAAGTTCTGCCATACTGTGCTACTGCATTTTAGCCAAGGGCATGCTGAAGGATCCAGTGTCACTGTGTGGCAAAGTTGAACATTTTAAAGGGCATTATATAAGAGGAAAACTCAATTTTCATGAGGAAACTGGAAAGGATGCTTCCTTAAAGTGCTGTGTTGCGATTTCACACGATTCAGTACAGTCAGTATGTGGATAGAGGAAAGAAGGGGAATTTAAAGGGATAGTTCACCCAAAAATGATGATTTTGCCATCATTTACTCAACCTTTTGTGTTCCACAGAAGAAATAAACTAATACAGGTATGGAACGACAAGACGGTGTGTAAGTGGTTTCATCATTTTTGGGTGAGCTATTCCTTCGAGCGGCAGCAGCTGGCAACATCAGCAACAGTTTCAAAGGCAACAAAATACATTTGGTTTGAAGACGTTGTGATTTCACACTGATGATCTTGAGGGAAAAAAGTGGAAGGGGAACAGGGGAAATGGAGAGATAGACTCGGCAGATCAAAAGGAATATACTCTCTGTGAGGCCGACACTGCCGTCTGTCTGGTTGTCCCTTTGTGGGTTTGCTGTTGTTGTGGTTTATCCTGTAGTACACAATAACCTCCAACTGCCGCTATACTGTCTATTCCATAGTGCTTGCATTTATCTAAACAAATTAACCCTTGATTACATCCTTTTTCCTTTCTTTTTTCTACTGGACATGTTTCATAAAAATATGATTTGTTCAAATAAATGCTGTTCTTTGGATCATCCTATTAATCAAAAAACCCTGAAAAAATGTATCACAGTTTCCACAAAAATATTAAGCTGAACAACTGTTTTCGACATTGATAATAATCATTCTTAAAAAATCTGCATATTAGAATGATTTCTGAAGAATCATGTGACACTGAAGTCTGGAGTAATGATGCTGAAAATTCAGCTTTGCATCTCAGGAATAAATTACATTTTAAATGTACTAAAATAGAAAAAAGTTATTTTAAATTGTAAAAATATTTCATAATATTACTGTTTTCCTGTATTTTTGATAAAATAAATGCAGCCATTGTACTTACCCCAAACTTTTCAACAGTGTTATTGGTTAATACTTACATTTTTGTATATGAATATGGTAATCATTCAGTAGCTTGGTATATATTCAAATATCATGGTATTATCATCAGGTACCATCAGAAACCACATTTTTAAAAGTTCTCTCTTGCTTATCTTTGTTATTTCCTTCTATATCTGTCAGAATAAATCATTTTATTATACCTCTTCAAATCCCCAAATAACAGATTGCTTTGTTGGTTATCTTGTTGGTTCATTCTTTTTTTTTCTTTTTTTACAGAGAACTACATGAGGTACAGGATGGATTTTCTCACTTTACAACACAATATTTCAGATGAACCAACTTGATATCACTGTCATCTGATCTGAAGACAGTGTTGTGGCCTGTAGTTCAGATGCTTAATCATCCGACAAACATTTTCATTGGTTCCACCACAATAATTTTTATTTTAAGAAACATATTTTATATGCCTCAAATTAAATTAATTTCAAAAAGCTCACACTAATTTAAGTTAAATTTGCAATAAAAGTTGAAAATGACCCAACAATAATATGAAAAATATTAAATATGAAGTCATAATGAAACCAAAGGCAGTGCAAAATATTAGTGATTTTTGGATATTACTGATTTTTTAAATCAGTCTTATAATATTGAATTGAATATTTGAAGATTTTCTTTTCAGATGCTGAGTACAATTTCCCACAATTGCAGAAAACAGCCATTTTAACTTTCATCCACTGGTGCTTGGTGGTCATAAATGGGTTAAAAATGGACACGGAGAGCAGAGAGATGCATTGCTTCAGTAAAAATAAACAACAAAAATGAAAGAAAATCCGTAGAGGGAAAAAACAAAACAAAAACAATACACACAGAGGGGTTACAAAACAAAAAGCCATAAGACACCCTCACACAATCCATTCCCAAAAGATGCCTCCAAGTCTGTCTTGTTATTGTTCAGTCTTCAACTGGTTGCTGGACAGGGAAAAAGCAATCACCCTTCCCTCTTCCCTAGTCAATCATAAGCTCCAGGATTCCAATCATTTAAACCTTCCAAGATCAAAACAGTGTGAACTGCCTCGCTCTCCACTTCCTGCCGTAATGACTTCATGCAACGAGGATCATGATATATCAAACGGCGGGCGGTGAGGAGGAGAGCAGATCGGTGGGAGTTGGGATAAGAGTGGAGGGGAAAAGTGCTTATATTCATGAACTCCGCAGGAGGTTTCAGGACATTATAGAAAGAATGGGAGTGCTTGTAAGCAATCTGTTGTAAAAGGGGGGAGATGGAGGGCAATTGTGAAGAGACTTGGAGAGCTTTTGAATCAGAAAAGGTTGGAGCAGGCAACAAAAAAGACGTACGAGGGCTTGCGTGGTGGTCGCTGGTGTGTTTTTGTGTGGATTGCTGGGGTGTGAACGGAGTTGAACTAACATTTAGAACTCCAATTCTACAGACCAAGAAACTGAGCAATCACATTCTGAACCCACAAAGCAATTCTGCATGCTTCTGCATGACAATTTGATTGTCGTATAAAACAAAATTGAGCTTTGTCTCCTCACAGAGGTGATTGCTCCTTTGCTTTTTGTTCAGGGTTGAAGTGCTTTCTGGCCTAGGCTTCATGAAAAGCCAGGAAATAAGCAACTTAAATTACTACAAGAAAACTGTGATAGCTGTTCACTGCNAAAGCCAATCACATGCATATACAGTATCAGCCCACTGTGATGCAAAGATGAGAATAAATCCAAAACATCACATTAGTCAACCCATTTCCATGCATATTCAATGTCACACTATTTAATTCCATCATCATATAATGATTGTTTTCTCTACACTGCAGAAAGACATAATTAGCATAAACATATTAATGCACACATGCGTAATCTTCTCAACATATGCATGGAAAGTATAATTAACATAGAGGCTTTATGGTTCAATATAGTGTTGTCAAAAGTACCGGTAATTCGGTACCAAGTCGGTACTGAAATTTTGAAAATGTGACGATACCAGTATTTCTGTAGTACCGGGAGTACCGAGTATCCGGGTACATTCGGTACCCACTGATAGGGCCAGTATTTTACGTGAATATGACACAAGTGAAGCACAAAGCTTTGTTTACAGAAGGAATAGGCTAATAGGTTAGCAATTAAATGTGACATCACAGCTATGGAAACATTTTGGTTCATGCCGAATGACAGAGGTACGTGAGTCCATATATTTAAGCTTTTGTATTCTGTTTTGCGAATCGCGATCTGGTCACCCGATTAGCAGAGAATTTAATAATATTCCATTAGTTATTCCACTGAACATGGAATCTCTGTTTCTTTTCCCAAATCTTCACTCACGCAGGGGATTATAAACGTTTCTTCCTTTGGTTCGCTTTTAATTAGGCCTATTATATTTGCATTCTTTACTGTGGTAAAGTTGAAAAAAACACTGTAGGACAGAAACCTTTTTGCTTGCATGTTAATTTCTATTTAACACAGTTTGTGCTTGTTATTAGACTTTATAAGGCCCGTCAAGTTTATTTGTATACCGCGTTTCACACACGCCGGTGATTTTTGGTGATTTTTAGTTTCGCTTTCTCTGGCAATGCAAAATCAAACATAGCCTGAATGTCTGACGAAAAAACTAGCCCTTCAGACCTTTTACAACAAGTGTCAGTTGCTTGTAACATCAGGAGATAACATGAAGGTATTATTAAAGAGAAATGGTCTCTTTCCTGCTCGTGTCCCACATCCCTCTCAAAGCGCAGACGCATCTTTGTGTGGAAATAAAAAAAAATGTTTTTTAGATAATACTTAACTTTAATATTTTTTAGGTTACCATTATTTACTGATATTTATTTCATAGTTTTACAGGCTGTAGTGTGCCGTTTCACTGAAGGAATAGCTAAAATAAACACGCACGTCTGTTTCAAAATGGATGTTTGAGCATTTGTTTATTTATTTTTTCATATTTCAAAATTATTTAATTGAGGTATATATACACACACAAACATACACACACGCTGCAAATATTTATATGTATGATTATCATCATATTTAATATGTTTTTAAAAATAGGTTATTAAATAAAATAGTAAAATAGTTTCAACAGATTTACCTGTGGTACCGAAATTGGTGCAGAGAACCGTAAAATTTTACTGGTATTGGTATGGACTACTGGAATTTTGGTACCGTGACAACACTAATTCAATATAGAGGTTCCCAAACTTTTCCATTCCAAGACCCACCGAGTCATGTATAATCTCAAGACCCAACAAAATATTTGAGATGGGGGGGTGGTCCAGAAGTACTTCATCTTAATCAAAAGTTTGATATGACAGAATTGAGTATTTAATAATAATAATAATAATTTTATTTTAAAGTACAACTGTAAAATTTCAATACTAATATTTATATTTTAATTTCTTCATTTTCAGATGAGTATATGAAATATGTCTGGATATGAACTGTAATGCATGCTGCTCATGGCGGTGTTCAGCACAGAAAATGCTCTCATGCTCATTGCGTGTGTGTACACGTGAAATGCTTTTTGCAGATTGAGACATATTTTCCTTATAGGTATCCAAATGTACACGAGGGAATGCAAACAACGAGTCTCTGAGAGACAACAGTGCTGTGCTTCCACTGGAAACAAGCAGCGCATATATATATATATATATATATCTATAATTAAATTGCAGCCTTTGCAATTTGAAAATCGCACTAAGCTATAACACGATTTCGATTTGTGTGTCATTCACTGAAACGTAAATTTAGCTCTGCGACCCACAATTTGAAAACCCTTGATTCAATCAACCGCATTAAATTTGCATATCAGCTTATGACACACTTTGCACTATTTCTTGGCAAGCACAGTATGCAAATTTCCATGCATCATTGACCTATGTTCTTTGCAAAAATGTGTAGTATACTGTATCCCAGAATGTGTTGCGCTCAACTTGACCTTCCATTTCTAGAGTGTCAAATGAACACTAAACTTATTTGATTGGGCTAGAGATGGGTCGAGATAGTCGACTAGTTGATTAGTTAGGTCAAGTAGTTTATCTACATTTTCTCTTCAAAAATTCACAACAAAAGCCAAACCAAAGACTTGACTACAATAAGAAGACATCTTCAGAACATGGCTGCATTTGATTCAGCTCACTGTTAGCCTGAAAAACTAAAAACTAAGGAATTTGTGCATATTGTGTCATTTCAGCAAACATCTCATTAGTTGTTATTATTTCTGAAGAAATAATGTACTTAGGGACAAAGACTTCAGCTGCAATGGTGCTAGTATGAAGTTACATGATATAAATTTTAATTGGCCGTTCAATCAAAGGCTGAAAAAGGTTACAATATTGCTATTCCCCTCCTATCGAGAGAGAAAGACCTTTCTGTCTCAGATGACCTCGACTGGAAAAGGCCAAGGAGCACATTGCTATGCGTGAATTATGAAGTCACTCTGAGCAGTCTGAGTCTCAAAGGACCCAAACGCCTCAGTAGACAGTAAATCTGTGATATTAACTCAAATGTCTAAAAGAGTAATAAAAATCAATTCTAAAAAATGAGTGCATGTTTTTAGCAGTATCTTTGCTTCAATCCACTCTGATACCAACATTTGTGGGGGGAAAAAACTCTGGGTTTTCAGAATTGCAGCTCAATTTTCCTTTTGATGTAAAATTGTTGAATAAAGTGCAATAAACAGAAACTACAGCAGACCCATAAAGTATTTGTAGTATACAATTGTAAGCCAAATCTCTGAATGCCATTGTGTTAGACTCTGTACTGTCTGTGATGCAGTAAAAAGATATAGAAAGGTGTAGTCTTTTTCATGAACAAATGACTCTCACGAGTCAGTTCTTTTTAGTGAATCAAAAACATATGGTGACCAATGTCACCCAATTCCCAAAACAAATGACAATTATGAGCTGGTTCTTTTAATCAATAGTTCAAATAGACAAGTTACCAGTTTGAATCAGTCTGAAAGACTGTTTTTTATTATTTAATACTTCAAACCTCAAATTCAAAAGTATGCTTATTTTCTTTTTTTTTCTTTTTCTTTTTTTTAAATGCCACTGGTTTGCTATTTGTATTTTATATCTAATGCAATGACATTTGTAAGTCTCCAAATACTTCTGGAGTGACTGTAAGTTGTAACTTATATCACTTTGATTTTATTCAAAACATTTCATGCTGAAGTGTGAAAACTGTTTACAGTGCATGCAGCGTTAATAATCACATTATACGGTTTTGAAATGTTTTACAAGCCAACAACAAACAGAATTTAATTTTCACTGCATTCTATTTATTCCTGTCTGCTGAGAAGGAAACTTTCACATTTCTTTGTTTCCCCTTCTCTGTCATTTTTGGACACACTTTAATGGTTGTGCCCAACGCCGTGTATTTTGGAGGTGTTTCTGGAAGCCTGAATGAGGGGGGCAGCTCCACCTGTCAGCCTCCTCTGGTCAGCATGCTATCTGCAGCCATGCATGTCAAGACAGGGTGACAGCTCCAAAGGGAACTAAAGAAGAGGGCTGTGCTCGCTTTTCCCTTCCAACTCTCTTTCTTCACATTGTTTTCCTGCTCTCCAGTCAAACGGCTCTTCATCCAGCCATTCCTCTCAAGGTAAGCCCCCCATCTAGCATCTCTCTCAGTCATTTGGAGATCTAACTCTCTAATCCCTGCACAGATCCGTTGATCTTTAAACAAAAGGTCGGTTCAGGCAACAGCAAGCACATGAACTAAATGCACCGTTAAAATGAAAGAGAACACCAGCTGATATGTCTTACGAAACATCATCCACTGTGAATACATTTCACTTTTCCAGACAAAAAAATATGACAGTGCAGCAAAACTCTCCACTTGCAGCCCCCCATGTTGCACCGCCTTGTCCGCATCTCTCTTTTAACTCTTCTTCCAGTTCTTTCATCAAACTGAGATCATTACATTTAAGATAGGTTGCCTGGAAACAATTCACAGATGAGTTGACGATTAAATCATTGTCTCTTTTAATGTGCTGCGGTGAACGTACCACCCAAGTCTGCCTGCGCTGGTTAATAATGATTCCTCATTTTTTTCATGCTGAGAATCTGACATTGTCATTGACAGCTTATGTACCTGCTCGCTAACGTCTCATTTTATAATGTGGCGCACCAAAACCCACAGTGCATCTGGTTGACGGGTCCAAATATAGTCATGCAGAGTAGAATGGAAGATAGATATAGAGAAAAAAAGACTAAAAATTTTACTTTATCAATGTGGATGAAACCAAATTTATCATTCACTGCTAGCCGACAACAAATTTTTGTGATTTCATGGTTGATCTAATGAATAAAAATGGCATCTGACAGATTCATTTCATTTTTAAATGCATAACATTTTTAACAGTGGTGTTAGCTAAGGTGAGCATCACAATTATATGTTTCAAAGGTGTAATTAGGGATTTGAAGTTATTAAAAGCAAAATACATTTGCTACAAATATTCATTTTTTTAATAAATCTGAAGAATTCAAAGTCTACCTTTCAAAAGACACCAAAACCAGGCATATACTCCAAATGGTTCAAGAACAGCATGCAATTTACTTTGGGTATGCCATTTTAGGTGTTTTAGGCAAATTTTACAGGAATGCTAAGGGGTAAATAAATGTTCACCTTTTGATTATTACTGTTGCCTGTGTTGCTACTTAAGTAATACTGTGTGTGTTTTTAATTTTCAGCATATTTTGGGTTTATTTTAAAGGGGTGATGAACTGAGAAATCTAATTTTCCTTGAGCTTTTGACATTTAAGAGGTCATCATACTTTAAGAATATCCTGTAAGTTTTAGAGCTGAAAACTTCCTTGGTAGTCCAATAAAAGCTTTAATTGACACCAGACCCAGCAAACGACAGGATTTACAAAGTGGGGATCTATGACATCAAAGGGCAGCAAGCACCGCCTCTGCAGAAGAAGATCAACGATCAATCTACTTCATCCCTGCCTGTGTAGCCCCACCCACCGATTCACGCATGACATGCAATAGAATAGGTAGCCTAAGTAACATAGTCCTATGTGGTGCTAAACCGGATCGAGCTACCAAGCAATAAACATGCCGTTGAGGATTACAAAATATTGTGCAATGCCTGGACTCGACAGTAATGCGACAACATGTAAGTAACTGTGTTAATTCTAATGCCTGATCTGATATGATTCTTGTACAGTCAGATGTTCTTTGTCTGTGTGTCAGTAAATCAAATCCGTGACTAAACGTCAACTTGCGTTGTTTCTCTTAGTAGGATGAAAATAATCTGTTATTTAACGGTGATTAAATTATATAAAGAAAGCAATCAAAGAAAGCCCCCTTTGCAATCGTTGGAGCAGGGCGCGCTGAAGCTGTCAATCAAACAGCGTGAGTTTATCAGTGACTGACACGCGCAAAATTCCCATTTTATTCAACAAATCTTTCAGTTATATCGCGTTTGCACTGTTAGTGAAGATGAAAGCATTTGTTAGAGTACAGAAATTGAGTTGAAATGACGAGATCACTGCTTTCATGCGCTCAACATGTCTGTGATCGGCTACACAGTGTTCATCTCTGTACCCTTTCATGCCACGATCTAAATATAATGCCATAGATCTAAATGTAATTCAACACTTTTCACGATTAGTTAACCTTGAGAGCTGTAAGAGTAAAATCGCGCTAAAAGAGAGAGTAATACTTGGCTATTTCAAATGGAAAGATGTTAGCCAATCACAGCAGTGGGCGTTTACACTGAAGTCTCAGAGCAGACACGCCCCTTAAAACAGAGCGTTCAAACCAGAGGGCTAAAATCAGGGTAGGAAAAATGCCTTTTATTTATAAATTACGACAATTTTGGATGTAAAAAGCATACTAACATTATAAGTGCACCTCAGGAAACATTATAAAACAATAAAACAACACAGTTCATGACCACTTTAAGCCAGCAGTATAGTCATTTTTAATTAAACGTTTAACCCAACATTCAAACGTTTAACCCAACATTCTGGGTAAAAACAACCCAACCCAATTTTGACCCAGCACTGGGTTGCCAAATAACCCAAACTAGGTTGTTTTTAACCCAGCATTTTTAGAGTGTATTATGTAATATTTTGTTCACTATTTTTTACAGCTATAATGTAATTTAATAAATTAATTCCAAAAATACACATCCGCTGGAAAATTATGGTATATTATGCAAAACATTACAGATTCTTTTTTACTAATTCTTGATTCATTATTGTTTTTTTACTAATGTTTATAAGACCACAGCAAATCATTTTTGCAAACTTAGCCAGCTATCTACATTAGCCAGCTAATTATCTTGGTGAAAAATCAAAAGAATTGGAATCAGTAATGTAGAATAAATCACAGAAAATAAAACTTTTAAATTTGCAAGGCATGAAATTTAGATGTACAAGATCAATGACTGAAAACTTTTCAGTGGCAACGCAGGTCTGGGTCAGTAGGACATCCTTATAGCTAATAAATGACTTATTGACTGGAATTATGGACTATTTTCAAAATAATTGCTGTTTTCACTGCATTTTTTATCAAATAATGCAGTCTTGGTGAGCATAAGAGACTTTGAAAAAAATCTTACTGACCCCGAACTTTTGAACAGTGTGGATCTTCTAGAGTCTCAATTTCCACACTAATTTGGGAAGAGAAATGCTGCAAACAAGCTCATTTTAAAGCAACTGATAATGACCCCAAGATTACTGAAAGCCTTCATCTGACAAGCAAAGCTGCATTATTCATGGACGAGTAATTAATGCCACCCTCTTCTTCTCTCTCTTCAGTTTTTTCATTCTTCTATGTTTGTCAAAATGGAAAGATGGCCTAAGGCCAGGCCTACAAGAAAACATGATTCCAGTCTCGAAAAACATCTGGCTGTCAGAGAGGCTAATGTGAACGCGGTGCTGTAAGTCTGAATCACAGTGGGATATAACCCAAAGCTACATCACAAAGTCTGCTTCTCCTGTAGATACGGGGGTCCTTTGGGGGCTATTTTTGGTATCGGAACTCATAATCATGAGAAGTTCATTAAACGTCACCCAAAGCCAAACACAGCCTCCGTATGTTGATGCCCAGTGGGCGCTACTCTCCCAACAAGCAAACCGCCTCGTCCTCCCTCTATAAGGCATTCAAATTAATTAAGGAAAAGTACATTTTCCCCTCATTTCCATTACTGAAACAGTGGCTGCATTTCCAAATTATTTGAAATTCTTCATTTATCTCCTTCTCTCTAAAGCAGTCTTGTGTGAGACTGAGATATCTGTGGCTATTTGCAGCAATTACACTCATAATTCTCCTTGTCTGATATATTGTCATCTATTTCATTTCCAGCATTTTACTTTAATATGCAATGCAAACAAATAAAAGCTTGACAACCACTTTGGAGAGAAAAAATAATAATTTAATTTAAACAACAGTGCAACTAGGAGAAAAAAAAAGGACTGTGGATCATTTTTAACGTGGTTTCCCGCTCCCTTTCCAATGTGTTTACATTAAACCATTCTATATTTGTCCCTTGTAGTAAACATATTGATTTATTCATTGTTAATGTTTGATTTATGTCCACAGATGCCAGTTAAATCCAATTTGTTTGAAATCAACAAATGTGGTAAATCCACATTTCCCATGATCCAGAGGGATTGCTGTGATTCTGTTTTGAAGTATTCCATGTTAATACATAGAGGCAGGATATGAATAACAACAGTATTTGAGGGGAATTGGATTCCGCTGAGGATCCGATTGGGTCATTTTTGTTGAACAAAAGAAAAATTAATATTTATGCTGGATGTTTTTCTTCTCCTCCTCTTCTCTACTCAGTATTTCTCCCTCTGTTTCTCACCCAAGTCTTATGTTCAAGTCAAAACAAATTCACAATAACATTCATTACAGTTTCTTCAAAATGAATCTTTGAATAATATCACCTGATATTACTGAGCACCAACCCTTACCAGAAACCCCCAAAACTTAAGAATATAGCAATAAAACCAAATAATAAACAACAAACAATATATCTGCTGTACTCAGGGGACAAGTTACAGGTATTTAAAATTAGTTTTTTAATCAGGAATTCCCAAGGTTCAATATACGTAAGTCAGTGATTACCACAAAAAGTCATTTTAACAGACAAAAATCCCGTTTGTAATTATTAGAGCAGGATAAAGGATTTACAAACAATGTTATTGTGAAATGTATTACAATTTAAAATGACTGCTTTCTATTTGAAGATATTTTAAAATGTAATTTATTCCTGTGATCAAAACTGAATTTTCAGCATCATTACTCCAGTCTTCAGTGTCACATGATCCTTCAGAAATCATTCTAATATGATGATTTGCTGCTCAAGAAACATTTCTTGTTATGATCATTGTTGAAAACAGTTGTGCTGCTTACTTTTTTCTTGAAACCGTGAATCCTTTTTCAGGATTCTTTTAGAATAGAAAGTTTAAATGAACAGAATTTCTTAAAAAATATTTTTATATATTTTTAATTGTATGTATATTTATATGTATATTTTATTTACATATTGTCAAAGACTTAAACACAAAATATTATATATTTTATTGACATAAAAATATAAATATTAATATGATGCTAGTGTGATAAAAATCACTTACCAACCTCTTTTGTAAGTTATGTGCCTGATAACTTTCAAATGATATGTGCAAACACTGTTTACATGGAGAAAACAAAATCACAGGAATTGTCAATTCATCCACCTAGAAAAGTAGTCCCACAACCTAAAAGATCATTCAGAGACAACCTTACAACTTAAAAATAACAAAAATAATTTTTTGCGTATTTCTTTTAAACCCTCTTAACAGCATCAATAGGCTTCCATAGTAAGTGCATTACTGTACAGTACATGCGGTTTTTGCTTGTTTTTACAAACTGAGGGACACGTCATAATTATTCTCTGTGCTAATCATCTATGGCATGTTACAGATGCTGTCAACAGAGCTTAGGTTGTTTTGAACCCGGAGCGTTCCTTTAAGTACAAGTCTTTTAGGAGCTCAATCCCTTCAGTCACACTCAGTCGGAAAGCCACATTTGATGAGAGATCGTGATGACAGAGTGAGAGGGGAACTACTACAGCTGATGTAAAATACAGAACAGCAACTGTATTGTAATTCAGAGAACATCTCCCAGAGGGCAATCTGAGGGTGTGATCAACCATCAAAAACTCAAGCAGACATACAATGTATTCTGATGTTGCTCAGGGGGGCGGGCGGACGCCGTGTTTGGCAAATGGTGTGTGATGGGGCCTCAAACGTGGCACAAGAGAGATTTGCAGCTCCTGTTAGAATAATGTGAGCACCTAAAGTACATAAGCTTACTGCATTACAGAAACAGGTGTAGAAAGACCTTATGCATGCTAAGATGTCTGTAATATTATATGGACATACTTTTAAAGGCACAGTTCACCTGAAAATGACATTCTATCATCATTTGCTCAGCCTTATGTTGCTCCAAACCCATATTATTTTCCAAGTCTTCTGAAGCTATAGCTTTGTGATGAACAGACCAAATTTTAAATTTATATTCTCTAAAACTGTTCCGCTCTGCCATAGCACTCAAATTATATTTGCATACATTTGAATACGGCACATCAAGATGCATGTCAATATTAACCAATGAGATTTGATATCAATGACGTAGTGTTCATTTTCGTCATCCATTTCTATTTTTAATTTAGTCTTAATCTTGGTATTAGCTCTGTGTCAATCAAACAAACAGGTGAGGGTAGCCATTGACTTCCATTGACTTCCATAGTAGGGGAAAAAAAATACTATGGAAGTCAATGGCTACCGTCAATTGTCTGGTTACCAACATTCTTTAAAATATCATCTTTTGTGTTCAACAGAAGAAAGAAACTCATACAGTTTTGGAACAACATCAGGGTGAATAAATGATGACAAAATTTTCATTTTTGGGTGAACTATCCTTTAAATATAATCACTGCCACAGGCTCTGCTGCCAAGGCCTCACAAAACCAAATCAACTTTAGAATCACAAAAAACAAAGTTTCTATCTCTCTTTCTCTCCACACTTGTCTATCTCCATCCTCTCTCTCTCTGCCCCCTGTGCATTATTCACCATCTCTGCACCGTGACCGCCTGACGTGCTGGGAAAGACAATACAGCATATCTATGTGCCTGCTCTGTTCCAATACAGAAATCTCCTCTACTTTTCTCTCCTGCCTCATTAGCTTGTCTTATTAAAAAGAGACAATTCACTTTGAGAAAGCTGGACGCATAGAACATTTTTTCTGAAATAACAACATCTCTAATATACACACAAAGAATCACAATATAGACACAAAAAATCACAAAGAAACTACAGTTATCAAGAAATAAAGATGTCCATGCTTCATAAAGGTAAGGTGGTTACTATAGGTGAACATAGATCATTATTACTACAAACAGGTACAGTAGCTCCGCCCCAAACTCATGCCATTGACTAAACAACAATCAAACAATGTTTTTGTCACAGTACACTCTTCAGGCAGTTAACATGGAAATGTCTTACATGAAGTTGTCTATGCACATGATAACTGTGGTTTTAACATTGAAAATACTGCATCACTACCAAGAGAGTCAACTTTCATTACCCTTCTGTCACTGCAAGGTTTCACTTATATTTTTTCATGCAACTGCATTTTATCCAAAGTTGAAAATCCATTACAAAAACCTCCCACTGACAATGATAAGGCTATGTTTTCCTTTACTGAGCAAACACCTATTTTCATTCAGTTAAGACAACGGTGCACAGGTATGTCATCTGCTGACGTCCAGAGATACATGACAAAAGTCCCATTGAGACTGTAATTGGTTTCCATAAGGACATGATGTCATTTTAGTATCTACATGAGCTAATAGGTGATTTTATTGCTGCCTGAAATTAAAAAGTCCCCCTTTTTACACCCATTATGCAGGGAAAAAAGTCTAGGCCGATTTACCTACACCTGTTTGATTTAATTCAAATCTGAATTGCCAACTCTGAGTTTAAGAGGAAATGGGCATACAAATCTTTGAAACTCATCTTTGACTACCAATAAGTGCCACAGGGCTACTATTTGAAAACATGATAATGAGAAACTGGATATTTGGTACAAAGTTGGCTTCTTTTAGAACAAATTAAATTTTATTAATTTTAATTCATTTTAAATCAAGTACATGAAAAAACGTCAACATAGACTCACTGGAAAAAATGTGCCTCTAACAACATTTTTTCACAATTCCAAAAAACATACCAATGCATACCATCTTTTCCACCATCGGGCCGAACGTTTCTTAGAATGGTAAGGAACAATTCCAGTTATATTTCCACCTGAGCTTGGATTACAAACCAGAGACCTGCGCGGGACGGATTTTTCTGCATATATTTATACATATATTTTTTTGCAATATATGAATAACAATTTATTAGTTTTTAGATAATTTATGTTTAGATATTTCTATTTTGCGGGAGTCCAGCGAATCATTTGATTCTCCCGTAACCCGCACACGAGTAGTGTCTCACCGCCCACGAGTAGTGTCTCACCGCCCACGCCCATCAAATCTTGTCCCGTGCTGCACTCTGTTGCGTTGGGTCCCATGGATCCCGTGGGAGTCCCACGGGTGTGCAGGTCTCTATTACAAACCGCTCTCGGCCCGGAATTCTCAGCACGGAATGGAATGGTTAAGCAATGAGAACGGTTTGGCCCGACAGTGGAAAAGCGGCTCTAGTGGCAAATAACACCAACAACATTTATTCCTTTTCACACAAATTATGATTACGGGGCAGATTATCGATAAATAAAGACTTATTTTAGCTCAATTCCTTGCACAAAAACTCTTTCACCATAGTCAATGTTTTGTAAACTAATAGATTTTGATGTTTGCATCACATAACCAGCTTAGTATGTCTTGTCTGATGCAGCACACTTGCTTGGTTAACACTATCGATTAGGTTTTTTTAAATTTTAGAGCATTAACTTTTTAGCACCACTCACCGGATATTTCATTTCCGATGTGCCATGACACATAAAATAATCAACGTAGTAACACGTCGCCATATTCACGTTTATCTGTTTAGGATAAAACTAGATGCACTTTTAGTGCCACTCACTAGACATTTCACATTTCAATTACATTGAATTTTAAAGGTATCAGCAATAGATACCTACTGATTCCATACAAACAGTGCTAAAGACAGTAAAGGACACTTCAAGCTGCCTGAATCTCTGCATATATATAATATCATTAACTGATGGAATGCAGAGTGCAGATATCTCAGAGCATATTCGTTCTTAATGTTAGGACATAAGCCAGAAGACACATTAGGCCCTCTAACTCAGAAATATGTTGGTAATTAACTCGTAAAGCGGAGGTGTTTTAAAATGTCGTAAATTTAACAAAAAAGAGTCCCAAAGGCCACAGCAAATCAAAGAGGTTCTTTATGACAGGCTTTATCTCAAGGTTTCAGGCTAGAGAGGGGACGGTAATTGACCTTAGATGTGTGCGTGTGTGTGGACGTCTTGCTTTTCCACAAAAAGCAGAAAAGGATGATTAAGAACCGTCTTTTACAGGTAGAGTAAATTTGCTTTAAGATCTCAGTGTCGAATTTATAGCGAGGAGATGAAAAGATGAGATATTGCCACTGAGAGCTTTTTTTTTTTTTTTTGAAAAACTGCTGTATTAAATATTAAGAGCAGCATAGTCACTTCAATGGATATTCAGCAATTAAGAACACACACATTATCACCTCCATCTTCCTGCTCCTGCAGAGGATGAAGATTTATCATGAGTGATATGGAAATATATAAAAATAAATCCACTTTGCTGGAGAGTCAAGCAGAGGACTAAAGTCTATCCATCATTTGTACTGGATGGAAGAGAAGAGAAAGTATGGATTGACGAGAGATCTTCACACCAGAATATGTCTGTGCCACAGAGGGTGATAGAGCAGGACAAAAACAAAACGGCAGAGGGGAAGATGTAGAACGGTATAAAGAAAGCAGGCGTGGAAGGAAGGAAGGAAGGAAGGAGGGAAGGAAGGAAGACTAAATTAATGACAAAATTAAATGTATGAATTAATAAACAAAAAAGACAGCATGAAAGGAAGGAAGGGAAAAAAGAAAAATGGAAGAAAGAGCAATATTACTTATCTTTCCTTATGAATCCTGCTATTAAGTCTGTGAAACTGCAGATATTTCCCTGAAGGATTGCAGCAGTGCTGTGGATGAGAGGCTGAACTGCAGGAAAGTTATTGTAATAGATCCCAACTGTCAACAGCATTTTCATCTTATCCAAAACTTCCTCCACGCAAACAATATTAATATTACTGAGTCAATATCAGATGGATATTGGGTGCCTTTCTTTGATCATGGCCTACTTGAGAGGCCAGATTAGTTGGCATAAATCTGAGGTATACTGGAATATATAGCCTATCCAGGGGCGTAGCACCAAATTTTGGGCCCTGGGTACAAACCATCTTGCTGGGCCCCCGTACTGGGGTATTGCATTTTTATCATAAAAACACTTAAAATGTAAACAAAATAAGCCACACTCTGATTAATATATTTTTGTTCTATTGTTAAAAGTACTACTACTTACTGACAGTGGCGGCTGGTGCAAAAAATTTTTGGGGGGGGCGCAAAAAAAAACTATTTATAAATTCAGGAATGAATAGGCTAATTGTTAAAAAAAACATTTAACAAGTTATATAATAATGTATCTTTACTGCTTATCTAAAAGATGGAAAATTCAGTATTTAAAGCATGCACGTTATTTCATATCCTGCCCAATATCGGCCTAGAAACAATGATATAGCCTTCATATTGAAGGCTATAAAAACAAGATATGCTATATTATGTGCAAAAAAGGGGTCAAATCACATTAGGCCTAGGCTATATTCTAAAATTGTAACTTTACAATCTAAAAACGAAATGTTTTTAAAGCAGAAGTTAAATGCACTAAACTAAAAATGAAAATAAATAAAAACAAAAGAACAGACTAATTATTATTATTATTATTTTGATTACCCTACAACAGTCACTTTACACAGTTACTGCTATCGTACAAATACACTTAGTTGTAGGTTCGAAATTCCACATATGGCATAATTATTATGTTCGAAAAAAAAAAAAAAAATCAACAAATGTTTTTAGCAAAATGTATTTTGCTCAGATTGAACTCCGTCTGTTTGGCGCGCGTGCGCGTGGCGGCGCTCGTTCACGGAAGTTTGTGCTTGCTGAAGGCTCGTCCACGCCTGACTGCAAAATGGAAAACATTTACAGATGGAGAATATGTCTGTGAAATGTAAGTTATGCACTGAGGAAATTATTGGATGTCACTTCAGCTTAAAAAAAATTATTAATAGAGTATGTTTGTTTCCACCAATCGCTGCACAAGTTAAGGTTACGTATGATGACGAAGGCACGTTAGTGCGAGCCCTCCCGGAACCCATAGAGATTGCGTTGCAGTGCCTGCAGTTCGAAAAAAAAGCTTTTTGAATGAAAGTCTATGGGAGCACTCGGGGCAAATCTCCGCCAGACTGAAATCGCCCAAAAAGAGGCGGTGCTCCACAGACCGTGACTCCTAGTTCATATCACGGCTAACTCCAGCTCCTGTCTCATTAACTGATTCACCGCAGGTCCGCAGCAGAAGCACCAGACCTGCGGGTCGTACCATTTACATTGATTCGAGAGGGGTGGTGGGGCCCTGCACAGCATGAAAATGACTTTTTTT
>RJVU01019434.1:525943-553443 GCA_003731715.1 Anabarilius grahami | reverse complement strand
AATCTGCTCGTAATCACATCATTATCTATAGGACACAGATGATTGGTTCCTGCTGTATCAGTAGCCAATGAGCTTGCGTGCTCAATCTTCAAATACATGAGTAGCATTTGCCTTAGCAGTGCAGCGCGCTTCAGAAACCCTTCACCTCTCCCAGCTCCACATGTATAGATCTGCTGTGGGTAATGTACGCTATATTGTACAGCAGTAGCATGTCTTACTTGCTCACAGCAGCGTGTCGTGCATGTATTGGCAGTAGCAAGTCCCGTACTCTTCAGCAGTAGCAGCAATAATCAATAGCAGCAGCAGCAATAAAAGCAGCAGCAGTGTAGCAGATCTATTCCGCCAAGACCAAACTTATCAACATTGTCATACCCATTACCATGCCAAACACTCAGAAAATTGTCATGACAGAAATGTAAGGCATCCTTGATCAATAAAAGTATTCATTTCATTTTCTTCAAAAAACAAAAGATCTTACCATCCTCAAACATATGAACGGTAGTGTACTGTACGAATAGTTGATAAAACAGTCCATTATAATATATGAAGAGCTTGGTTCCAAAACGCGATAAACTAAATTTTTTTTAAAAATTGAGTTTCCGCCAAAATCAGTATTGTATCTGGTCGGTATTAAAAAGTCATTTATTAATTTTGCGCAAAATGCGATATCCATTGTGTTATTCTGTCATGATTTCTCCCTTTCTTTCCAAAACGCGACAAATGCCAGTCTCCCTTCTCTGCAGAATGCGATATATCCGCTCAACCAATCACAGCGCACCATTCCACGCATTGTAAACAGTAATGGCGGTGCTCTGAATACACCAGCATCCCAGTTTTCCTTATCTGCTTAGTACTTTGTAATCAACAAAAACAGAAAAATGAATAATTTTGACGGCATTGATGAACCTGTGGTGGTTTCTGTGGTGGGGAAGAAACGTAAGTCATCGAAATGTAATCATTTATGTGAGGAGATTAAGAAGATGAGGCACTCGAGTCAGGAGAAACTGAATAATGAACAGTTTTTAAAAGCCATTTTTAATACCAATGTACTCTGCAAATGTGTTTATTTTAACCGTGCGGTGGCACCAGATACTCTTTAATCGGTAATGACAAATGGAGACATAATTAATTTATAACATTAACAAGATGACTCGTTGAATTCATTTTGAGAGCGACGACTGAATGTATTTTTAGTCAAATGCCTGTATATAAGATTAGTATTGACAAAGTTCAGAGGCTGTCATATATGTGTATCAACTTACTTTGTTGTGTATTTTCAATATGAAAAATAACTTTTATATTGATGGATTAATTGCATTTTGAAAAAAATGTGTCATGGATTTATTGCGTTTTGGGGAAAAAATAATCCGTTTTTATAATAAACTTTGAAAATCAAAATCTAGATTTGAATTTTTAATGTTTTTATAACCAAAAGATGCTATGTGAAAGTTTGAAACAGAAAATAGTGGTTTTCATTTTGCCGCTTTCTTGGTATAGAAAACACATTTTTACTCAAATTAATCAAAATGGATTTATAGCGTTTTGAAACCAAACTCTTCATATATAGTGCTGGGAAAAATCCTAACAGTTCATTATAATATATATTGTNTAAAATATATATTGTCTATATATATATATATATGTATATAAGCATTTAAAATCAACATTAACTTCAAAATATTAGCTGTACATGTTGTTTTTTGAGTTATTGTTTTTTCATGTTATGTAAATTAATTCTAAATAAAGGCTTGTTAAAATTCAACAAAACTCAAAAACAGCACACACAAATATTACACAAGCTTCTGGGAATTCGATTATTATATTAAATAAAAAAAAAAATAAAAAAAAAGAAGGGCTCAATTAGATCTCACAATTACAGTATAAAATAGCATCTCTTCCAGGTCCAGGTTTCCAGTTCTCCCACCACTACTTTCATATCTACACCATAATTTCCTATAAATAAAAGACATGAATAAACTCTACTTATTATTCCATCTTTATCTCTTTCTTTTATCATGGAAAGTTACCATGTATGTGTCACAGTCACCAGTTCCAGCACTACGTTTCCCAGCATCCCTTCTGTCCTGCACCTTTACGTCATCATCATCACCCGCACCTAAAGTCACTCATCATGATTATCACTCCTCTGGACTCCCTTTATAAACAGTCACCTTACTCACCGGTTTTGTCCTTTATCTTACGTTGTTAGTGTGTGTTTCCTGTATGTTCCATTGGATTGCCTAGTAAAGTCTTACTCTTTAACTTACATTCCTCGCCGTGAGTGTTCCTACACAGCTACCTGTAACAGTATGAGACTTCTAAACCTTTGCTTTGAGTCTACACAGCTCATTTCTACAATTAAAAGCCATTACAGAGTGTTTAACCACCAATAACACACAGCTCCTGCTTTTACAGTATGCTGTAACACTCTTAGATGCTTTAGGTGAACAAACAGATTGCACTTAATCGTAGTGATTGAGTTTCCTTTGTAGAATGAGGGAAACATTGAAGAGCAACAACCAGAAACATGTATGTTATTGTTAAACTGTCCAAACATTGATCGATTAGATCGCTCATCTCTTCCTATTGTGTTCTGTATATAGACACTTACCTGCACATTTGGTTCGAGTGATGAGAGGCGGTCCCGGTGGTCCAGTGCCACCCTCCCCAGGTCGGGTCAGAAGAACTTTAATCTCATACTCCACATCTGGGTCCAAATGCCAGAGCTTGTAAGTTGGCGCATCCACGACGTGAGTCTCGGCCCAGTTTCCAGTGGTGGTGCGGTACTCCACCTCTTTCAGGATGATGGGGCCATCGCCGATGATGGAGTTGGCATTTGGTTTGATCCACAAGTAGGTGGCACCAACTGCAAGAAGCTCAGGAGGAGCAATGGGTGTGGGGGGTGCTGAAGAAGAAGAAAGAAAGTTTACATCAGGTGAGTTTGATTATAATCAACAAAACGTTTACAAACTAATGCATACACCTTTACAGCTATTATGATCAGTACCAAATAGCTTTAATATATGAACAAATCCATATTTAAAAGAGGTGGGAGAAGCAGTAAAAAGATATAAAGTGACTGCACTGAAATTCCTGAGCCATCTTGGGCAATAATTTTTCAGCAAATTTAAAAAGTTGTTGAAAGAGCAATTAAGGGCTGTAGCGAGTAATCTCACTTCACTATTACACTGCATTCAGCCATCATTTCATTTGCTTTTGTAGTGCAAAATGGTGAGAGGAAAATGAAGGCTGGAATTACAGTGAAGCGTGCGGCCGAAGCTTTGGAGCTCATTAAGGGATATCAGACAGACTTGCTTGGCCGGCAGAATTGTTAGAATAAATGGAATGAAACGTTTCCTGGAATCCCAGTTGAGAAGGTGGGCTATAGCTTTTCCCTAAACACTTAGCTAAGCTCTCTCTCTCTTTCTCTCTCTCCATCGCTTCTAACCCACTCACATTAAATCCACTGGAGACAGCTTATGGCTTGCACTGCATTAACTTCCTGTCTCTGCCTGTCTCTTCCTTCTTTGTCTGACTGCCGTTGAGCACCTCAGATTTACCCTCAAACCTGTGAAAGGTAAACAATATTTCTTTGTTTCTTGCTTCCTTCTTTCCTTCCTTCCTTTTTTTCCTTCTTTCTGCTCATTTTCCTCCTGCTTTCTTTCCTTCCTTACTCCTTACCTTCCTTCCACTCTTGTTTTACTCTTTTAGAAGGGATACTTTCCTTATCCCTTCTTCCTTCATTCCTTTCTTCCCTCCTCCCTCCCTTTCATTTTTTCTCTCCTTTTCCTTCATTCCATCCTTTCTTTCTCCCTTTTAATCATCATTCTTTCCTTTCTCTCTTTTCTTCATTTCTTCCTTTACTAATTTCTTTTCTTCTTTTTTCTCCTTCCTTTCTTTTCTTCTATTCTATTCTCTCGATTTCTTCCTTCCATCTTTCCTTCTGCTCATTTTCTTCCTGCTTTCTTTCCTTCCTTACTACTTTCTTCCTTCCAATCTTGTTTTCCTCCTTTAGGATACTTTCCTTATCCCTTATCCCTTCTTCCTTCATTCCTTTCTTTCTTCCCTTCATTTCATCTTTCATTTCTCCCTTTAATTTTCCCTCTTTCCTTTCTCTCTTTTCTTCATTTCTTCCTTTACTAATTTATCATTTTTTCTTCACTCCTTCCTTTCTTCTCTCCTCTTTTCTTCAATTCTTATTTCTTTCCCTTCTCCCTTTTGCTTAATGTCTTCTTTTTTTCTTCCTTCTTCCATTGCTCCCTTTTTACTTCCTTCCTTTCTTCCTCCATTCATTCCTTTCTCATTCCTTCCTTACTTCCTTCTGCTCTTGATATCTTCCTTCCTTCCTTCCTTTCTCATTCCTTCCTTACTTCTGCTCTTGATTCCTTCCTTCCTTCCTTCCTTTCTCTATTCCTTCCTTCCTTCCACGCTTGGTTTCTTTCTTACATTCTTCTTTCCCTTCTCCGTTTTTCGTCATTCCTCCATTGCTCCATTTTTCCTTCCTTCCTTCCTTCCTTCCTTTTACAGTCTTCATTTCAAGTCAATAAGTAAGAGAACCCAAGCAACCACGTGCCGATGCTATAGCAACCTCTCAGAGCACCTTAGTAACGACCTGGCAACAACCCAGCCACCCAAACTAACATTTTCTTCAAAAAATTTAAAAATTCAATCAATCAAAAAATAATAAATCCTAATTCATTTACTTTATTTTATTCCTTATTTTATTTCTCAGTTCCTGCCTTCCATCTTCTAATCATCATCTTGGCACTCTCTCTCAGCAGGAGAGGGGGCAGACAGACACTAATCCAGGGTTAGAGGTGAGTAGCGGTGCATGAAGGGTTCATCCGAGCATGGAAGAGCCACCCAGGCCCACTCTAATGAGAGGCTGCTGTCTCTACTGTGCCATGTAATCAACTGAGCCAGATTACCAAAGCCCATTTACCCACAGCTGATAACCACTGACTCCCTCAGCTGCCCGGAAAGGATACGCTCTGGCTCAGAGAAGAGAGTTTAGACGTGACCCGTCAACCTCCAAAGCTTAAGAGCGTTTAGTGCTTGAAATGACAATGAAGGTGGGAGAAAATAAAAACGATAACAGGGAAGGAAGGTGGAATAATAAAAAGTAAACAGAGATTACCAGAAAAAAAGACAAGAAATGAGGGAGGGTAATAAGTAGAAGAACTTAGTATTTTACATTTTCTGCAGAAACTGTCCACTTAAAGTCTCTATGATGTTTTGGTTTTTAGACTCAAGACTCATTTAATGTAAATTTAAATAATTTTGCTCATTTTATTGTCTTAG
Organism: Anabarilius grahami; assembly: GCA_003731715.1. Classification (NCBI taxonomy): domain Eukaryota; kingdom Metazoa; phylum Chordata; class Actinopteri; order Cypriniformes; family Xenocyprididae; genus Anabarilius; species Anabarilius grahami. Next base: position 548,142 of record RJVU01019434.1, on the reverse strand, counting down.
AAGACTAATATACATAAGCTATAATTTGCTTTAAGCCCCAGTAATAATGACTGCAAAACATATCTTAAACACTTTAGTGTGAAATGAGATATTGCTCATTGACAATGTCTTATTTATCATATGAATAAACTCCAGCGTGTTGTTCATCAAGGTAGCTGTCACATATAAATTGCAATTTTGAAATAGTGCCTTTGTTCAAACCATTAATACACTTCCATCGTTTAATGCACTTTCAGCAGTCTTTATGTCAGCACATTGTCCTGGCGTGGGCATTTATGGTCCTGCAGTTGATAAACTCAGCGATTAGTGGAGTGTTTTTGGATTGCACATTTATGATTGCAGCTGGATTGAAATGAGATTTGGATGCTGTTGATGACTGGCTGAATCTTGATGATTGCTTGCTGATGATTGGCTGAGTGTTATTGTACTCCGGATGACTGACAAACTATTTTGAGCTTCCAGCCCGATGGTGTGTATATATAATGTTTTTGTTGATTAGCACAGTGGTTTGTGGCTATGTCACTAGAGATCTCAACAGATGTTCAATATGGGAAAGTTAAAACATCTGATGTCTATTAAATACATTGTAGTGCCATTCAGGTCACTTATTACTTAGGATGAAGCAACAGTTTTGACAAAGAAATAAGATATTTTAGTATCATGACAAAGAGCAGCTAATAATTGAAAGAGCAAGAAGAAGTGAGGGAATGCTTGTATATTAACTCTCTGGTATAAAAAAACCAAATATAAGAATGGCACAAAGGCTTTAGTTCATCTCAGCAATTTCTTAAATTCTCCAGTTCTGGTGTCAGAATATTCTCTCAAATAGTATGATATACACAAGATGAGAATAAATAAGGAAATATGCTAGGCTCAGACAGACTAGACACACAGTGGCACACAGTATGGATACAGATAACAAAAGGAGCATTACCCATTCACCAGAGGTCCCTTTCACTCCCGGAAAAACCCATTTCCTACAGACATAAGAGGTTTCCTGCACACACTATTCACTATTTCAAGTGTAGAAGTTACAAACACACTATCCTAAACACTCTCTCACATCTTTTCTTATCAAATTCCCTTGATACATAAAGTTCATTCCCATTTCCACTGATACTTTGCCATACGTTCAGGAATATTAGCAGAAATGTGGTTATTGGAGTCGGCTAGAAGTCCCCGTGCAGGTGTGTTTGTGTCCATGTGGCCAAGCACCCCTGTAATTTTATCCTTTATCACCTGGTGTCCACAGGGAGGTTTTAAAACCAGCTGGATTTGCGAGAAATCTCCAGAAATCCCACCCTGCTATCTGATCAAAGCCCACCGGGTCTGTCTGATAGCGGAGCTGGGGGAGAGAAAGATGAGATCCACCGTCAAATGGGAATTTGTAGCTGTGAAACAACAATAATTGCAATCTCGTTTTTCACCTGTCGGAACAACCAATTCAGCAGAGACCAAGAAATGGAGAGAGAATATGGCTACAGTATGAGAAAGTTCTTAATAGCCACATTTCAACTGATGCATAAGCATATATGTGCACGTGTTATTTTGTTGGCAAAACTGATAAAAATGATTCTGTGGTGAAGTAAATACTACAGAAAAAACAAAAATGTGATTTCTACATGAAAATGTTACTTCAGGCAAGAATTTAAAAAACAAAGTAAATTCTATATTAGTACTAAATTATGCTTTAATTTCTACAAGTTTGAATTTAGTACTAATATAGAATATACTATATTAGATATAACGGTATAAAATTAAGTAAAACCTACTCAATTTTTCTGATACTGGTGTTCCCATTATAGTCACTTGCAATTTTTGACATTTGGAGTTCATTTTCTACTCAAAATGGCACATTCATATTCAAAAACAATCTATTGAATGTTACCATCATTGTGTATTGTGTACCCAGTATTGAAGTCTCTGTGTTCGGGTGAGTCCCACATTTCATCCATTTTGTAGATATGGTGTCTACACAATTTCTATTGTATTATTTATTTAGGGAAGCATATACTTTAAAAGCATGGTTTAATTCAATGCTATATTATTTGAGTAAAAAGTTAATTTTGTTAAATTTCCTTAACTTAGTTAAATAGATTTTACTTAATTTATTTAATTTCACATATAGAATTAAGTAACATTCATAAAGAAATTAAGTAAATATTAAGTTCAGTAGTAAGTAGATTTTACTTGATAAAAACAGGTAAGCTATACAGAGCAGTAGCAGTAAAAATTAATTAAAATCAATTTAATTAATAATAATTAATTAATTTGTTTATCAAGTAAATCCCGAGTTAATGACGTCACAGGTACTTTTTTTTTGTCCAAAGGCCTTAATTATAATAAAAAACAAAGATATGACATCCAAAGTATAGTACAACTAGATCTATTTTATTTAATCAAAAAGGTTTTAATTATATTTTGCTACATATAAAGGTATTTTAAAGATTTTGAAGTGTCAAAAGGTCATTCGGTTTAACCATCCAAAGACCAATACAGCCATTTCATTTGTAATTAAAATATCTTAAAATGTAATAAATGTATTTTTTTTTTTATTCTGGCATGATTTTATAACATCATATATCAATATAGTGCAACATGGTATTAAAATTGTGTAGAAGTCATTGCTTTGTTATGAGAAAGAATGTCCGGAAAAGTTAATTTCATTGCTGTCATTCGGATTAACTAATATGAAGTCATGAAGTCAATATCATGTGACAGGATGTGACATCATTCAGACGGACAAAGGACCACATGGTCATGAAGCAAAGCAACTAACTCTCTTTTAACTGTTTGAAAAATTCATGTTTTCACTTGCTCATACGCATGTCCCGAAACATCAGGTCATTCGGTACAACCGCTATAAAACATGGAAAATGTTGTAATATTTTAAAACTTGTGTTAAATATAAAAATTTGTATTGTCCTTTTGCTTACTAGCTAGCAAGCTAACCAACTAGCTAGGTAGATATCAGCCTGTTAGCATTGTTTGAAAATATTGTCATTCGGTGTAACCNTTTAAAAAAAAAAAAAAAAAAAAAAATCTTACTGACCCCATACATAAAATTTTGCCAAAAGGCTTTTTTATTTTGTTCAGTCATATCACCCAGCTCTAATACACAAACAAACACAAACCTTAAACCTCAATTTAGCATCATGTCAAGCTTTTCCAAATAAGATGAATTGTTGCGTTTATCATTGAAAAACAATGTCTAATAAGTTGTACAACCAGAAATCGCATCAATAACAACAAAAAACCTAGCAACATCCTCAGTTTCGATTTAGAAATTGCATGATACTATGCCAAAAACCACACCACCAGAACAACTGCAAAACTCTCAATAGGACTAGCAAGCTCTCTGCACACCTATACATCAGACCTAAGCAGCACCCACAAAGATCCAACATCCTCCATACCTGCAGTCTCATGGGAAACACTTCTGAGTGACTTAGACAGTTGTTTCGACTCATTCTCTTTATTGTCTGGATCAAACCTCGGAAGAATGGCTCAGGGGAACCGGATGAGAGATGCCAGGAGAGATGCTGTCTGTGCCTTTGACCTGACCCTTATCCCTTGATGCAGTATCTCTTTGGAGGTTTGATTCTCTTTGTCAGGGCGAGGAACTACATTTCCCCCTTTTTCTTCCTTCCATCTAAAAACTAATTCCCTTCTATTTTTTTATAGTTGTGCATTGGTGTTAGAAAGGTTTCTGTTGAATGCCCTTGCAGAATGCTTTAATCAAAACACCATATTGAGCATTGTGGAAGAGCAGGGAACAAGAAAATACAGAGGAGGAACACTGTAAACATACAAGCGCAGTAAGAACAGCATGAGAGGAGTGAAGGCTCTTCAAACCCTCTTTCTGAAGAAGTACATTCAGGTCTGGACAAATAAAAGCAATGCACGGGGAACGGATGACAAGAGAGAGGGAGAGTGAAAATAAGGGAGGAGGCGTCTTTCGCTAGACTGAATTCACAAACCCAGCGCTGTTCAAAGGAGGCATGCTGAGGACACCTGTGCATAAAATTCAAAATTCTGCTCCAAAAACATCTCTGGACTCAGTGAGACGTAAATCACGTACGCACACACACACACACAGACAAAATCTCTGTTCCAAAACCTAGTGAGCTGTCTTACTGTCTGTCTACTGCCTTCATAGGCCGAAAACTGAAACGGAGCCTCATAAGGCCTGAAACATGCATATATAATACAGCGTTTTTAGTCATTTTCGCAGATCCGTTTGAATGGGGATCGTTTTATTTTTAGTACATCGCTGTCAAGTAAACGTAGATAGATTACCTTAGATTATCACAATGCTTTCTGGGATTGCATTATTCATAAAGTATATGCATAATGCGTCCTTAGAAATTATCGTTATCGTAGAAGCCACATAATTGTGTTTTTAAGTCAGTTCACTATGCAGCCTTCTTGGCTATTTTCTACTTAGGTAATATGCATATAAATACAACATGAAAAAAAGTTCAAAATCTCCTAAACTGTTTTATTTAAAAAATTCAGTTGAGCAACAACATCTAACAATGGTATAAAAAATTAATCATAAATGACTTCCAGTGTGTTCTAGAGAAAAACACGGGCTCTTTTAACTGAAAGGAGTAACTTACATTTATACAGCCGCCGTATTGAGTGTTATGATTCTTCCCATTTATTTTTCTACAAATGGTCCGTCTCATATTTCTTATACTTTCTCTGCAGCCTCTGTATCGGTAGCTCACCTGCAATGCCTTAAAGTGCTGTCTAGGTAGGCAGCTCACTAGGTTTTGGAACAGAACTACTGTATTCCTATGACTTGGAGATTCTGTGAAAGAGCTATGTATTTCAATGCACATATGCGGCGTATACTTTGAAGTGCCGAGTACTTGGAGAGCAGTGCATCAAACTAAATAAATAAATATTCACACAGACAAATAAAGTGGCTGTGAGTGTTTGAAGTGCTAACTCCTCGGCTCCAGCTTATCTGGGCTGTAGTATTACTGCGCTCTAATCCATCTCTGTAGTGAAGCCCACTCGCAGGCAGGCTACAGACACACACACAGACTTCCAAAATCCTTCACTAATACTTCTCTCTGTCTGTGTGTAGATAACTCAGTGCATCACCATCACACACATAAACACCTCTCTCAAAAAATGCACACAGACCAGACAGAATTGCTTTGAAACTCTACATGCTCAATCTGTATTTCTATCCAATATCCTGCAACCACACACAAGCTCTGTTCCAAAACCTAGTGAGCTATCTACTTAGATAGCTGCCTCCTAAGGCAACTAACATGGAACCTCATAAATAACTGATTTGGAACGCTCTACACAGGCCGAAAATCAGTACTCACGTCACAAAGCAAATTGATTCCAGTAGTTTGATATTAGCATGTCGCTTAGCTAATGGTGTAATATTTTAACAAACATGAAAAATGCACATATATGGTTTTTAATTAGATTGAGCTCTTTTTATTAACACTTTGCAATATTGATTGAAATACAAGTCTATTTATATATAAATAAATAAATAAAAAATAAATACACCGATCAGGCATAACATTATGACCACCTTCCTAATATTGTGTTGGTCCCCCTTTTGCTGCCAAAACAGCCCTGACCCGTCGAGGCATGGACTCCACTAGACCCCTGAAGGTGTGCTGTGGTATCTGGCACCAAGGTGTTAGCAGCAGATCCTTTAAGTCCTGTAAGTTGTGAGGTGGAGCCTCCATGGATCGGACTTGTTTGTTCAGCACATCCCACAGATGCTCGATTGGATTGAGATCTGGGGAATTTGGAGGCCAAGTCAACACCTCAAACTCATTGTTGTGCTCCTCAAACCATTCCTGAACCATTTTTGCTTTGTGGCAGGGTGCATTATCCTGCCGAAAGAGGCCACAGCCACCAGGGAATACTGTTTCTATGAAAGGGTGTACATGGTCTGCAACAATGCTTAGGTAGATGGTACGTGTCAAAGTAACATCCACATGGATGGCAGGACCCAAGGTTTCCCAGCAGAACATTGCCCAGAGCATCATGGTGCCATGTGTTCCCCAGGTAAGCGACGCACACGCACCCAGCCATCAACATGATATAAAAGAAAACGTGATTCATCAGACCAGGTCATCTTCTTCCATTGCTCCGTGGTCCAGTTCTGATGCTCACATGCCCACTGTTGGCGCTTTCGGTGGTGGACAGGGGTCAACACGGGCACCCTGACTGGTCTGTCCCATACGCAACGAACTGCGATGCACTGTGTATTCTGACACCTTTCTATCAGAACCAGGATTAACTTCTTGAGCAATTTGAGCTAGTAGCTCATCTGTTGGATCGGACCACACGGGCCAGCCTTCGCTCCCCACTTGAGCCTTGGCCGCCCATGACCCTGTCGCCGGTTCACCACTGTTCCTTCCTTTGACCACTTTTGATAGATACTGACCACTGCAGATGGGGAACACCCTATAAGAGCTGCAGTTTTGGAGATGCTCTGACCCAGTCATCTAGCCATCACAATTTGGCCCTTGTCAAACTCCCTCAAATCCTTACGCTTGCCCATTTTTCCTGCTTCTAACACATCAACTTTGAGGACAAAATGTTCACTTGCTGCCTAATATATCCCACCCATTAACAGGTGCCTTGATGAGGAGATAATCAGTGTTATTCACTTCACCTTTCAGTGCTCATAATGTTATGCCTGATCGGTGTATATATATATATATATATATATATAAAAAACGAAATAAAATAATTGTCATGTTAATTAATTGCCAATAAACAGAAATTAAAAGCGAACTGAGAAAAATTCTGCAGTCTACTGCACTCTTTTACAGTAGGTTAATATTCCCTACATGTCCTTCATCAACTACACGGACATCATACTAAACAGAAACTATAGAGAATCGATTCAGATTACGCCCTGGAGTACAGTCCCAGATTACAGCTGTCACCTGTCATTATCACCTCTACCCGAGGCCATCCCTCTGTCTATGAATCCATTAGCTATATCAACAGTATATTATTCTCTTTCTTTCACCCTCACATGAAAGGTCCAGTGCTGACCAGCAGCATATCAATAAGGCCATACTGGACAGACCTTGCTATTATTCTGCTGATGTGAGTCTGTGGGGAGAGTGTGCTGTGGAGGGCCCTGCGGGGCTCCTGTCTTGTCAGAGGCAGAGAGGGGTTTCATGAACCATGGGGACGCCAAGACCTGCATATTAACTAGCCTAGCGCACATCGTGAGGTTACAGCACATAGGCCCGGGATTCAATGAGTGATAGTGAAAATTCAAGAAGAGGTGGTTATATCCACATTAGAATACTCAATTCAGTCAGCCAGTTCATTTTATATCTATGATGAACCAGATAAAATGGTTCCCTCCAATATCCCAATTTAATCCATAGATTTTTTTATAACCTGTGCAAATGGTTAAAAAGTACCTGTGCATACGTTCTCCTAGAATGAACTAAAACTTTTATTTCTCCCACATCCCTCACCCTCTGACACTGTGATGCAAATGTGTATAAATGGGCTAATAAGGCACACAGGGTTTTGGGTTAAAATTGCATCAGGGTGAGATTGTGAGAGGACATGAGAGAGTGAAAAGCGACTGTCAGAAAGAATATTACTTAACACAGATTAGCATACATTAAATATGAAAAACGGGAGAGGTTTGACACCACATAGGCTTGGAGTAGAGATAAACAGAAACGGAAGAGAAAAAAGAAAATAAAGATGATAATGCAGGCAGATGAAAATTACTGTACGTCAAAATATGTCTGAGACAGAAACTAAGAATAATGACAGGATAGTGCTGCCCACAGGAAAGATAAATCACAAAAGACATCTCAATTGTTTCTCAGACTAAAAGAGATTAAATAGAGAGCAAATAGAGAGGTCTACTTTTTCCTTTTGAAAAAAGTAATCATCTGCTTATGTTTGTCTTCTGGAATTTCATAAGAGATCTCAATAACGTCTCAAAATGTGTTCAAATTTGCCAAAGAAAGCCAAAGAAAAACAGATTTCATTGGCTACATACACACTGCAGGTAAATTCTGTAGTCAGTTCATCTTTAAGTGTACACACACAGTTCAGAAATGTACAGGAGTGACAAATGCATTTTACAACCGTATTAACTACTGAAAAATGCAGGGAGTGACAAACACATTTACAGTACAAAAATTCTACGCAGTGTGTACAGAATCGAACTGAACAGATGACGTATTTAAACCTGAATCAGAGATGTGTCTCTCTTCTGTATGTGCACACTGCAAGAAAACCACAGGGAAAGTGGTACAAGCCTTGACTCATTTGTGCTGCCAGATCTTGCTAGAAAAATAAGACAGCGAACAAGAATAAGCCCATAATAAATTGAGGTGAATCAAAATGCGTTATATTCAAAACAAGACCAAAATATCACAACCCGCACCTGTCCATTTTACTATCTCCACAAACCTGATCGCTTTACGAACCGAACCCAAAGCCCAAAAACACTTATAATAAGTGGACATGGCAACATTTCAATAGCGTGCTCTGCAAAGCAACCTTACAAACATTAACAAAACACGACGTCTCGGAAGACAGTGGTTTAGAAAAAATTGCGGAACATGATGAGTCTTTGGTTGCCGTCAAAAATAGCAGATAACAAACACATGAGATGCCAGAATGTTGCTATGGTTACCATGCTGTCAATCACTGCAAATTTCGGGAGTGAGTCGTGTTCCGTACACACACGGAACAAAAATTTAGGAGAATCACTCCTTATTTAAATGTGGTTGTCACTCCTGAAACGTTACAGTGTGCACATGGCCAGTATGAACTCGTCAACATTTCTCATAATATCCTTCAGATCTGACCTGCTATCCACATTCACTTTATAGCTCTGTACACAATGATTATCCCATTTGTCTCTATATTTATTTGTCTAAATTAACTTTAGGGGAAACATCTAAAGCCGCTTTTCCACCATCGGGCCGAACAGTTCTTAGAATGGTAAGGAACAGTTCCAGTTGTGTTTCCACTTGAGCCTGGTACGGCCCGGCACAATTACAAACCGTTATCAGACCAGAATTCTTGGCACGGTTGTCTAACTGTGCTGAACTGTGCTGGTAGAATCCGTGAAGTGATGTCACCACTCAGGATTGGTCATTTGTCTGTTGTCTGGCTATCAGTTTCTCTGTAGCATAAAGAAATATGATCATCCTCCATAACCCGGTCATTATTTACATCTCATATCATCAGTAAACTGTTGCGTTACCAAGGCAACGACTGACGCTTTTATATTACAATTCCAAAGAGCGGCCGTTATCAGCACCACAGTGGAAAATGAAACCGTAACCATACCAGCTGGCCCGGATCGGCACGGAATGCAACGGTTACGTAATAAGAAGCATTCGGCCGACGGTGGAAAAGCAGCTCAAGAAAAAGCTAATAATGCAAATGTAGTTTAATTATTAGCTTTTTCTGTACTTTTACTGCCTTGCAAGTACAGTGTTTAAGTTGTTAAGGTAAGTTTAGGTTTCAGGTTTTGGAGATATATATAGGAAGCCTCATCATTATGCAAGAATGTCAAACCAATCACAATTCAGTATGCAAATAAGTGTTAGAAAGAATACCAATATAAGTGCCTCATTCATTCATTCATACTGTATGTCAAAAGATTCAGGCTCAATTTGTAGCAGAAGTTTAATATTAAGGTTAGGAGTTTAGAACAAACTAACAAGATTGTTTGAAGAATATCTATACCACTGCATTCCAAGTACTCTAATAAAACATAATTGTGAACTCATTAAAACTCCTGAGCTATGAAAGAGCAACCTGTGAGCAATAAACTGTTACTGTGGCTAAGAAAGCAATCAAAAAAGGGGACACATAAATGCATAAGGGAAACATATTTTCAAAGAAAATCCCAAGAGAGCCAAAGCAAACAAGAATAAAACAGCAATATGAGAAGAAAATGACAAATAATGGGACTTTCTCCATGGTCACCAGCAGCAACATACCCTCATATCACAATTACTACCACCTCTCTGTCTGTCTTTCTCTCTATCTCTCTCTCCTTGCCATCAGCCGGTGGTTATTAATGACCCCTGCACCCCTCTGTGAGCACCCCATTTATAAAACTCACCGTTTTAATCTCTCTCAGTGTGTGTTACACCCCCGCGTTCCCTCAGCCTCCAAACACACTCATACATTCAGTGGCTGACACCTTTCTGGAGGATTGAGAATGCAATGGCCAGTACTTACAGTTCAGGCACCTACCCAAAACTGAGCACACTTCCTCGTATTTACACACAATCCTTCTCTCTCTCTTTTTCTGTCAGTTGCTTAACCACTTATCCAACTCATCCACAATGTTCCTTAAACTCCCATAAGCCTTTTATGGTGTTTCCCTGCTTTTTGAAACTTGATTGATGTGTTAAAGCACATTAAAAATGAGCTGTGTTAAGATTCTTGTGAACTTTCTATTCATCAAAAAAAAAAAGAAATCCTGAGAAAACATTGTATTACAATCTCCACAAAAATGTTAATTTGCTGTTAATTTACTCACCCTCAGGCCATCCAATATGTATGTATCTTTTTTTTATTCTTCAGTAGAACTGTAAAGAAGATTTTTAGCTGAAACCATGGTCCTTGGTGATTTATATAATGCAAGTCAATGGATACTGTCACTTTAAGAGTAAATAAAGCATATAAAGGCAAAACAAAATGAATACCAGTGGCTCCTGATGATACATTGAGTTGTTATGAAGCAAAACAGTCAGTCTGTGCAAGAAACTGCACAAATAATGCTGTAAATAATGTGCAGTTTCTTGCACATACTGATCATTTTACTTCATAAGACCTCAATGTATCGTCTGGAGCCACGGGTATTCATTCTGTTTTGCCTGTATATGTTTTTGTTTTACTTTTAAAGTGACCATAGCCATTGACTTGCATTGTATGAATCACCATGGGCCACGGTTTCAGCTAAAATCTTCTTTACTGTTCTACTGAAGAAAAAAAACACACACCTACATCTTGGATGGCCTGGGGGTGGGTAAATTTTAATTTTTTGGTGAACTATACCTTTAAGACATGTTTTTTGAACATAAAATCAGCAAATTAGAATGATTTTTGGAGGATCATGTGACACAGAAGACTGGGGTATGAAAATTTAGCTTTGCCATCAAATAATAAATTACATTTTAAAGACAGATACTATAAATTGTAATCATATTTCACATTATTACTGTTTTTACCATATTTTTGATCAAATAAATGCAGCCATTGTGAGCATAAGAGATATCTTTTAATTTTTTTTTGTAAATCTTACCGACCTCAAACTTTTAAACAGGTAGTGTAATTTTTTTCTCAAAAAAAAGAAAAACAACCACCAGAATAATTTAGCAAATGCTGTGATGTTCACGCTTAAAACAAGAAAAAATTGCTAACTGGCTAAAAACAAGAAAGAAAAAAAATTGTCCAACAAGGTATGAGGTACTTAATCAGGCATGATTTTACTTCTCCAGTTAATTTATCTTGCATTAAGGACGTTATTTTTCTACAGGTCCACTTAGTCGTCTGCATTTCTTCAGCTATAGCGGGACAAGCTTTTGGCCTTTCGAGCTCAGCTAACATGATAAAGTTACGCCCCCAGCAAGTTCTCTTTATTAATTGTCAGTGTCTGGCTGGAACGGTGCCACTCATGCCATACACGCTGCTGCCACCCCCTCCCCCTGGACTGAATCCCTGGCTCTGCATGCATTAATTAATGCATATTTCATTTAGCATGCCTGTGCTGTGCAGCATATTGCCTTGCACTCTATTCATTTCCCCAGGGAAATGATGTTGTACATCACCCCTCTGCTGGCTCCCCTAATCACACACATATCCAGACGCATCCACACACCTCTGAATTCCCAGGAAGACACTGGAATCTCTAAACACCTGAGGCGCTCACAGCCTGAGGGACATTGCCCCATCGCGAAACACCCCTCCCAGGACATGCTCGGCAAGGCCAGATGGCAGTGATCGCTGGCAAAGTAAGCAACAAACATACCGCTCAAGAAATCATGCAGCCACTATAAGTGACACCTCTATTAGCTTCTATATTTGGCATGTTAATCAGACACATACTAATACTACAAATATTGCTGTACAAGAAAATCTGTTTGGTTGAGTTACAGAAAATAGCCAATATGTAAATGATAATACTCTTAATAAATATACAATTTAACATACTGAACTACTGTATATTACTTGGTAGAAAAATTGTTTATCATAATTATAATTAATAATAATAGTTATTTAATGAACATGATCATCTTATTTCATGTTGTTGCAACCATTTCATAAAATCAATAAACCCTTAGAAGTAAAAATTATTTTTACCATAGTTAAGAGGTTTAAAGTTGATTTTGTGCCCAAGAAAAAACCCTGTTTGGGTTCCTTTGCTTAGGTTCACTGAATATTGAATTGATAGATTAATTTAAGCATATATCTAATAAATAAAATTTCTATAAAATGCTAATCAGTGCTGAAGCATTAATTTAACACAGATATCCTCGACACATACTTAGTATGATGTTGAAAATTTTTTGGGGGGGAAGTGGATACTGTACGTATCAGTCTAAATTCAAACTTTAAAAATTCTGTGCTACAAATACATTTTACGTAGAAACAAAGGGGTGATGTTGAATTTGAATTTTGTAAAAAAAACAACAAAAAACCCAACAAATTAACAAATCCATTTTACTATGGTTAAGGGGATGCATCAATTTCAAAAATGTGTGATTTTGCACATCCCTAATTAGGTGTAGCTACTCTGAAATACAAAATGTGATCTGACCGTTCATTTACATATTAGTGATCTTTAATTAAATTTGGAATTCAAGCAGTCACCGCTTAAACACTTGAAATGACAAATTTGACAACAGCCTTGAAAATAGTTTACCTGCATGCCTCACATTGTATCACAAGATAATATTATGTTGAACTTACTAGCATACTTGCAAATGCTCAATAGATAATTCTACTGTACTTTATAAATATAGCTTCATAAGATGACCATGATAAGAGATTGTGTCTATTTGTACTTGAAATCCGTATCATGAAAGCTATCAAACAATAAATCAAACACTGTTCAAAAGTTTGGGGTCAGTAAGAATGCTGAATGTTCTTGAAAGAAGTATATGCCCATCAAGGTGGCATACAGTATATTTGATTTAAAAAATGCAGTAAAAACAGTAATATTGTGAAACATAATATATTTTAAAATGTAAATATTATATATTATATAATATTATATGCTGATATGCTGCTCAAGAAACATTGATTATTATCAATGTTAAAAACAGTTGCTGTTTAATTATTTTGAGGAAAATGTTTTTTCAGTATTCTTTAATGAATAGAAATTCAAAAGAAAAAAATCATTTATTTGAAAAAAAAATATATATATATTTTGTAACATTATAAATGTTGATACCGCCACTTGTAATCAAATGAAAGCATCCTTGCTGAATAAAAGTATTAATTTAATAGTCTAATAGTCTAATAATGAATAATGAATCCCATCACGTATACAGTTTAAAATGTACATATTTAATTTAGGAACAGTATATGCAAACTATAAGGTATTAATAAGCAATTGAACGAATGATGATTGTTGTTTGACTGAAGTTTTTACTTGGTTCTTGAGATAAAGTTTCTATTATTTTCCTTTTTGATACTGAAGGACTTGAAACTGTCCCGCAGTGTTCACTCTAGCAGCGACAGCAATGCTAAATCATCTGCAAAGAGAAGCTTTAGATTCGCTATCATGCTGGGTACACCTGGGAACTCGGGTGGTTCCAACTGTAACGCAGGTTTGTCAGGCCTTAAACTTACTTTTACTGTCTGAGTCAAAGATTCATTACTTTTTGAATGGTGCTTTGATAATAATACACAAGTATTACTATATAGAGAAGTCATATGACTTCTCGAAGTTCAACCAATGTTGCTAGTTTGAGACGTTTGTTTAGTCTAATAATGGCAGAGGGGGTTTTGGAAACCTATTTGAAAATATTAATTATTTCTGCAATTTCACTAGTGACTAGTGCCACACCAATTACACACTTCACCCTAAATGATTAGTCAATTAAATCTTAAATCCACCAATTATTGCTCAGTCTACCTTAAACATAATTTTTTTTAGTCATCTCATTAGTATTCATAGACATTTATTCCTTTTTTGCATTTCAATAGACACTGATATATAAAATAAACATATCGACGGCTTTTTATGCATGACTTCACGGTAATAAAAAAATCCTCTGTTTAGGTTCAAAGAATATCGAACAGGTAGATTAATTTTAGCGTATTTCTAATAAATGAGATTTATTAAATATGCTTAACAGTGCTGAAACGTTAATTTGAAAAAAAAAAACATTGAAACTTTGAAAAAAGTTAATATATTGCGTATCTGTCTAAATTCAAAATGAACAAATTGTATGCTACAAATGCACTTTACATAGAAATAAAGGGGTGATGTTGAATTATTGGCCAAAAGATGTTCTAGTACTTTATAAAAAGCCAATTTAACTAATCTATTGCTATCTGAAATGAATAATAACACCTTCTAATAAAGGCTAAGGACAATTAGCACTGATGTCTCTGCAGGGATTAAAGGGTTTAATCATGTCTTTTTCCAAAAACAGCAGTGAGAAACTGTTGGATTTGAACTATTTCTCATTTTTCTTTCCAAGTGCCATATGGGCAGACATTCTTGAGTCCCAGGCAAAGCTTATCAGGGGTATAAAGCACCACTAAAGGTGTTTTTTGCCATGCTAATCACACACAGCACAGCTACAGCCAAACAGATGCTAGCATTTCTCTCAAATCCAGTGACCACAGCCACACGCTAACAAGCCTTGCAGAAATGGACCAACAGTTTTTGTTATTTCTGCTTAAGTGGTACAATGTCTCTGTAGTGAAGCTGAGGCTCTACCCCATTATCTTAAGAAACAGAGAGAATCAAGGCCTCTGTACTAGTCGTTAGCAATGCTAGCTGAAATAATGAACACTCTGTGGGTAACAATTCAGGAGGAATCCTGCTGCTGATGGTTGAAGCCAGTCATAAGTGCTATATTGCGGGCTGTGGGTTTGTGTGTGTGTGTGTGTGTTTTGGTGAGCATCTCTCAACGTGCACACCAGCATTTGAAAGCCGATGTCCCTGAACAATAGGCCACATTTATGAAATGTGAGTTACAGTAATTTGCATAAAATCAAAGTAAACTTTCTGCAAACATATACTTTTTCAGGCAGCAGGCAAGAATGCAGAACATAAATGTAAATATATTAACATCATTATAGCAAAATCCTTGTTTTCATTTAATTATTTCAGCTTGAGTAAAGCAATTCAAATGGTCAAGAAGATCAATGAACAAATGCTAAACTAAATCAAATAATAATAGTAAACTGTTATTGCGATATTTTATTTTAAATATAATATGTATATTAAACAAAATGATGAATATTATTAATATTAATAATAATAATAGTCGTTTGGTTATATTTAAAACATACTATTACAGTGCAAAAGTTATTATAAAAATGTAATATAAATTTGTTAATATTAATTTCATTTAATATTAATATTTAAAAAACGATACAATTATGAAATATGTAGATTTTTATTTACATTTACGTTTTTTTTTAAATATAGCCAAAAAACTAGCCAACAAACCTTTTTCCTTTGCTGTGATTGGCTAATCAACATGAGGAGGATGGCTCTTGTCTTAGATACTGCTTGTCAGCCAACAGAATTGAGTAGATTTTAATGTGGCCAAGTATCAGCCAGACTGATGAAAATAGTTTTTGACTATTTAAGAGCTTATCAAATACTACATGAAAACAAGACAATTTCATAGGCCCAAAAGTAATTGGATTATTATTACAAATTCCCAATGACCATTTGGAAAGGACAAATCCTTTAGAACCATTGGCATACATGCTATCAGGTGTCCATACGGACCTTTGACGCTCAGCTCAGCATAGTTGGACACTCCAGATCCTCCATCGGAACGAATCACGCAGCGGTAACGGCTGGTGCTCCGCTGTGACGTGTCCGTTACGCTAACGGTGGCGGAGAATCGGCGATGGTTCACCACTCGAGTTACCATGAGAGACGTGTCTTTACCGTTCCATTGCTGAAAGACAGGAAAATAATCATCCTTGCAACACCTTATAACTGATAATAAGCACACATAATGTGTTTGAAAGATATTTTACAAGATGGTCCATAGTGTCACATCAAGACAGAGGCACAAGCTCTCAAAACACAGTGTGAACTGGTGTTATATCTTCATGTCTCAGAGCTGTAGCACAGGATTGATGGAGGCTTATAGTCTCCAGCCAAGGGAAAAAGTAATTTTATCCAAGACTTCATGGACACTGACACTGGCTTAGAAATCTTGCTGACAAAAATCTCCAACAAGTTATTAAGTTTCCTCAAGCGATGTGTCTCGAGACCAAGGTTCAAAACCTCCCAATGCAAATGGTGTGAATGATACACGCACACACATAATAGAGATGCTTAGAGATTTAAAAAACAAAACAAAAAAACATGTTGAGCATGTATAATCAAGCCAGGTTTGGTGTGTCTATGAATGTTTCTATAGGTCTGTTGTTGTTGCTTTGTGTGGGATTATATGTGTGTGAGGTTGTGTGCATAACTCACCTGTAGCCAGAGTTTGTCATGTTGTGACCATTTGCCTCCAGCAATACACTGGAAGGTTGCATTCTGTCCCACATTCACCTCAACATTCTGCAGCCGCAGAAAATGTGGTGTCTTGCCTATTAAACAAAACACATATACCTTCAAAAAACATCATATAGCACCCATGCAAATGAAATAAACCACACAGACAGCAACTCTAAAACAGCAATGAACAATGAACATGTTCCACTAACATTTGATAATAACAAAGTGTTCAAAAACGTTTTAATTTTGATTAGTATACTGTTTTTGGCATATAATTGTATCATTTCGAACCTTACAAACATCTTTTTGTCAAATGTTTAGCTTATAAAGTGTACTTGTGCTATCTTTCCTTACAAAATATCAAAACAGGCATCTTTTATAATATCTAATGCAATGACATTCTGTTTTTTTAAGTGTCCAAATGCTCTTTTGAGCTCTTGTATATGTTTTAAACATGGTTTCTGGCTGTTTTTTCTGATTGTACATTTAGAATCAGCATCTGAAAACAAGAAATTTAATGAGGCTTGCATTGTATTTAATAATATTTGCAATATACATTCTCTCCTTTGCATGTATATGTGCATAGAGGTTTACAGGTGCCATTTGTCTTTTAACAGCACTAGTTGAACTCACTACAGCAGTCTCCACCCACTCTCCTTGCCAGCTTTATTATCTGTGAATGTACAGTAAGCATTCTGCACAAAAGCAATATCATTCCTTTTCAATCAAAGTAATTCAGAATATGGATTTCTTTTTTTAGTATCTCTGCTATAACAGGTGGAAAGCATTACGATTTAATGATGAAATCTTAAAATTACCCACACATATTCTTATGGCACAAGATAAAATATATATTTGTGCCTTTTCAAAAAAAAGTTCTTTATACATTTCTTGAAAATTCTGGTTGTGTAGAATAAAATACTAGTTTACTGCATAATGTGCAATACATTGCATTCAAAGGCTGTATGCATCACAGCAATGCTATGAAGGCTGTCCCAAATCAAAGGCTCCTTCGAATGGAGCCAACAAATGCGTCCATTCACCGGGCCATAATGGATAGAAAGAGTGGAGCCACTTTAAAGCCTGGCACAAGATTCATTGTGAACTGGTGACGACTGGATTTTTTAGAGAGAAAATGCCGGATTACACCGCCCCATTTAACAACACTTGATTCGACCAATAGCTGTGTCCATGCCTTCGAAGTCCACGTCCTTTGAAGGATGCAGCCTTTGAATGCAATAGGTCATCTGACTGAAGGCATGATATGCTTTTCGCAACCCATTTTACTTCTGTTATCGGACATCATTTTCAACATGAAAAAAATGCTTTTGAAAAAAATATTATCAAGTCAAATTTTTTTCTGGAATGACGTGCAATAATGAATCATGCACAATAAGACCAGGGGTCATTTTGACTTCTTTAATACGAATTAACCTAATTTCCTGACTGGCACTGATGGCCTTGCATTAGTGACAGAGAGATCTAGGACAATGGAAGTCAAAGGCTAAAGTTCTTCTGTCACAACAAGAATGATGGGGCCCTGAAGTCTGAGTACTCAGCTCTGCAATCTGTCTCCCTCTCTCTCTCTCTCATCCACAGACTTGCTTGTTTGCTAGCCTTTTCCATCTCTGTTCAACCCTCGATCCACATGAAGTGCTTTTCACAGTAGTTGACAGACTGAACTCCTACAGCGTAGCCAAGACTGTGAAAGTAAGCAGGCGCTGTGTGTGTGTGTGTGTGTGTACTCACGGCAAGGGTGGGCCAAAACGTGTATCTCATCCACTGCGATGAACCCAGGATGCCCTTGTACAGATACTGCCTCAAAAATAACCTAAATGAGAGAAGAGGGGAGAGGAAACCAAGCGTTTAAATCAAGTCAGCTTGTTTCAGACTGAACTGAGACGGTCTATTTATTTCAAGCAAGAAAAGGATTGAAAATATTCAAATTGGCAAGTCAACAGAAAAGATCTGTGCTAGCATAAACTGTTTAGACTAGTCTTACAAGTTAGTCACATAATTTTTCCTTCAAGCTGGTCATAACATTAAGTCAGTCACATAAAAAGGTAGATTGGTCTGATTTGAATATGAAAAGTAAGAGTGATTAATTGTTAGTTGGCCAGACTAGTCTTAATATAGCTGCTATGTTTATGCAACTGGCCCCTGTACACACCAAGGACACCAACTATAATGATAATGGCACAGAGGAATGATATCGTTGGAATCACTTTCAGAATGAATGATTAAAATACTGACAGCCAATCAGAGTCCACCAAACCATAAAAAGTTCAATAATCTGATAATCTGCACTGAAAGTCTCGAGCACACACATATGGGACTGGCATGGTTTGCATGGCATACTGTACATGCCATGTGGTGAAGACGTGTGTGGTCTGAACAATGCCCTCTCTCTCAGCTGCCAAACGCTGGCACTAGAATGCCAAAACCTGGACACAGGATGCACTCAAGTCCCTGGCTTTCCAAAAAGGCCTCACTGTGACCAGTCAAGAGACTGAATCTACTTGCCCAGATTCAATTCTCACCATGTTATTCAGGGTGAAACTGTAGAGACTGAAGGTGTGTGTTTGCACAAACCACAACCAGAGAATTTCTCATTTCAGATCAGAAATGTTGTGGAAACTACTTTCAGTTGCTTTAGTTTTGTGTTGTTATTTAGATTGGTTCTCAAATCCCAACCTTACAAGAGATAAGTGTGAGTATCCAACCTCAAGAAAGTCATACCTGTTTAGAACGACATGAGGTCGAGCAAATAATGACAGTATTTTCAATTTTGAATGAGCAAACCCTTTGCATTGTAATTTTATCAGCCTTGCTCCTACTCAAGGACATTGCTGCATTCATAATTTATTCACATTATGGCAGATTCAATTAATCTTTAAAATTGTCATGACATGGGAAAAAGACCTGCTTTTTTAAAATGTACCATCACAAGTTCAAAAAGAGACAGAATTCATTTGCCTTTTTTCATTTTGCATATCATAAAACTTTACCCTTTAAACACTGTCACGTTGAAAGTGGCACCCTACTATTTAAAATGTATCACGGCAGGAAACAAGTCAATTAACCCAGAGATTCGTTTTGGCAAAATTGGCCACTTATCTGGCAAATTCGTTGCTCTAATCAAACTCTTAGTGGGATATTTTTCAGTATAGTTTATGCTCCCAGGGGCAGATTTTCTAGTAGATATTAGTTCTCGATATTTAGCATGCAATTTATTAAGTTCAACTCAGCAAGAGAAGCGAGTGCTTTGAAAAACTTTAAATGCCGTTTGGTGAACACAAACTGGTAACAAGCATGCAGAGTGTGAATCTCACAGTTTTTGTCAAGAACATGTCTGGGTCATATTTCAACAAAATAAGAAATATAAAATATAATTTTAATATTTTATTATAAATCATAAAATGCCATTTTTATTATAAAAAAATCTTAAATTTTAAAAAAGAAATCGAAATCAAAATTATAATATTTATAATATGCAATTACCACCAATATACTAAATAAATAAATGTATATTATTGTTATATATACTTATTGATTATATTTACTTGCAAATGTTTTTGAGAGATTCACTCCAAAAGCACAAATACACACACACACACACACACACACACACATGCACAAAAGCTCTGATATTGCCTGCTGATCAAATAGATGCCCTCAGCTAATATTGCCTTTAGCAAATATTAGTCTGCTGTTTGCCAAGATAAGTTCAGTATTCCCAGCACAGGCTAAATATTTGCTCTTCTCATTAGTTAATTCAATTACACTGCTAATCTTATGAGGGTTTTTCAATCCACAAATTGACGGTTGAATCTATAGACAGAAAGAAAGAAGAGAATAAGAGGCAGAGAGAGAGAGAGATCTGGGTATAAAGAGTAAAAAGAGAAAAAGAAGGAAGGGGTGAGAGTGAGAGGTAATAAGCAAAAAGACAGATCTAAAATTAACAGCTAAAAGCTTATTCACCAGGGCCATTTGTGGGTGAGATTAGGGGACAGTGATTGCAGTGGTAATTGGAGTAGAGAGCAATCTACTGCCCCTCTCTGCAGTTCAATTGGAGCCATTCACCACGAATATAAGGCAGAAAATAAACTTTAGTCGATTTCAGTGGCCAAGGGGACAACATTTGCAGTACATTTAGCTGCTGTTCTGTGCCTGCTATGGGGCACATTCTGCTTAAAAAAAAAAGCTAGCTGTCTTGCTAATCATGACCAAGAGAGAAGAGCCATCATTTACTTCACTTCCATTGTAAGTGCATAAACCAAAGATTAGTTTAAAGATAGGTTTACATATGCAGATTCTCTGAAACCCATGACTTTGGCATTGTTTGCGTCATGCTTACCTGATAGGAGTTGGGCCAAAAGGTGCTGATGGCCAGTTCAGCTTTCACCCAGCCTTCAGTGACGGGTGCTGAGGCATTCCAGATGGGATTCCCCTGCGGTCCACCATCCACTTTTATGTAGACATTGAGGGTTCCGGGACTCGTCCCATCCCGGCTGGACAAAGAGTAGTGGAAGTCTATGCAGTGGGTGTCATTCTCTTTTAGTGTGGGGAGAAGCAGGTGCGCCTTCTGACCTGATGCACGACCCGAAGCATTCACCATCATGAAGGAACCTAGAAGAGAAAAACATAATGTACAATAACAAACAAACTCCCAGAAACTTAATTTAGAATGAATTGTAAGCAATAGAATAGAATAGAATAGAATAGACACTCCCCGCCCAACCCCCCAAAAAAGAACTCTTACTGAAAAGGATGTTTTGAATAGAATAGAGTAGAATAGAATAGAAAAGAGTAGAGTAGTAGTAGAGTAGAGTAGAGTACAGTAGAGTAGAGTAGAGTAAAGTAGAACAGAATAGACACCCCCTGACCAACCCCAAAAAAGAAACTCTGAAAAGGATGTTTTGAATAGAGTAGCATATAATAGAATAGAATAGAATAGAATAGAATAGACACCCCCTGGCCAACCCCAAAAAAGAACTCTGAAAAGGATGTTTTGAATAGAGTAGAATAGAATAGAATAGACACCCCCGCCCCACCCCAAAAAAGAACTCTGAAAAGGAAGTTTTGAATAGAGTAGCATAGAGTAGCGTATAACGTATAGAATAGAGTATAGTAGAGTAGAATAGAATAGAATAGAATAGACACCCCTGACCAACCCCAAAAAATAACTCTTACTGAAAAGGACGTTTTGAATAGAGTAGCATAGAGTAGCGTATAACATATAGAATAGAGTATAGTAGAGTAGAATAGAATAGACACCCCTGACCAACCCCAAAAAAAGAACTCTGAAAAAGATGTTTTGAATAGAATAGAATGGAATTGACACTCCCGCCCAACCCCAAACAAGAACTCTTACTGAAAAGGATGTTTTGAATAGAGTACCGTAGAGTAGCGTATAGAATAGAGAGTAGTACAGTAGAGTAGAGTAGAGTAGAATAGAATAGGACACCCCCCCCCCCCCCCCCCA
>RJVU01019434.1:445107-525929 GCA_003731715.1 Anabarilius grahami | reverse complement strand
TAGAAATAGAGTAGAGTAGAGTAGAGTAGAGTAGAGTAGAGTAGAGTAGAGTAGAGTAGAGTAGAGTAGGACACCCCCACCCCAAAAAAGAACTCTTACTGAGAAGGATGCTTTGATGTTCAGTATCTTATACTCTTTTCACACACTGAAGGCTGAACTGTCATTTTACACAACACAATCATGTTCATGGTCTTTTGTGCCTTTGTAAGCAGAATACAGCACATAACTGGGTAACTGCCTACTATAAAACCACATTGAGACTGTAAGTGCTGAGACACTATTTATGAAATGATTCTGCAGACACCTTTACATCTGTTTTATTCCAATTTTATGGGACAATGTGCTATATTACAGCCGTATGAGTGGTTTTGTACAAGTCTCTACTAACAATGGCACTGCATTAGAAAGAAGAAAGAGTGCAGGGCTTTAGAGCATACACAAATCATATTTTAAATTTTTTTGAAAAAAGGTGCCAATCATTCATCTTCTTTAGGGAAAAGCATTTAGTTAAGCTAAAGGCCGAAAGGTAGCATTTTTGTATAAATTATAATAATTAATTTCGAGTTCTTGAAAAATCCTCACAAAAGACTTCAACTCATTCATGTCGGTTAAAAGGTTTTGGCCTTAACAAAGGTGACAGCCTAGTTATCAATCTAAACTCTGGCTGTTCAATAGCATTTTTACAGCAATTATAGTGCTGGCCTGTTCATGACTAGGTGACGCAAAGACCTTAGGAACATTTCAGAAGCTGTGTGCATATGCAGGTCCTTTCGCTAGGGACTATTCTGAGCTGTGACGTGCAAAAGTCTACAATACTCAATACACATTGCTCACAAAAATGTCATTTCATCAGAACACACAGCTACTTCTCAATGCCCGCCAATGCAGAACCAGGCTTTTTGGATCCAGATGGTGTATATACGTCAAGCTATGTGCATATGTTAAGGGCTAGGTTAAAACATCTCCTACGTAGGTCAAAATCAGTCCCAATTTTCCTGACACCTTTCTGTCTGGCTGTGCTAAATCACCACGCATAATTTGCTAGGTGAGCAGAGGAAGTCATTGCCATAACACCCTATTCATCACAAGTATTATCTAAGACATGACCACAAGACCCGGGCGCATCACATCTATCAATCAACACAACCTTGAGCCCTGGGATGAGGCCAATCAATTCCGCACACTGATCCAATCTTACGAAGGCCCCCTAAACAGCGGGCTGGTAGTGAACTCGCCTGATTGCATTTCATATTCAACCCTCTCGGCCCACGTGCATTTTCCATCAGGTATTCCAAGCAGACATCTATATATTCCCTACCGTTGATGATTGCCAATATATATGTTCGGGCAAAACGAGGCCTTTGAACCGAGAGGCAATTTAGACTGAACCTACAAGCATGCAATCAGCCCTACTACAACGGTCAATACAAGTGTCCTCAATCACATCATCGGCCGCTTCAGTAGATTACACTGTCTTAAGCTGAGCTAATGTGAAATCGGATGTAATGGTTCTATGATAAATAATTCAACACGTTTTATTCTAGGTGGACTGGTGGATGCACAAATCACTCTTGATAAATCAGCCCGCACAAGCATGACAACACTACAAACATGGCTGTGATTGGCACAGTCTTGCGGTAGGACTTTGCATGAGAATTTCAAATGGAAATGAATGTTTACATCACGAAGAATGCAATGTTGCCGCAGCTCTCACAGGAAAACCGATTAAAACATGTAGCCTCTAAATTGGTTCGATGATATTACCTGATTTCAATTATTTCCTGGAGTCCCAATGCATTGCAGACACTCACATTCACTGTACATTTCATTTTTTAATGAGTTCTGGGGTGAATCAAAATATTATTCAAAGTCATTTTTTTATATTTTGAGAAATACTTGAGCATGATAAACACCTTGTTATGTGCATTCTCAAAGGGCAACACCATTTGGATGATAATTCTTTTTCCTAGAACTGTGGGCACAGATAAACACAGATCAATGGCGATGAAGATTTCTCTCAATACTTACAGCAGAATGAAAATGGCTTCTGGAGTAAAATGCAGCACTTGGCGATCTCCTTTACCAAAATCGATAGCAATATGAGAGTCTTTCTCAGCTATCAGCAAATGCGCCATCAAAATAGAGTCCTCAGAAGCTTCACGGAATCACAGCTACACTACTGGTGATTTAATGTTGTTGACATCAACTAATAACCAGCACATGGTTTTCGAGGCCAACGACGAGACAGATCCATTACTGTTTTTCTAGGACAGCGCAACAGTCTGTAAAGCATCTTCATAGGGGCCACACACGACAACCCGATAAGGTATCGCTTCAGTGCCGCTTGGTTGACAGCTGTCACCTCTGCGTTAATATGAAGAGATGTTATGTGAATTCATTTATGTCCAAACGCCCTTGATTGGAAGATTTATCGGTTTAAACATCTGAGTCGCAGTTTTAGAATGCCGTGCAATTCACATCAATCTTCGAGACGCCTGGCCCTTGTGCGGCAATTTCAACTCATTTTCTCTGAGAGGATTCTTCTGCGCGTGGCTGCAAAGTACCGAGAGGACTTGCCGGTGAAAGTCATTATTCCCTCTGAGTATTTCCACAGGGAGCTCTTTGCACTAAATGTCACATTCCCGCCATCATAATATGATCCCCACATGACAAATAGCAAAAACTCTGCAAGTTGTCACTTTAATATGCAATTATGGCAGGTCTTTGTACTTTGGGCCCTCTGCTGCTCGGTCTGATAAAGTCACGACATTCCTCATTTCTGCCTGGCAGTTTTATCCCGGGAACAATAAAGTACTTATTTACCATTGAGCCAAGCAAGGACGGTAATCTGCAACGTACCATGGAAAAGCTAATACACTGAGAGAAAAAAAACACAGGCAGGAATAAAAAGGAAGTGAGGAAAGAGCCTCAATAGGTGTGACAGCATATATCGTAGACCATGGATTGTGTTGTGCATCAGCAAAAAATTCAGACAGTATAAAAAAAAAACATTCAAAATATATACATGCACTCAAAAGTTTGGGGTCAGTAAGATNCCGACCTGCCCCGCGTGGAAGAGGACGACCACCACGACGTCGGGGTCCTCGGCCCTCAGGAGCGGGCCGTGGAGGGGGGGGTACTGTCACAGACACGTCAGGCTCCAACATCCACCAATCACAGCGCACTCAATCACCAGAGTACTAATCACCGCCACCTGCACGTCATTACACCACTTATCAACACCACCATAAATAACACGCACACACAGCACTCCATGTCCGGTCTCGTTCGCAGATACTCACGTTGATGCTTACCTCTAAGGACTCCTTGAACTCTTCTTACCTGTCTCCAGTGTTTCCCGTTCTCCCAGTGTGTTCATCGTCTGTGTGTGTGTGTTCCGTCACCTCCAGCGATCTCCAGCTCCAGCGTCTCCATAAGGATCATTCTTCTGAAAACGGAAAGGACAGTAACTATCTCCAATACCCTTCATCATCAGCTTCACTTCCTTCACTCCACCTCCACACTTCCTATAAACTCTCCTGGTTCAAATAAAGACTGCTTACACTTACCTCTCTGTGTCTGACCCCTCTGTACCGTAACAACAACTGATCAAAAGTGTCAGTACTGACATTTATAATGTTACAAAATATTTCTATTTCAAATAAATGCTGTTCTTTTGAACTTTTTATTCATCAAAGAATCCAGGGGGGAAAGTATCAGTTTCTACAAAAATAATAAAGGGTTAGTTTACCCAAAAATAAATTTCTGTCATTAATTACTCACCCTCATGTCGTTTCAAATCCATAAGACTTTCGTTCATCTTCCGAATGCAAATGAACTTTTGATGAAATCTGAGAGCTTTTTGTCCTTCCATAGTCAGCCTATATTGCAACTTTGACAAACATTGATCAGCGAATATAAACAAAAATATAAACAAAAGCTCAACAGAACCTGAATGACGCTCTAGAAAAATTGCAATTGCGTAGGCTATCTAGGGAGGGACAAAAAGCTCTCAGATTTCATCAAAAAGTTCTTCATTTGAGTTCAGAAGATGAAGGAAAGACTTACGGGTTTGGAACAACACGAGTAATTAATGACAGAATTTTCATTTTTGGGTGAATAATAATAATAATAAATGTTTATTGAGCACCAAATCAGCATATTAGAATGATATCAGAACAATCATGTGACACTGAAGACTGGAGTAATGATGCTGAAAATCCAGCTTTGATCACAGGAATAAATTTCATTATAACATACACCAATCAGGCATAACATTATGAGCACTGACAGGTGAAGTGAATAACACTGATTATCTCTTCATCAAGGCACCTGTTAGCGGGTGGGATGTATTAGGCAGCAAGTGAACATTTTGTCCTGAAAGTTGATGTGTTAGAAGCAGGAAAAATGGGCAAGCGTAAGGATTTGAGCGAGTTTGACAAGGGCCAAATTGTGATGGCTAGATGACTGGGTCAGAGCATCTCCAAAACTGCAGCTCTTGTGGGGTGTTCCCGGTCTGCAGTGGTCAGTATCTATCATGAGTGGTCCAGGGAAGAAACAGTGGTGAACCAGTAACAGGGTTATGGGCGGCCAAGGCTCATTGATGCACGTGGGGAGCGAAGGCTGGCCCGTGTGGTCCAATCCAATAAACAAGCTACTGTAGCTCAAATTGCTCAAGAAGTTAATGCTGGATCTGAAAGAAAGGTGTCAGAATACACAGTGCATCTCAGTTTGTTGCATATGGGGCTGCATAGCCGCAGACCAGTAAGGGTGCCCATGCTGACCCCATCCACCGGCGAAAGCGCCAACAGTGGGCACGTGAGCATCAGAACTGGACCACGGAGCAATGGAAGAAGGTGGCCTGGTCTGATGAATCATGTTTTCTTTAACATCACGTGGATGGTCGGGTGCGTGTGCGTTGCTTACCTGGGGAACACATGACACTAGGATGCACTATGGGAAGAAGGCAAGTCGGCGAAGGCAGTGTGATGCGCTGGGCAATGTTCTGCTGGGAAACCTTGGGTCCTGCCATCCATGTGGATGTTACTTTGACACGTACCACCTACCTAAGCATTGTTGCAGACCATGTACACCCTTTCATGGAAACGGTATTCCCTGGTGTCTGTGGCCTCTTTCAGCAGGATAATGCACCCTGCCACAAAGCAAAAACGGTTCAGGAATGGTTTGAGGAGCACAACAATGAGTTTGAGGTGTTGACTTGGCCTCCAA
Source organism: Anabarilius grahami (assembly GCA_003731715.1). Classification (NCBI taxonomy): domain Eukaryota; kingdom Metazoa; phylum Chordata; class Actinopteri; order Cypriniformes; family Xenocyprididae; genus Anabarilius; species Anabarilius grahami. The sequence continues at coordinate 520,700 of RJVU01019434.1, read as the reverse complement.
ATTCCCCAGATCTCAATCCAATCGAGCATCTGTGGGATGTGCTGAACAAACAAGTCCGATCCATGGAGGCCCCACCTCACAACTTACAGGACTTAAAGGATCTGCTGCTAACATCTTGGTGCCAGATACCACAGCACACCTTCAGGGGTCTAGTGGAGTCCATGCCTCGACGGGTCAGGGCTGTTTTAGCAGCAAAAGTGGGACCAACACAATATCAGGAAGGTGGTCATAATGTTATGCCTGATCAGTGTATATTCAAATATAAAACAGTTCTTTTAAATAACATTTTACAGTATCACTCTTTTTATTATACTTCTGATAAAATAAATGCAGCATAAGAAACTTACCAAAATCTTACCAACCTCAGAGTTTTAAATGGTAGTGTATTTATTGAAATATAAAATAAAAAAAAAACTTATTTTTCATCTTTGAACCGCTTTTGTCTTCTTTGAGCCCACTGTGTTCTAATTAAGGTCAAGTAGCGTGAATGGGAGGGGGAGAATTGCAAAATGCAGGCGAAAAGTCACATGACAGGATTGGCTGATTACACTGTGAATGAGATAATTCCCACCTATCATGTTCACAACTGATCCGTAAATGACCTGAGAGGGTTAAAGTGGTGGAAGTGGACAGACTAATTACAAAGTAAACAATTCACCCACTCGGACATTACATTTTGAGTCACATCCGGATGAACCTGAAATGACTTATGAAACATTCAATGAGTCAGTTTGTAGTGACTTCTCAGCTTGGTTAAAGGGGACTTATATTACATCTTGTAAAAAGGGGCATAATAAGTCTCTGGTGTCCTCAGAATGTGTCTGTGAAGTTTTAATTCAAAATACCCTACAGATCATTTATTATACCATGTTGTAAATGGAATGGAATTTTGAATGGAAGGAAAAACATGCTGTTTTCGTGCATGTATCTTTAAATGGAAATGAGCTGCTGCTCCCCACCCCGCTTTCCAGAAGAGGGCGGAGTCTACAGCTCTTGCCTCAGATATATCTGTTTGGTTTTGATTATCATCTATATCGCGATCACACTCATGTGACATTGCAGTTATTCGTTATCATGAAAGTTTATTATCTGCATGCATTTTAAAGCCGTATCAGTCTAAACATCTGATATATGGTTTTCTGAGCGCACACACACTAAGCAAGTGCAGAGAAAACTGGCTGTCAGATGGCTGACCGAAACTTTCAAAATGTCATGATGATGCAAGTTTGAGTATTGTGCAGTATTTACTTTATAATAAATTACTTAATAAATGTGTAAACATCAGATGCATCTGGAACATTAATTTACATAAAACTAAAAAAAAAAAAAAACACACAGTTTGCCTCCTCATATTAGAAGTCCACTATACAGCCCTGTTTCGGAGGAAATGGTGATGTGTCAGCTGCAAACATTTCATTTGGAGCAGCTGCGAATGAGAGAAGATGCGTGCCTGATGCCCTCCCCCCAATGACAGGCTGCAGATGGGCCGACCCATTATAAACGCATACATACTTTTCATAGGGGTCCCAAGAGCACAGTGGATCTGCGCTGTGGCCCATTTGACACATTCAAGCACAGTAAATTCCCCAAATCCCTCCTCACCTCATCCAGGGTGTATATGTGAAAGTCAGTGTAAAAGGAATGGAATGGATGCTTTTATGGCAGAGAGGCAGGATGGGAGACAGTTGGGTACTTCAGCCAGGCCCCATATGTTTGCTGTCCTGGATGTGTAATGGACCTTCATGATGTGACACTATCCATGTCCTTTCCTCCTCTCCGAAGCCCTCATTATTACTTCTCACACATGCATGCCCATTTTCCATCTCAACCAGAGCAGAAACAGCCTCGCCCTGCTTGTCGCGCCAAATGATACGTGATTGGCGTAGAGTCAACAAGACCCACCGGCTGTATGCCGCAATTCATCATGGCCCTTTGAAATCATGCCAGCTTTTACTTCCGATTCCCTTTTCCCATGAGCTCTCACGGCTATTTTCGTGCAGACAGTGGACAGTGTCGAAAATCCCCTGAGACTGTGATAATCTGATGAGTGGAAAATCAATAATTGAAGTGTCATTATCAGAATGAAGAAGCCACGGTTGGGCACCTTAATGCAAATCAGTGAATCGGCCAATGGCAAATCCAATAAATACAACTTCATCTGTGGTTAAGCATTCCAGCTCACACTTTCTGCTTCACTAGACGTTTGCTGATTGGCTGCAGAAGAACTGATGGTGACTATTTAAATCAGTTGTAAATGCATATGTAAATAGGGAGCCCACCAACTGTTATTTAACAGAACAGACATCTAATTAATTTTACACAATAAGGATGTGTTTTGAAAACATACAGTGGACCCAAGAAGTATTTGGACACTTAAAGGGATAGTTCACCTGAAAAAAAATTGTCATTTACTCACCCACCTGTATGATTTGCTTTCTTCTGCGGAACACAAAATAACAACATTGGACCCCATTGACTTTCATTGTATGGACAAAAAAAAGGCACTGATACTTTTTTTTTTTAAGTATTTTCTTCTGCGCTTTGCAGTCATAAAGGTTTGGTGAATAAATAATGACAGAATTGTCATTTTGAGGTGAACTATCCATTTAAGCCGTATTTACGTCATTGCATAATAAAACAAAATATCAAACTTTCTGCATGATTTTCTCAGAACTTTTTAAATGCCATTTAGTTTTAATAACTGGTGATGAGCAGTGATTTTTAGTAAATATATGAAATCACAAGGCCTTTCTTTATAATAAATGTCACTTGGTTTTTGCAATAATGCAAGGATATTCATCCATTTTTAAGACTTTCCGGATACTTTTTGTGGACACTGTGCATGCATATTTCAAGAATGCTGGTCCAATCTTTTATGTTTATTTTGGCATTCTTTTGAGTGTTGCTTTCTGAAACTGGGCATCTTGGCATTTGAATTACTATAAGGTTATTTGAAATGCTGAAATCTGCATGTCAGGATGGAAAAGAAAAAGGATTCATCTGTTTCTTATTCTACTACTTTTGTGTGTTCATTTTGGAACAAAGGATGGCCTTTTTTATCAGTTCCTAGTCTCAATCTCTATCAAACTAAGTGGCATCTACCAAAAAATTCTTCATGATTTTCTCAGAACTTTTAAAATGCCATTTAATTTTAATAACTGGTGTGATTTTTAGTAAATATATGAAATCACAAGTTTATCACATAAAATATGAACATGTTCCAATAGTGTTTCAGAAACTACAAAGGTCCAAGTAATCTTTTTTAACTTAATTTTAACTTTCTGTAAAACTGCTTAAGTGGTTTTTCTTTATAAAAAAATTAAAAAAAAGTCACTTGGTTTGTGTAATAATGCAATGATGTTTATACATTGAGTCTTTCCAGATACTTTTTGTGGAAGCAGATTTCAAGAATGCTGGTCCAATTTGTTATGCTTATTTTGGCATTCTTTTGAATGTTGCTTTCTGAAACTAGACATCTTGGCATTTGAATTACTATACGGTTATTTGAAAAGGATTCTTCTGCTTCTTATTCTACTACTTTTATGTGTTCATTTTGGAACAAAGGGTGGCCTTTTATCAGTTCCTAGTAAAGTCTCCCTCAGTGGCCAAGTAGTTGAATTAGACTCAGGTTGCCTCAGATTGATCGTAGTCTGGCTATTTATTATTAGCATCTAAAAGGAAAGGACTGAGACGATCCAAAGGTGGTCAAATTGCCTGGTGAGATCATAGCTAGACTAACAAGGGAGAGGAAGAAGAAATACAAGAGGTAGAAAGATAAAGGGAGATGCAAAAAAGTCCAATAATGTCTAAAAACATATTCTAAATAGATACACATCTCCATGTCTGATAAAGCTTCATATTTGCTGCGAAATGGTCCGGAATAATGAATCTCAGTTGACAGACTGCAGATATGTGCATGAATGTGGAACCATCGAAAACAAAAAAGGAACTGTCTAAATTGGTGCAATTGTGACAGTATTTTCAGAAGCAGAGAAAGACAATTTCAACTCAAGCTCCATTTATACTCAAGGAACAAGCAAATTTAGCTGTGGGTGAACGGATTTTTTTCAAATTACGAGTTGTTTTGGGACAGAGAACATGCTTGCTCCAAATTTACACTAGCCCTGGCCCTCCTATTGCCGGCCCACGTCCAGGTTCATGACATGAACAGGTGGCCGAGAAGAGGGGCACAACAGCGGCGCCCTGCTGGCAGTGTGCAACGAGCGAACTTGATGCTTATTGAACCTTGTCACGCCGCCATATATCCAGTATCACTTCTATTTTGTGCTGAGACTGGTCTTTCCCGTGCATAGACCAGGTGTCCATGAGTTTCAGGTATGTTACAAAAGGAGAGCATAGTTAGGGGTGGACGATAACCTGGACGAAAAGATGAACTTCTAGAAATTGTGAACTTTCAAATAATGATTCTATAACAGTTGAGCAAAAAACAAAACAAAAAGAAAAACACCATTACAGTAGTATTAACCTCGGCAAGATTCATCCTGCCTTAGATACTGCTCCTAATGCTACAAAGCTTTCATACTAGCGCCTACTTAATAGTGTGATTTAAGTGAATTACTCTTATAAAATAATTAGTGCTGTCAATCGATTAAAAAAAAAAAAAACCTAATTAATCACACATTTTTCTGTAATTATTCACACCTAACATTATAGTTTTTAATATATTTTTATATTGTAATAATTTCACAATTAATCTCCAAATTAATGTAGAAAAAACAAATAAAGTATATTTTAAATATTTGATCTAACAGACAGGAAATATACAGAAAATTGAATAAAGGTTTATTAGGCTGCTGTCACTTTAAGACAAGAAGCACATGACGCGGATCTGATACGCATCCAATGTCCCCACAACTCTTTACGGTCATTTAAGACTTTATTTAACTCATTTAAGACTGTCCTTATGAGGATACTCGACAAAGTGGGCATTTTGGCAAAATTTTGTTTGTTTTTTTCCGTTCAAGTGCGAAAGAGAACTCAGTGCGGCCAGCACGCAGTCTGAAGCGGCTTTCTGTGCGCAAGATGAATAAACAAGAATTTTTCCACTGCAATGTATACTGACTGTTCAATAAAATAAATAAAAAATATTGGGGAAAAGAAAGAAAAGCTGACTTCAGTCAGTGAGTCACATTTGTTTATAAAGCAAATTTAAAAACAAGTGAAAAGGAAGTGTATAGTGCAATATATATTGTCATTGACCAAAATTGTGATATGTTTGCTTATATAATCCACCACTTATCATTGCTCTGCACATCTTGACACCTACAGAGATTTGTCTTGCCAGTTTGGTAGAGATATCTTGGCTTCTGTTAACTGTTATGGTGGGCAGAAGTCCGTAGCTGCTTAAGTAGTCCCTGTTACTGCTCCCTTGAGAGCAATTGGACACTCTTGCCTATGCTGCTGCTATAAAATATTTCCAGCTGAACTCTTCAACCTCACAGAGGGAAGTGCAGTCCTGGGCCCTTGAGAGTGAGCCACGAGCGATTTTGTCAGCTGGTTATTTGAGGTTGTCCGTATGCTTTCACACAGGGACGGCCACTGAAAGCCAAGCTGAGGCACTCAAATCCCAGTGACAGACAAGACGTTCACGGATAACAATCAGGACGGATCCACCTTGGGTGAAAATGAAAACAGAAGCTGCACTCGTAAAGTTGGAAATTAGATGTGTCCGATGTCCACAGGGTTTTCCTGAGGAACGTTATGAAGGTTGTCGGAGCAGCTGGGGGAAGATCAGTGCAATGTCTGGATAAGGAAATGGTCGTTTTCCTTCTGCCTTTTAAGGAAAATTCTAGGTCATTTACATCTTAATACTGTCTAGAACAGTATTCCGTGGCCTGCTTCTGATCAGTCAGTTGACAAATCAGAAACAAATGGAAAACATGTTTACAGAAACACATACAATGGTTGTCAGAGTTGGAAACGTGAGTCTGCGACTTGCCCTTAAAAAAAACTCTTGAGACTTGACTTGGACTCTTGGACAACTGACTCAAGACTTGACTAGAACTGAACTGAATTGAAGACAGAAACCCAAGTCATTTTGGTACGGCATTCCAGATTACGTTCTCTTTTTACTACCCCACATGACAGCATAAAATAACACATTTTACTATTCACTCCACATTAATTCATTCTCTACAGTATCAATATGTGCTGCAGCAGCAAATATTACAACAATTCATCTCTAAACACAACAAAACAGTATTATCCATGTGACACAACTGAAGTCACGCATGTTCACTGGCCTGTAATGGACGGACATTTTCATACGCATTTTATGACCAAGTCTGATTCATTTCCACACATCAGTTTGTTGATTTGGGATGCGTTATTGTGTTATGTATGATAGATTTAAAGTAACAGAACTATTACTAAAAATAAACAAAAACTTGAAACTTGACTTGGACCCCAAAGATTTGAGACTTGAAAAAAAAAACTTGAAGTAGGATGACCATGGCACTATTTTGAATTAAAAAGCCTTTGTTATCAGATGGGAATATACAAAAAAAATCTAAAAACTCTCCAACATGTTTCGGCCCATGCCTCCCTTAGAAAGAGCAACACAACAAACTCAGCAACAGGTGAAAGCAGTATCATTCATTAAGACATCCGATTAGTTAACAATTGTCATGTGACCAACATCTCTTTACAGCATTTAACATCCACCAATACTATTTATTTCCAAACCCAAAAACATCACTTCACATATCAATGTGAACATATCAATTACGTCTAAAGCGTAACTTACGTGACGCCATGGCGTACTACGCTACGTCCTACGTTATACGTCACATAAGTTATGCTTTAGACGCAAATACAATCCGTATGGCCATTTGACCGGAAGCTAAATATTTTACTTTATAACTTGTTAAATATGAATGAATGAGGCATTTCTTTCACAAATGCATCACTTCACTTCAGAAGGCCTTTATTAACCCCCCGAAGCCGTGTGGAGTACGTTTATGATGGATGGATGCACTTTCTTGAGCTTCAAATTCATGAACCCCATTTACTGCCATTATAAAGCTTGGAAGCGTCAGGGTGTTTATTAATATAAGTCCGATTGTATTCACTTGAAAGAAGAAAGTCATATACACCTAGGATGGCTTGAGAGTGAGTAAAGCTTGGGGTAATTTTCATTTTAAAGTGAACTAATTCTTTAAGAATTTATTAAATGAAAAACATTACATTTGAAAATAAATCAAAAATACTTTAAATCATTTTTAAGATTTAAATTAAATTAAGTTAAATAAATGTTTTAATTAAATTAAATTAATTTTAAACATCCAAGAATATTTTTTTTTATATACATATCCTGAAAGGTGCAAAGATAGTAGATCTGTTACAGAGCTAGACAAGCCAACAAAGCTGTAGGGCATAAAGTATAAATAAGTATAAATAAAAGCCAAAAATAAAGGGTAAGAAAGATTCTCTCGCCTAGATGGTGGCATTAAGATTCCTTAGTAGAGTGTATTAGTCAGTGAAAGGGAAGTGCACTTGGCAGGTATCAGGGTGTATGGCATAGGGGATAATGACCTACAACTGGAACATCGCCCAGTGCTCTGTTCTGCTTCAGTGGTGGCATGGAGAGCATCACGAGCCTGGAGTTTACAGCACTTCAGGACACACACACACACACACACACACACACACAGTCATGATACAATGGTTCAACTGGAACCTTACACTTCGTTGGACACGCTGCATCATGCAACTGACAAGGGCTAAAAACACAGTGTGTAGTGATATCGATCCAGACATGCCTGTACACACACACTTTTTTAGTAGCCTCTCTGCTCACACACACGTGTGTGTCCTTTATTCGTGTCAACAGATACACTCGGTGGTGTAAACACCAACAAAGCACTAACCTTTTGCTGGTTGTTGTGTGTTGGATGTGCCCGAGATCATCTACTAATGATGAGGTCACAGTCACCAACACAATATAAACTTCAGCTGAGAAACTATGGTACTGACAACTAAACTGAAAACAACATTTTATTACTCAGAGGTTGCTGTTGGACATTTCAAGATACGTTTCAACATTTTCTCAGGTGTTTATTTTGATGAGAAATGTTTGAGTTCATATTGAGATTTCTGACTTCTTAAAAGGGACCTATAATGCCCTTTTTACAAGATGTAATATAAGTCTCTGGTGTCCCCAGAATGTGTCTGTGATGTTTCAGCTCAAAATACCCCACATATCATTTATTATAGCTTGTTAAATTTGCCCCTATTTGGGTGTGAGCAAAAATATGGTATTTTTGTGTGTGTCCCTTTAAATGCAAATGAGCTGCTGCTCCCGGGCCCCTTTCCAGAAGAGGGCAGAGCTTTAACAGCTTGCGCTTCGGTTCCTCAACAACAACAAAGCTGGAGAATCTCACACAGCCTAAAATGACGATTGTCAGTAACAATGTTCAGCCTTACATTATTCAAACCGTCAAGTCGACACTGATGGAGAGACTCAGGAAGTAGTTACAACTTTAGAATGCATCTGGATGTTTCTGAATGGTTAGTGGATACATTTATGTAGTTGCTGTGGAGTTGATTCAACTCATCGACTAGCATGTGCTGTCATGTTAATCTTTTGTGCAAATCTGGCATTGAATTGACCCTCATTTGTGAAGCAGTCCGACGTAAAATGACGGCATGGCAACAACACTCTACTACAACAACTCTTCCTCTTCTCTAAAGCAGCCCAACATGGCCTCACCCCCTTTGTTGCATGTTCCTGCAGCAGGGTTTATGTAAATTTAGGGGTTTGTGATGTCACCAACCCAGGAAGAAGCTTGTTGTAGTCCCTACCAGCCATTTGTTGTAGTCTTTAAAAAGAGATTTCTGAAAATATCTCTTTGCATTGAACTTCGAGCATCGTAACTTTGCAGATGTTGTTTATGCTCAAACAGCAACATTACACACTAACTAAAGAATTTTTGTACAATTTGAGACATTGTTGAGAAACATGAAACATCTGAGAATCCTTCTATTGAAAATCACTCCATCTAATCTCACTGCTGTCAAAGAGAAACAACTGAGATAATAAATAGATCTCATTTAAGATTCTTCTTTCTAACATTGGTACTACAGAGAAAAAGAAAAATATGAGCTTTTACCAAAAAAAAAAGCATCTCTTTTGCTTTTCACTAAATTTAGACATCAAAAAAATAATATAACTGAAAGAGATTGAGGCAGAAGCAAAGTTTTGGTTATCTGCCATCACATTAGCTAATTTTAGATTGTGACAGAACAAATAGGACAAAAGGAAAAAAGGAGGCAGGTCTTTCATACCAGAGGCTATCTATCATTAAAAACCCTACTGGGTATAAAAATATCCCTGAGCAACAAAACTGTCATTGGTCCTGTAGGCTTGTCATTTATCAAACTCTGGCCAATTGTTGTGAGGCCAGGAGGGAAAATGGGAATTCTGGGAGACATTTATCCTGTTTTGGGGCAGGATGCTGTTTTTGTCTCTCTCTCTTCTTCTTCCTCTGGTTTGATGTTAGTGATTTCTCTTCACAGGTATCTAGAGTGAGAAGCAGAAACCCAAGGGAAAATATGACACCAGCAGAATGTACGTTATTCTATCTTTCAACAGCATTGCATTTTCTACCTTGTGAAAAGAACAATAGTAGAGGTTAAAGGCAATTAAAGGAGCGTTACATTTAAAAAACTAACATGTTACATTATTACGTTACTCCTAAAAAAGGTACTGTAACTAAGTAGCATGCATGCAACGCCAGCATATCAAGCCACTTAGCTTTCGTAATGGGAACAATCTAGTTTTGTCACATTGTCGCCTATAACTTACAGGGCTGATATGGTGTTAAATGCCTACATGACTACTTTATGAAAAAGAGAGACTGCATTTATCAGTAAGTACATTTACAATTATTCATTTAGCAGACCCATTTATTCTAAAATGACTTACAAATGTAGAGCATCACAAGCAATTTGTCATAAAGACCAATAATATTCATACTACACAAATAAGTTGAATTAATAGACAAGTAGCAAATATTACTTATTTGAAAAAGCTACTAAAGTGTTATCAGGGTCAAAAATGTGGCTTGGCCAGTTTGCAGGTAACTTTTTTTTTTCAAATTGCAAAATAATACGGTTTATTATAGAAGCCACTAAATAAATTTTCTTTTAAAAAAAGGTAATTGCAACTTTTTATTTTACAATTCTGAGTCAGAATTGCATGATTTAAAGTCAGAATTACATGATATAGTCAGAATTGTGTTATAAAGTCAGAATTGCAACATATAAAGTCGCAATTCTGACTTTTTCCTGCAACTGCGAGTTTTTATCATGCAATTCTGATTTTATAACTTGCAATTTTGACTCTATATCACGCAATTCTGACTTTATAACTCACAATTGTGAGTTTATATCTCACAATTCTGAGAGAAAAAAGTCAGAACTATGAGATATAATCTCACAATTGCAAGAAAAAAAGTCACAATTACCATTTTTATTTTTTATTTCATGGCGGAAACAAGCTTTCAAAGTTTATAACATTGTATATTTATATTCCATAGTTTATAAAATTGTTTATAACATAATAATAATAATAATAATGCTTCTTGAGCAGCAAATCAGCATATTAGAATGATTTCTGAAGGATCATGTGACACTGAAAACTGGAGTAATTCAGCTTTGCCATCACAGGAATACATTTTAAAATATATTTAAACCAAAATTAATTTATTTTTAAATTCTAATAATGTTTCACACTATTATTGTTTTTAATATATTTTTTGATCAAATTGCTCTAGATGATACTTGGAATGTGGCTCTTGGCTCTAGTGACAAATTGCTTTTGATGTTCCTCTTTTGTAAGTCGCTTTGGATACGAGTGTCTGGCAAATGACAAAATGTAAATGTTTTATGTGTGTACAGTGGATACCTGAAGCCTGATCTGAAGGTACAGCTCCTTCTAACATCCATCTTGCTCCTGCCATTTTACGTCAAATCTTAAATCTTGAGACTTTCCGCCATCACGTAACTTAAAGAGCTTTCAGGGCTCAATCCAGGTGTCTACACTACAGAACAGAAGGGAAAACAGTGGACTGTCCAAAGGTAATATTTAGTGTGCATTAGCCTGTCCAGATGATTTCCATCAAACGTGCATGGCGGCACACAGATTCACTGTTATTTATATATAAAACAACAAACATTACAAACTGAAGTCTAATATAACACAGGCAAGACAGCATGCTATGTATAGTTAACACTGGGCCTTGTGCACTAATCCATAAGTGATCAAATCATGACCATAATTAGCTAATGGCTCCAGCAGGCATCTCTCATGAAGAATGCATGTAACCACAACTCTAACGATATTCTGTCAGGGAGCTTGGAGGAACGGAGAGCGAGAGAAGGTGCAAGATACTCTCACACATTGAGATAAATCACCTGTCTGCCTTAAACAAATGCACAAGCATAATAAATATCAATATTGCAGATTTATGTTCTTCAGACATAATTAGATCTTGAACAGTGATGTAATTCTCAGCAAACACACATTATTTTGTTCTTTACTGACTCTTGAGGATGAGAACACTTTCATTTTACATATATTTCAATACAAATATAATTGCTGATTCAATTTAGGAGGAAAGTGTTCTGAATACAATTGTAATCTCAACAACAAACATCTTGATGTGTTCAGAGGTACATGACAGCCTGTTAAAAATCAAATGAATAACAGAGAGAGTGGTGTTATTCTCCTTTCTAAACAAAAATATCTAAACAAACTAAAATGAAAATGAAAAATGAAAATACCGATAATAACATTGCCAAGAGATTAAATCAGGCTTAAAATCAACATTAAAGGTTATTCACAACCTAACAGTTAAATAAAATATTCAACAACAAAAAAAGCCAGCGTTTCATACCAGGGATGCATTGAGACTTTCTGAAGGGTGAACTTTTGATTTCCTCGTTTAAAAGCCTTTTCAAAAGTGCATGCTAAGTCCTTTACTACATTTGTTTATAGTTGAACAACAGTTTTACTGACCTTTCACTATATGAATTAACAGAAGTAAAATGGATTGTGAATGAAGTTTCATGTTTACATGATTTCCAGAGTACTCCAACTTAAACTACATTTCTCGCTCTAATCAAACATTTTTGTCTCTCAGGTTGTCCAGACACACTTTCAACACTTAGAAGATTTGATGATTGGGCTGACAGGAGAAGATGAAAAAACAGCCAGCCATAAGAGAAAAGGTGTGGTGGTATTATTATTTTTTTTTTTTTGAAACTCCTCCACATCCCCTGGATTTGACATGGTGAAGATAGAAGTAATAAGCACTCACACTCTCTCTCTCTCAATCATTATAACCATCAGAGCAGGAACGAGAAAGAGGAAAGAGAAAAGAGAGGAATTCAGTTGTAAAAAAGTAGGTCAAATACTTTATCTCTGATAGAGGTAAGGAAAGAGAATGGAAGTGATACGGAAGTACAGACAGACCACGTGCGGCTGTGCAGGAAGTCTTGAGGACCAATGAAAAGGCTTCTTGAAATAGATGCACTGCACTTATTTCCTTTGAATAACCCGTGAGGGCCTCCATTTACTAAAATCAAAGGAAACAGAAAATAACAGCTGTATCTAGCCCAGCTTTTCCCTATTACAGAGGATTTAGTAAAGTCTTGGTTATACTTGGATATTATAACATTTTTGAAGGATGCACAATTTGAAGTAGCTGGAACAACAAAATGGTCTGGTATTTGTTAATGACAGCACCTTTTGGACAACATTCCTGTTTTGGTTATAATTAACTCTTCTCCAACTGTCGCAGACTTCTTTCAGCGCTGTTTTACTGGTTTGAATGTCAAGATTTTTGTGTGGATATATTTCTTTTACATAATCTGTATTACATGTATAGTCTTGCATTGATTTTGAAGCATATTATGACTTAAATATTTGTTTTCTGTATCTCTGTCATTCACTCTTTATATATATATATATATGCTAATTTAAAGGGTTAGTTCACCCAAAAATGAAAATAATATAATTTAATACTCACCCTCATGTCGTTCTACACCCGTAAGACCTTCATTCATCTTCGGAACACAAATTAAGATATTTTTGATTAAATCTGATGGCTCAGTGAGGCTTGCATTCACAGCAAGATCCTCTCTCAAGATCCATAAAGATACTAAAAACATATTTAAAACAGTTCATGCGAGTTCAGTAGTTCTACCTTAATATTATAAAGCGACGAGAATACTCACTGAGCCATTGGATTTAATCAAAAATATCTTAATTTGTGTTCCGAAGATGAATGAAGGTCTTACTGGTGTAATGACATAATGACATTATTTTCATTTTTGGGTGAACTAACCCTTTAATATCAGAGGAAGCTTTAACTGAGACATATGGAATGAGTAATTTTCTGCAAAATATCAAAGATGACATCTCAGTCTTTCCCCAAAAGCTGCAAGCCTCCCAAATGCAGGCTTTCTCTGTGAAACGAGAATGATTCAAAGCACACTGAGACAGTTGACCTTCCGCTAACACAATACAACAAATGTGGGAAAGAGAGAGAGGGTGAGAGATAGAGAGAGGTAAGAAATAAGTGTGGGGGGGAGCAGATGCATAATTGTCCCCAAGGTAGAAGCAAAAGTGAAATCTGTTGTTGGTTTGGCAAAAGAAAAGGTCAGTGCTTTCAGAGGGCCTATTCAATATCGCACATATGCCCAGCCTGGTGGTTTTGGATGGCCACTCTTGAATCAAGCTTTTAGATGAGCCTTCATTGTTCCCCGAGGGTAGGAGAGAAATGCTCCATCAACAAAGGCCATGCCCGGGTCTGATTGCAAGGAGGACAAAGAGAGCATTCAGCTAGAGCCTCCATATTATATCTGCTGATAAGTAACAGTTACAGTCTAAACACACACATATGCATGAACACACAGAGAAGAAGATAACCAGACTAACAAAACTGTAAAGCAGGACAAAGACTTACGATAAATGACTTGTAGCAAGCCCTATATAATGAGGTTTGTGTTGTGATATAGGATACTGCTGTTGGGCTTGAACAGAGATCAAGAACAGAGATCTAAGGGCAAAATAAATGCTCCTTTCTGCTGGAAACACTATTTCTGTGCTTTGAACTCCCATAATGAAGTTGTAATACTATCAGCAAGAATTTCTAAAAGGAGTATTGAGAAAAATGAGACCGGATAGTATCTTTTTCTGGCAAAGCATCTGCCGAGTTTGACTGTTTTGTTTGGCCCTCCTAGCTTTCTGTACTACAAGCCCAACTACACTCACACACGTAATATACACATAATAGGCACTTAAAAGCCTTGTGGTCGTTCTATAATGAATAGTCATTAAGCATTACGTTACATGGGGCAGTAAGCGAGACATAACAACAGGTGCAAAACAGGAACAGCCTAATGCGCATAGCAAACATTAAGTATATCTGATGAGATGAGGTTGCTCTGAATCCCTGAATAGATGACCACACATCAAATGAATTCCATATTAATGCACCAATTTAGCTAAACCGCCTACTTTCATGCTGATAAATTATATTACTTAGAATGAAAAATTGTTATATTTTTAGAATGTTTTTAAGATGTTCCCACACAGCAGGAGACTCCTAGGCGGATCGGCATTCAAGTCGCCAAACCCGCGTGACTGTCACATTCGTTTTGCCGCCACCCAGAGGATCAGCTCTGCCTCCGGGCGGCGCCGTAAATTCTACTGTCAATCAGCGGATCCTGAGTGGACCCATGTCGGATTCGCTGATGCACACGCGCCTTTACTGTAACGGTTTGTAGCAATTTGCGGGTCCCAAACGGACCCGCCGCGGAGGTAAGGTTTTAATCGCGGATGCGGAGCGGATGCAGCGCGGAGCCACGGCGGGTCCACGATCCGCCTTCGTTGCAGATCCGTCACTGCGGGCAAGTGGACGCCGATACGGGTCCGTTCGCGGATACGTTCCGGAAGCCGCGATATCGGCCGCGGAGTACTTTTTCTGTGTGGGTTCATACACAAAAGATGCTTTGCAGATGATACCCTCTTTCACATTTAACCCAAAACCAAAAGAAATTGAAAGAACACATATATATATATATATATATATATGTATTTACTTTNTATGAAATTAAAAAATTAAAAAAAATTGATATTGAAAAAAAAAATAATAATTTATAAAAGCCTGTTTTAGGGCCCCCTTATCAATTCCAGTATGAATCCTCATCCTTTTAAAGTGGAGGCAAAGTGACTTTGCAGCGCTGAAAACATGCAAATAATGTCAATGTAATTTAAATGGTTCTTAATTGTGAAATTGTTAAATTTGACCACTTAATTCTTTCTTTTAATTTTTGGATTGATATATGTCCCGGACATGATCTTGAGAAGTTCTGTGAGTTTTACCAGTACACATGATATCCGGGCAGCAAGATCAAATTGGTGATCTACTGTGTAGTAGGTACTGTGGCCTAAATCCCGGTCTGAGCGAGGTACATACCTGCAAATATTGTCTTGTTGGGTCTGAAAACCACCAGACAAATGGCAAAGTCACTAACTAACACTTCCTAAATACAGCCTTTACCACAAACTGGACCCAAACTTTCTTGGCGAGAGACTGAGGTAACATCACTTTAGCTCCAGGATCAGTATAGATCTACTGGGTTCAACTGTTCCGAGTCGAAGCTCTCTTGCGGTATTTAATTTCAGCTGTAAAGTGGCCCTCTCATCGCCCGGAGCTCTGCTGTCTGCTTCACAATCTGTGGAAAGAGACAGTAGAACATTTCTGCTCTCTCTCATTCTCTCTTGTTTTTATTCCCGCTCTCATTAAGCATGCCTTGCAGTGCCTCATATGTCACCCTGCATTTATTAAGTCACCATCAAATTAATTATGCCCTTCTCTCTGCCAGCCCAATGTAATCTTTCTGGTCACATTATTTCAGATTAAACTATTCCAGTGAAGAAATGGCTCCCATGAATGAAATTTGGTGGAACATAAGGTGCATTGTCTCATAAAATCATTTCAAACAGATGTAATGTGAAGAGAGTTAACTGATTTGGTGAGGACAATTTGCTGAATTGTGATAGCATGCTTACGAACAAGAGGCAAAAAAAATAAAAAATTCAAACAGATGTTCAAAAGAGAGATTTTAAAGGGACAGTTAACCCAAAGGAACTGAAAACACTTTCATATTTTACTCAATCACATTACTCAATACTCAATATATTTCTGAAAGCAAGAAAGAGCATTTTGCAAAAGAAACTAAAATATACTACTATATAACTTTCCACAAAAATGAATAGTTTAACACAATTATTTACTTTTTAATAGTAATTCAGTAATGTAATGTGCTAGTTAACACTACACAGTATTTTGCACAGAAAACCTGAAACTGTCAACAGCAGTTGTGTGATTCATCGCCCATGTTTGCAATACTCTAAATTTGCAAGCCAATTAATTCGCTTAATTACAATGCAGAATATTTTCCTTTGTTTATTTAAAAAAACAAAAAAAACAACTCATCTCAACTCAATAATGAGCAACAATTCCCCATCTCTGTGATTAATTATAGTTTGCAACATCTTGATAAGCGTTAACGATGTATATAGCAATTTTAATATCTTGGTTAACAAATGCACATGCAAACCACTTAAAACTGACGCAACTAATGTTAGTCCGACAGGGGAACAGATTCATAGGCCTGTCTGCTCTGTCAAAGGATTTACATTCAGTTCTTTCTGCAAACCTGATCAGTTAAATAGGTGAGTGAGCTCTTTTATGTCAAAAGATAAAGGCAAACCCGATTCCTCATAATGGTTTAATGATTAAAATTTGGATATTATTTAATTTCATTTTGATTTCATGAATTGACCTGTTCACCCTTCAGTTTTTTTAAGCTTGGGAGCCTAAATCCACTTTGCATTAGAATCTGTGTGACTGAAAGACCATTGCAGTCTGTGTGTCTAAAAGTTTGTGTGTGTATATGTGTGTCTCTGTGCTATTGAATTTGACAGACATGCATACTTGAAGGCCCTGTGATCGCCTGTCAGAAACACACAGTGTCTCTCCGCTCGTACAGCACCTCATAAAGTGAAATGCTTCATCTTTCCGTCCTCCCTTTATCCCTCAATACATTTTTCATTGTCCCCATATCGCTCACAATCTCATCTCCTCTATGTAGTAATCTTTTTATCTCTGTGCTTGGATAATACAATTTTCTGATCATTTGTTGGGATGAAGAGTTTCTGTTATCCATCACTTGCAACGAAGGCCAGAAGTTTGTTGTCTGGTGACGACCTTGAGCGGTGTGTGGTCGCCTTTTCCACATAGAGGAAACAGAGATGGGTAACCATAAGTCAATGCCATTGTTCGACCAGCAGAGCATTTAAAAGCCATTGTTGTCAGGAGCAATGTAGCCCCAGAGAGAAATGCAGAGAGCTGGTAGTTTTTTCATGGCGATACATCAGTAAGCTTAATGCAGCACTACCTCAGTAAGAGCAAATCAGTGGTCTTAATCGTGCTTTAAGAATAGCAAGGTCTATCAGAATAGCAAGACACTGCTGTAATGCATCACATAGGTCATTCAGTTCTTAAGCTTGATGCTTTTGTTGCAAACATCTCTCTTGAAATAGTTAATAATCCTTATCCAGTGCTCATAAATGACTGGAAAAGTCATGGATATTCATTCATTAAAAGATGTAGCAACCTGGAAGTTCATTTTAGACGTGTAAACATTATGCATAATGGAAAAGTAATTTAAAAAGTTTTCCAGGCCTGGAAATGCCATCAAAGTTAATGAAAATTTCTTTAGTCAATTTTTTTTTTTTCTCCATTGTTAAAAACAGAAACTAAACTTCATCTATTAAAACTAAACAGCAAAAACAACTCATTAAAATGGATCAGAAAACCAAAAAAAATTACCACCTAGTTGTGAGGATGCAAAACATTAAAAACAAAACAAATGTTTTAGGGAAAAAACTATACTAACATTGTAAGCACACCTCAGGGATGCTAATTAAATAATAAAAATTCATGATAAGTAATCTTTAAATCCCAAATCATTCTTTGATGAGGAGAGACATTGCGTGTTTCTGACAGGTGATCAATGGGCCTTCAAGTCTGCAATGTCACACAGAATCTAATGCAAAGTTAATTTAGGCTCCCAAACTTAAAAAAAACTGAATGGTGAACAGGTCAATTCATGAAATCAAAATAAAATGAAATGATATCCAAATTTTAGATCATTAAAGCATTAACATCATGAGGAATCAGATATTACATTACATCAGTGCCTATTGGGTAATTATAAACTTGGCCCACCCAGTCGTGAGGATAGAAAACATTAAAAACAAAGCTGATGTTTTTCAAAAGAACTATACTAAGGTTATAAGTACACCTCAGGGATTGCATGATAAAATTGCATGATAAAACATCTTATAAAATCCCAAATCGCTCTTCGATGAGGAGGGAGGCGTGAATAAGCAACCAAACAAAGCAGACATGGGCAAAAAACATTCTGTTTTCCAGCCAAGAACAGATGCGTGCTTTTGTCCTGTTAATCACAAGCTCCGATTCTTGACCCAAGCCGCTCGACAGCATTCTGTCCCACCGAGTGAGTGTGAGTGTGTGTGAGTCTGAAAATGTGAATGCATCTCTAGGAGTGTGTTCATCGAGGCATGTAAACCAGAGCAGAGACATGTAAGTCAGCAGAGGGCCCAAGCGAGGCTTTAATGAAAGCAGCGTGTCAGCGGAAGGTGTGATGAATTCAGGAGACATGGGAGGGGGAGACTGAGAAAGCAGAGGGAAGAAAAAGCAAGAGGGAAGATCGAGGCAGTGGGAGAAGGGAAGAGCGGAGGGCTCTTAGCAGTCGGGTCCCCAGTGTGAGAGCGTGATTCCGGCAGCTCGCGGCAGGAGACTCTTAGAGGCTGTAGCTTTGCTTTACTGGAGCCTGAAAATCAGTAAACAAGACTGATGTGTGTTGGGATAGGCTGCTAAATCCACTACTTCACTCTCCATCATCTGCTTATATCTGTCTTTTTCTGTCTATCGCTCTCTATTTCTGTCTATTGTCTCTTTTGGCCTGTCAATCTCATTCATGGCAGTATGCTGCTGGATACCCAGCTTCCCTCATTCTCTCTCTCTCTCTCTCTCTCTGAGTAACATTTGAACATAGTCCAAAACCACATAGTTCAAATCCACCTTCTCAGTATTTCCAAATGACCAGATAAGACTTTATTATCACTTTAAATTGCAGAATGTCACTAAGCGTATTATTACTTCCAGCTAAAACTTGGGAGAAGGGCTGCAGAATTTGGAGGGAAAAGTATCTAATAACTGCAATTTTTCTGATAAAAAATTGTGATTGCATCAATTCAAAAAAGCTCCAGGTCTGCTGCACTTGTTTGCAGGGCTGCACAACTTGTCCAAAAATGTTGGTATTATATATCAACATGACTATAATAATAATTATTATAGTTGTTGTTGTTTTTGTATAAATAAAAATAAACAAAATAAGAAAATATAGTAATATTTCATTGTAAAATTATGCATTATGCATGCAGCTTTATAGCCAAGCAAACTGAGGCACTAAATGTCAGCTAAACATTAACTCTCTCATATGAACATTTCTATTTAGTGAATCTGTTCACTTGGATAGTTAATTTAAATGCACCAGTTTATTAAAACGGTACTGATGTGTGAGTGCCCGTGCATCTTCCTTTTTTAGTGAAATATTTACACACACACACATATATATATGTATTACATATATATCTCTTGTTAAATTTTGCTGTTTGATCATTATGCTTTCACTCAATAATATAAATGACGTTTTGTCTAGTTATATCAGTGGCATTTTGTGAATATATCTGTTAATTAATCATCTTAATTGAGATTCTCAATGTTTTTGTTTCAGAACAATAATCTGATTGCAAAAAAAAAAATAAAAATCATTAGCTTGTAGTGTAACATGACTGTAGTTTAACTACTTTAAATTATGAGCAACTCAAAGATTCACTCAACACTGTTTTTTATGTGTCTATATGATTAAGTGAATGTGTAAGTGGGTGTATGCAATAGCTTGCCTAGAGCTCCTTCCCTGTCAATTTCTTTTCAATTGCAACCTTTTCCGCCCCACTTTCTAATCTTAGAGGACAGAAATCAGACACACAATCAAGCACTGCTGCCCATGAGAGCCCTCGAATCATCAAGAAGAACAAAAAAAAAGATGAAAAAGTAAAAGCGAAAGGCTACAAATGCCATTTACCCTCGTCAACCATCTGTAACACGCACATTAACGCAATACTGCCCTGACAACCTATAATTCAGAACTCAATTACCATTCCAAAAAGTGCACAGTATGCAGAGGGACTTTGGACACCCAAGTGGGCGGCTGCATGGAAATAATTTGTCATGATTAAATGACAGCTCTTTTGATTGACTCTGATTTGTTGACAGCTCTGGCCAATCAGAGCACAGAAATAGTAGGACAAATATCAGAAAAACATGAGAAACAAAGAGAGAAATAGTGAAAGAACATTAAAAAATAGGCCATGGGCTTTCATCTGTCTGTCAAAAGCAGTGTAAATACATATGAAAATAAATGGCCTCTGTGAGTTCATTAGGTCCATAAAAGATTTCAAAAAGTTTTATAAATAAAACACAGAGAAGCTAGAAACGCAGTATAAACCATTCAAAAAGATACTTAGTTTTTCCTTCAAAGAACAAACTAGTGACCCCAAGTCTCACAGACTAAGAATACCCAGTTTAAGCTTACATTTAAAGGGATATTTCACCCAAAAAGGAAAAATCTGTCATATTTTACTCATGTAGCTCCAAAACCTATAATTTAGTTTTTCCTTTCTACCTTGGAACACAGAAGCAGATGTTCAAAAAATATATGAATACTATTGTACGTGTCAATCAGAAACTTTCCCAAATCATTACATTACTGCCAAAAATCAGATGTTTTTGGCATCAAAGCCACTATTGAGTTTGACTACATAAAATAACTCTAACTAAAAGTACCGGTGCACATTCCACTGCTTAATGTTTTGGAGTGTGGCATCGGAGGGATGATTGTTCTCCTCTCTGAGTGCAATAAGAGCGTGTGCACCTGGCCACAACATCTCATTCACAGATGTATTTTCCCTGGAGGAGCTTGTCTCTGAAGCCCTCAGAGAGCGGCGGTAATGAGAGGAATGGATTGTATTGATGCTAGTGACCCGTGGTCCACGGAGGAATAAAATGAAACAGTGGCGACTGACAGGCTTCATTACACTTCCTGTAAGAACACATTAAGGTGCCTTCATCCCCACCTGAGTCGCTTTTCTCTCTCTATCTCCTACCTTTTCTTGCTCTGCCCTTAGTAAAAAAACAAACCACAAATGAGACCTCCCTATTACAGCAAATTATTCCCCTAGGGTAGCAATGAGACTAAATGGAGAGCAAAAGGAGATATATGTTTAAATCCAAGAGATTTCTTCTGATAAAAATATCCATCCTTATAATCTCACAGACACTGTTGACACTCTTGCCAAGATACTGAAGTCGACATTTAAAAATCTCAATATGGCTTAAAACGTTGCTCATCCAATTCTTTCAAGAACATGCCCTAATAGTTGCAGAAAGAAAAAAAAACTCCATAGGAAGTGGCGAAGTCATGCAGCCCGTGAGGGACAGATCATTAACGACGGGCTCTTGTGGTAATTACAATATGTCAGGCAGGAAATCCAAACACTCGCCTATCATCCATCGACCTCAAATATGACTTATCATTTGAAACATGTAAGTAGTAGCAACATTAACCTAAATAAATATGCGCTATTATGCGCAAGTGTTTGTGCGGCGTGTGGAAGCTGAAGTATTAGCGCGCTTACTGTGTGACATCGATGCACGATCACTTCCTGATAACAGCGGAAACGACTTAAAATTCTCCGTCATTTTTGGTCATACAAATGAGAGTCATACATCATTTGAAACTTTTATTTCTGTTTTAACTCACAATAACAACTGAAAACACTGTGCTTTTATAAAATAAAGAAAACAAACAAACAGGATGCGCTTTCTGCCCTCTCAGTCTCCCTGAACTGGAGCGTGTCACAAAAATTTACCGAAACTCAGTGTATAGGCTACTTACCTCACAAAATGAGAAATATATCTATAGAAAGCTTGAAATGTCTACTTTAAAATGAACCAATTAAAATACTCTATAAGCTAAAAATGATGCCTATATATTATGCATATATTTAAGTAATTAAATTAATATAAACATGTGATTAGTCGACTATTGGCTTGAATGAATGATTACTAGTCGACTAGATAAATCTTTAGTCGGGGGCAGCCCTAGATCATATTATGATTCTAGCTATTCTATTTACATGGCTTTTATCTTTTAGCTCTGTACTCTTACTATACATCAACCGGAGATCAATTTCTCCAAAATAATTTTAGGAGGCATTCTAGGAGATGAAGTTGTTACTGCAGTGTCATAACTCAGTTAAGTGGATGAGCTATGGACGAGACAAATCTGAGCAAAAAAAAAGTTTTCCCTTATAAGGCTGCTACCCTCTATAAAATTATTTTATTTTTCATTTTAAATGTTATTTTATATTTTATTTTATTCTCAATTCCATCATCATGAAATTTAGGATGCTCTACACTGGCAGCAATCTGAATAGCACTTATCATGCAAAGAAGCACACTTCCAAAAACCCTAACGAGAACTCCATTAGGTCAAAGTCCCATTAAAGCAAGCCCTTTCACTCGGCAGACATCTTTTAATGCCTCTCGGGCAGCTGTTTCAGTCCTACAACTACAGCTCCTATCTCTTTGAATGGAGGAACATCTCAACATTCTCCAAAGCTGTTCAACAAGCTTACGATTAAATTTCATATTAGAAATCACCACTGAAATCTGACAACAATTGTCCCATAAATCATGACAAAAAAACTGAATTTTTCAGGCTGGACCAGCAAATGTGCATGTGCAGTCCTAAGCGTGCGTCTCAGAACACAGACTGTTTCTATAGCAACCGGAGCTTCTAACATGGCTGCAGTGATGCAATGACTTCACCAATCAGCAACTGGCTGTTTTCTTTAGAAGGCGGGATTTATTCCGCCATATTGCATGTTGCACTTTCTCCCATTAATAGTAATATGAGTGCGCCATCTTTGTATATCTAAAGTCTTTGATTAGTTCTCCTGAGCTATAAAAAGGCAACCTCTGAGCAATACAATTTTCCTATGGGCACACTCTTCAAATTGCTACTTTTCATCAGGTCTTTTGCATCCTGGGTGTAATTCACTGAACACTGTATTAAGTGCCGCCTACAATCAGAGAGGAGAGACTGATATCGGTGCGTCTCCACGGGGCTTAATGACGGAAGGATCATGCCGCGGCCCAATTTCCTCCCCTGATTAGACAATCAGATCCTGATGACATCAACAAGCGCAGATGGTGCTTCTTCAGCCGTTTATTTATTAATGAGTGCTTGTGTATTTTTATCAGATGGGGCCTGATGCTAGTGCCCCCAATAGAGAAAAATTACTAGACTTTGATGTTTTCGGCTAGATTTTGTTTGATGCTGTTGACGACCTCATTTCCTCAAAACAGTGCGTCTCAACTGGTTTTGCTTCAGGACCCAGATTTTACTTTGGGCATCAAGTGGCGACTCAATACAGTGTCCTAAACAGGAATCACATTATAAAGCATTGTACCCATTCCGGCAAAGGTGCTTTCACTAGCATAGTTCCTTGAAAGGAACACACTACCCCCCAAAATTGTAATTTATAAGGATGTAGCATCTTTCCAATGGAGCGTCTGGAAGCCGGAGTGCTTCGGTGTCAGATGTAGTGTGTAGAGAGCAAATGGGGTTAAATAAGCTGATGGGGAGAGACGCAGTTGTGTAGCTGACTCTATTGTCTTTAAGAGTGCTGTGAGACAGAGGTTGTTGAGCGCTGCAGGAGATGGCTGAGTGAGAGTGACAGAGAACTTGATTGCCATTTGTCTCACTGTGAACTACTGCCGAGCTTCCGAGGGAGACAGACTGAGAGAGAAAGAGATAGAATTCGAGACAGACTGGAGGCCAAAGTGCCTTCTCCACAGGGTTTGAAATGAACTTTTTCACTCACCAGCCAATTTAGCTGCTAAGTTAGCTGCCACTCAAAATTTCAACTAGTCAAAATAAAAATATAAGAAATAATAAACTCTTGGACATGCGGCATTTATGAGAACGGGTTGGAAAAAGTGGTTCTCTCGCCGAGACTCTGACATCTCGCATGCAGGCCTATAGCACATCGGTTGCGTCATTCTGTGCTCGCGTTCTCAAGTTCAAAGCGGCAGTCCAAAACAGTGAATCACCATACAGGACAAAGTTCACTTCAAGAAACAACAAAGTGGCATCAATGAGTTTGAATTAATGTATTTGAAAAAACAGAGCAAACAGAAAGAATAAGTGTGAAGAGGTGTTTCTTTCAGTGTGCGACCCTTTTTACACTTTGTTTTGTTAATGTTTGAGGCTCCTTTTAGGGGAAGGGCTCTGATAGTGATGCCATGCAATGTGATAGAACATAATTTATGAATAATAACCCTCCAAATTGTCTAGTGTGTTGATATGCGTTTCCCGCCACGGTGGATTTTCACTTGCATTTGGCAGGTTTCCAGGTGTTAATTTCAAACCATGCTTCTCCATATAACAAGAGGCTAATGGAGAGAAGAATGAGGAGGGAAACATGAATAAAATGAAGGAGAGATTGAGATGTGACTGAAGAAAATAGATCTTAGTAATGGCTGAGGAGTTTGAAAAAGGAACCGATCACCCAAAAATGAAAATGTACTTATTTTCTCACCCTCATGTCATTCCGAAACAGTGTGATATTTGTTTCTCCATGTAACACTAAAAGAAGAAATGTTGAAACAGCTCTTTTTTCACGCATCAACTGACCATGTCTATCAAAAACATACAATAAATCTACTTTTAAATGCTTAAATTTTGGTCTGTTCCTCACACTATCATATACAGTAGCTTCAGAAGACTGGCAATATAGTGCATAAATCTATATAAAGCGTAACAGTGTCCTACCCACTTTTTCCACTTTTTCATTTTAATGGTATTTCATGTCAGTTTGGAGCATCATAAACTATAAAAAAAAATAAACAGCACATTGGTCTGGAACAACAATAATGGCAATTTTCATTTTTGAGTGAACTATTCCATTAAAAATTCTTCAACAGAAGAGAAAGAGAGAAAGAAAACAGGAAAGAGTGAGGCATGTAGTTGTATCTCATACCTGTGGGAACGGCCGCATCCATGGAGGGTCTCTCCCAGGTGTTGACTTGCTCCCAGGCGAAGCCATTAGTCCCCAACGCCACGCTGTAGCCACAATTACTGTAGTGCTCTTCAAACGAACAGCTGCCTACAGAACACACACGAGAGGGAAGATGGCATATGTCAACATGATTAAGCCACGGAGTGCCATCATTACTTCATCTTCGCTAAAAACACGATTTTCCACCGCATTAAGCTTTATGCTAGCCGGGAGCTAAGGATTAGAAACCCAGGATGAAATAGCACTAATTAAATGTACTCATTTTAACACGTCTTGTATCGTAGCTTTGAGAGAGGGTTTATTATAAGCAGTAAGGTGCAAGAGGGTGTGCTGTATTGTGAATATACACTAAAGGGACAATACTATATATAATGTGCAGCAGAGTGACCCAACGCAGCACAGCCTTGACTTACTGCTTTTATGAAATGGGTACTACATAATAAAAAATATTACGATCACAGATTTTTATTAAAATATTGCTTTATCAAGAAAATTGATATATTCTCTGAATATTTATTTATTTATCTATTTATTTATCATTGTAGCATTTATTGCTGTATTTAACTTAATCTTGACAAATTCCGATTTCAATTTTAAAAATCATTATATTATAGGATTTTAATCTCATTGAAATTACAAATAAAAATGTAATTAAAAAAAATGTCCATACACATTATGATTATAATAATTTGAGACAAAATGTGAAACTGTGGTTTACTTTATTTATTTTTTTAAATAAAAAAAAAAACTTAATATTATTTTCTTCATGCAAAAATAATTCAATGTAATTTTTTGTGCCTGACGAACAGGCTTTTGTCTGCTAATAAACAGGTTTTTACATTAAATTACTATACTATGACTGAAATACTGTATTGACCAATCAGCATCTAGGGCGGGAACTATCTATACTATCTATACCTATTTATACTTCTTGTTTCCTTTCAGACTATTTTCTTTCCTGAATCTTTGTAGGATGGACTGAACGTGTCATACAGCCTTATTCGATTAGACGTTGTTTCTGTACGACAACGCGGAAATCGATTTAGCTTGTGTGCACATTAAGCGCTCAGATTCAAAATGATGAAACTTCTGCCTGCAGGATACTTACATTTAAATTTCTGCATATTTCAAGGACCAAATATTCACTGCCGTCTTAATTTGCCCCTGCGTATTAGGCTACACAAGAGGATTAAAATGCTACAAAAATAATTAATTTGCCACGAGCGCCGAAAGGCAATGAATCCTACAATACCAGCAAGATTCGCAAACCACATCAAAGGTATTCTCAAAGAAATCACACAACCGTAAAAAACAACAACTGTAAAATATTCAGAATTTTCCAGGGGGAGCGATCGAAGGGCCTAGTGATCTATTGAAGGAAAGAATTAACCAGTCAAAGACGTGATTTTGTGGAACACGTCTGCCCGCTGGGGTTCAGTTCAGACAGCAGCTGAAGAAGAAATGAGGCCTCATGAAGTTTATGTAACCCTCGGTTCCTAATTGACTTTGAAGTGTGCACACATTCATACTGCCACCCTGCTTGTCCTCAGCCTACAGTGGGAAAAGAAGACGTTTTCATACTCCGAATCAAAAAGTGTCAAACAATTAGCATAGCATAACAGTGCATGTTTTTGTACTGAATTTTGGGTTTGTTGAGGGATGTTAAGGTATTCGTACACATTCGATTACATACAATAACAATGTATCATTTATTATATCTAAAGTAAAAAAAAAAAGCCCTTTACATATGTTTAACTTTAGAGATTTACAAAGAATTTTTAATTTGTCTCTCTCTGACAGAAATTTTATGAGTTCAATCCCACAGGTGACTGTGTTAAAAACTCAACACAAATCCATTGCAGGACTTTAATTTATCAATAAATAATGGAGAAACTTTCACTGTAAAGACCTTTAAGACCTTAAATGGCAAATTTGTTTATAAATGAAATTCAAATGAGGTAATAAAAGTTAAGTAATTTGCATTCTTTGTATGGCTCACGAAAGCTCAATCAGTATAAAATATACAGTAAGTGAAACAATATTATGGTTAAAACAAACATGTTTTACTCATTCATTCTATTGAAATCACACAGAACATAAAGCAGACAAAAGGTTCAATGGGGTTCTAGATAGATCAATTTTAAAGAATGCTTTATGCCAAAAGGTTCTATATAAGGAGAAATGTCTTAAATTACTACATAATACTTTCATGTTTAACTGGTTATTTCCAATTTTCCTAGTGATAAAGTATGTTTGTACAGTATCTACTGACAACAGTGACCAAGATAACTACCAAAAATCAGTGTATTGAAAGAACCCAATTTACATGCAAATCAATAAACTTGCAATGCAAGTAAACCACGTTTACAAGACTGCATTAAAAAATCTGGTTATTTCCCAATGGAGACGTCAAAACGTAAGCACCTATTTTACTCAGAGTATTCTATTTGTTATGTGAGTTGTGATATAAAGCATTAAAAACCCAAGAGTATTTCAAAATGTCACCAGGAAACCTGCACAGACTCTCCACAAACTTTTTCTCCTCTCTTATTTGTAGTTTCTACAACTGTAGCACGTGTCCTTTGGCTCCACGAGATGAGAACACATTTTTTATATTTCTTGGGTCAAGAAAAAGTCAGAATTTGCTATATATTTCTCCTCCATCACGAAACACTCACTGTGGCTGGATGCCTTCAAATCACCAAATAAAGACACTTTCCTGTCACATGCACACTTCAATAAGCTGACAGAATGCAGGTTGTGGTGTTTACATGCCGGGCAAAATCAGGGTAATGGGCAAAAATCTAGCTCTGTCGATCGGTTTATTCTTCAGGAGTTTATGATCTTACGTCGAAAGAAAGGAAAAAAGTTTAACATGTTTACATGACCACACAACGTTGTCGGCTTAAGCATAATCGTTTAAGAACGTGCATGTATGTATTCACTGTCTATCCAAAAGTATGGAAAGTACTAAACTTGGCGAGTACCATCCCTAACTTGCAAATATTTACAAATACTAATGAGATCACATTGCACACACACTCGCACACAGTATCTCTCCTCTAATTAATGTTGCCTACCAAATTGATCCATTATTGATAAGTTGCCCCACAGCAGACAAGCAAGACTTTCCAAGCTCATCAGTGGCAGACATGGCCTCATCCTTCACATCTGCTGCTCACTGCTCCACACCTCTCACAGCTCACTAACATATGCCCTACCGCTGGCACGCTGTCGATACAATGTTTATCGAACATAGCGCTCATGCTATCAGGAGGAAATCAAGGATGATTTTACAGCTCAGGAAAGGAAGATGTTAGATTTGGGGCATATGTGGAAGTTGTGGATGGGTAACATCAGCTAGATTAACAGAAGGATTTGTTTACACTCTGAAAAATAACTGGCGTGTACAGAAACAGAGGTGTCAGGGTCTTTACTGTTCTCTTTATAAGTGGAGCCTGTTTCTGTAAAAAAACATTATGATGTGTTGGTTTGATTTTAAAGCTTCAACATGAATACAAATGTCTTATAATGCCACTAATTTGCAAAATATAATAAACTAACCACTCTCACAAAAAAAAGTACTGTGTAGGAAGACAGAATGACAGACAGATAGATGGAATAAAACAGATATATGGACGAAAACCTTTGCTATAATGGTTATAAAACAACTTGATATTTGCCTTGCCTAACTTTACTAAAACATGAACCAACTTAACAAAGGGAAGGAGAATTGAACATTTTCAGCTACAGTTTTCTTTCTTTGAGATCTTATTTAATAGATATTGACATTACGTTCATGTTTGAGAGTTTAATTGCTTTAGTCATAAGCATATGCTGTGTCTTTCTTGGCCCTCACCAGCGGCATTTCCAGTCGAGCAGACAAATAGTCGGTTTGAAACTAAAGTGATTATGTCCACCTCACTAAGCAAAGATAATAGCTCAGATATCTGTTGTTAATGCAGATCAAAGTGATGTTTAAAATCTCATCATCTGTATAAAGTTTATTTTCAGTTTCACATTTAAAGGGGACCTATTATGCCCCTTTTCACAAGATGCAAAATAAGTCTCTGGTGTCCCCAGAATGTGTCTGTGAAATGTCAGCTCAAAATACCCCACAGATCATTTATTATAGCTTGTCAAATTTGCCCCTATTTGCGTGTGAGCAAAAACACGCATGCCCGCTTTCCAAAAGAGGGTGGAGCTTTAACAGCTCGCGCTTCGGTTGCTCAACAACAACAAAGCTGGAGAATCTCACGCAGCCAAAATGAGGATTGTCAGTAACAGTGTTCAGCCTTACATTGTTCAAACTGGAGTCTGACACTGATGGAGAGACTCAGGAAGAAGTTACAACTTTTAGAATGTGTTTGGACATTTCTGAATGGTTAGTGGATACATTTATGTAGTTGCTGTGGAGTTGATTCAACTCATCGACTAGCATGTGCCACACCCACTTTACCTGTTTGCCAAACAGAGCCATACACACCAGGCTAATGTTTACAATTGCTATAAAATGCTGTGAATGGTCTGTGAATATATGCTGTGAATATTTTTTCCAAAATATCACTCGGACAGAAACGCAGAACTTGCCAGGGTCAACTTGCAGGCTATCCGAGCTAACGAGACTCTAAATAGTGTTCTGTAGTCATCTGTGCAGCCAACGACAGTTAGCATGCTTTGCTCAAACTTTTGACATTGGTACAGTTGTCGTTTGCGAAAACAAAATGGCGGCGCCCTGGGTTGAAGAAACGCAGCGCCATCACATGGAAGAAACATTCTGAAAATCCAAGCCAAAATGAAAGGGGGTCATTTCCACCAAAGTACACTTTTCTCCATCCTAGAGCACATACAAGACAACATTGTAAACTCACAATGTTAAAAAATGGAAATCATCATTCATTTGTCCCTTCTCTAATTAAAATGGACCAAAAGAAAACTATTTTAATGCATTCTTTAAGTTGGTTATTACTTAAAGCATTCAATTAGAGTTGACAAAAGTACCAACTTTGGTACCAATCGGTACTGAAATTTAAAAAATGGGACGCTTTAAACGCTGTTGAGCGGATTCGTAAACACCTCTAAATTGGCCATCGTTTTCACGGCTCATCGGATATGTCTGTGATTGGCTACAATGATCAATGCACGGGAGCTTTTGAAAACACATGGAAGTGTTTGAATTTTAAAGCGGAAGCATTTGAAAGCAGGCGTCTATCAGCGGACTGGTCCATGATAGACGCCTGCTTTCAATTGCTCCCGTGTGTATCTATGTAAGCGCTTGGTGAATTGATGACTATTTACAACGTTTTTGAAGCGTTGATCATTGAAGCCAATCACAGACATATCCGATGAGCCGTGAACACAATGGCCAATCAGAAGTGTTTACGAATTCGCTCAACAGCACTCAAAGCATCACATTTTTAAAATTTCAGTACCAAATTAGTACCGAAGTCGGTACTTTTGACAACTCTATTCTCAATATAATTTTCCATCTTGTCACGCATTTGTAAAAATCTTTTTACTTGCAAATAACAGTTCCTAATCACCTCCTCCAGGAAGTGACTTTTTTTTTTGAGGTATTAGTTTGTCTCACACTAACTGTATATGTATAAATCAATTTATATAGGTATGATCAATACCTATATAAATTGATATATCAATCAGTTTATATAGGTATATTTGTGTGTAAGTGTGTCTGTGTGAATGTATATATATATATACACGATACATTGTCTATAAGTAGCTATACATTTTTATGAATATTAAAATATAATAGAAAAAAAGAGCTAAATGTAGAGGTTTTTACTGTTTACATAAGTAAACTATAAAATCCTCTATGTTTAGCTCTTTATTTTCATTCTGTTCATGTTGTTGCCTTTAAAAATACTACCTTAAATATAAGCATATTCATTTTATAAAAAGTCAGAACATGACCCAGAGGATTTTTAACAATATTATTGACAACTAGAGACATCTGCTGTTGTGATTATGGAGTTCACAGGGAGAAAATCAACCCCCCTACCCACCCCCCAGAAGCGGACAACTCCAATCAGATCAGACTGGAGCATGAACCAGGAGCAAGCGGGCCAATTTAATCCATGAAACACACATTCACATACACACATTCATTTTGAAGGCAACCTCGCATGGCTTGTCGCTCTGAATTAAGCAAGAGCGGCCTGACACGAGCGTACAACAAGAAAGGAAACTCCACATCACACGCTCACTTGTTTCCCTTCTCCCAACACCTTTTAGCACACAAACACGCACAGCGGCTCTCTAGCGAGCTTGTCACTCATTCAATGTAGCAGCTCCGTCAACCTGAGCTAATGCAACTTTTTCCACCTCACCTGCCGCCTTTAACCTCGTCCGCTCGGGCCACAGAATCCATTGTGCGCCACAAATCTCTCCCATCCATCATCTGTGCTACAGGTGCAGCCGTGCCTGCCGGACAGACGCTGATTTCCTAGTTTCACTTACAACAGAAGGACAAAGAGGTGCCAGTCCACCCACGCCAGAGCGGATATTTACCACCCTACCCGACGCCAACTTCCTAATTGTTCAAACTCATTCATACGTCCACGTGTATTAGCTGTACACACCTCAGTGATTCCTTCATTTAGTACACACTACACCCACACAAAGACAGCAGGACTCAGGTCCTCCAAGAACAGGCATCCAACAGACATTCACACTTTCTTCAGCGCGAGTGGGAAGTGTCGTGTTGCTCGAGTAGGTTTTCGCACCTTTAAAATGCTACACGGATTACGGGGTTCTTTACCCCGCACCACTCCCATGGATCCACACGTTGTGTGACTAAAAATCACATTTTACACCTTCAGTTGCAACACTCTGGAGTTAAATATCAGCATTAGCAAAGCAGTTTTGACTGGACATTCAGTGCCAAACCACTTTCCCCCACAGACCAAGTGAAAATGCAACGTGCCTTTGCCAAATACTCAATTCTCACCTTTTACAATACCCTGCCGTTCTGCCGACAAATGGCGTGTTTATTCCTATACAGAGCTTTTTTGTTGAATAATTGGTAATTAACCAGTTACCAAATGCTTGTTTCAAAAACTCTGGGAATTTGATTAGTGCTAAAAGGTGACTCAACTAAACTTGGGAAGTCTTCTCTTGACCTGGTTTGTTCACACACACTGACTCCAGCTGGAATAAAACTTCCTACGGATATGGGATTCATACAGCTATTATGCTGCAGTCACGTGTAATCGGAATTATCATAAAGTTTCCTAGTTAAAAATTGGACATTAGCACCCTCTCAAATCATATTTACCATTGGGAAGCTTGGGCATAATTTCCTGAGTTAGGCAGGCCATAAACTTTAAACATGGCGGAGGGGAGAACGATTGCTGCTGTGGCTGGTATTTTTTATTAGTTTTTTCCACAAAAGCTACATCACCTTGTCATTAAAGTAGTGCATATTACATCTATGAATAATCATTTGAAGCATATTGTATGTTCTATACACAGTGAAAATAGCCTGTATTTGACCGAAATTCCAAAATTGTCTGCAAGCCGACTATTTAGAGTAGATACCGCTGTGAATGCTTATATGGTTGTCAATGAATAGGACGCAAAATATCATTTTGGTCTTAATTATTAATATTATTATTTATTGGGAAAATATTATTAATAATATTTTCTCCATGATTCCTGTTCTTTTCGACAACAAAGCACTTGAATGCGACAAGCTTGTAATCACGCTCCAGAAGTGGGAAGTAGGACATTTCCGAAAGCATGTGAAGGCACCATTATTCTCACTTTTCCACTGGGCTGAATAGGCCCGATGCTTAAACTTAAAACCTCATGTTACTGTAAACCTCTTCCTCAATCTCTTTTTCCTTAGTTTAAAACAATAATACTATAGTACAGTATAATATTTGACATATAGGCACATGATACCTTCCCTGCAGAAAAGTAAACAGATTAGACCAGTTTGTACTAGCTTATATTCCGAGATGGACAGGTTTTACAAACCTAAGCTGGTCAAGCTGGCTATTATTGTATGACCAGCTTTCCCAATTTAGCCATGTTGGGTGACCACCTTGACCAGCATAAAAGTGGCCAAAACATATGATATATTATGGTAACCAGAGAGAAAAAACAATTAAGCCATTGACTAGTCAAACTATATTATTTTTTTTTTACATATCTAGTTGCAGTTTTGCTCTATTGTAGGTAACAACTTCTTTTTTATATATATCAACTTAGTATCAATATAGTAAATCTTACTATATACTGAAAATGTGAAAATGTGATTGCTCATGCAAAACTTGCCGCCATGATGCTAAGCTGTTTGTCAGGACATTGCTAAGATGTTCTATTGTAGGTGGCTTTAATGCATTATTAAATGTGATGACTTATTAAGGTGCGGTAACATTTACCATTGTTCAGCGAATTTTTGCAGGCGAAATTACATTTCAATAGCAGTCCATGCAATCAGGAATTTCAGTGAAAGATTGATATAAGCAAAGATTTCAAAGATTTTATGAGATACATGCCAAAGAAATTATGCTTGCCTAAGAAAATACTACTAATTAATGTTTGCTGCATAAATACCTGTTACAAAGTGTCCTAACCAGACGCGTCGCGATGCCGCAACACACAATAAAAGGTATCTTTTCCATGTTAATCAGTGTTTTTGTCCTAACTAGCCACGACGGCGACACGCGATGATTCTATTTTAGAAACGGTTTCTGTTTTTCTGCGATGTTGCGGCTGGAACAACAACAAAAAAGTATGGCAATGATAATCTCAGGTACTGTTTATGTGCTTTATTTAATGTTAAAAGCGTCTAATGTGAGTCTGAATATCATTTTGTGTGTCTTTTTATAGCCGTACTGAAAGCAACAATTGACAATTCACCTCAGATCTTCAAAATAAATAAAAGGAAACAAGAATGTTCAAACTCTCAACTCATTGTGAACAGACAAGTGTATTCTATGACAAAGATTGCTTCATTAACTTTGCAGCATGTATTTTTAATAAAGTTAAAATGGTGTAATATTCATGAATTTGATTGTGTACTTATCCATTTCATTGCGAGTGCCGGAAGCTTGCAGAGAGAACCCGCCCATGTGCTCTTCTGATTGGCTGTAATTTTTGATTGACTTTATCGTGTCTCATAGTTGTGCTGTGTCTGGTGTGGACAGACAAATTGTTTGTTGCTGGAATCTTATCGCATCGAGTCCGGTTAGGACACGGTGTTACTTCTTCCAGGTGATGTGTATTTGTCAGTTTGTCAGTCTCACTTTTCCACCTCATTTTATGGAGTTCCCCCCTGCAGACAGACAGACTCACAGTCTCAATTCTGTATGTCCTTGGAAGTTAATTATTTTTTTTCTCCTCCACAGAGGCCAAGTGGAAGTTGGCAGCCAAAACAGCAGAATTCACATTCAGGGAAGGTAGAGCTGCCTCAGGTAACTCAGAACACACCTCAGGAGACTCTCTCTCTGATTAAAAATGACAAATGTTCCAGTGCTGCACTTTAGGTCTTAAAAATTTGCCAATAAAAATTATTAGCTGCCACAAACTGCATGTCCTGCAGTTTTTCTTCCCTTAAAAAATGATTACTAGAGAAATGAAAGCTCATTCGGGCAGTAAAACACGTCTGCGTGTGCAACTCTAAACAACTGTTTCTGCCGCTTTGGACGGGTCATAAATAAAAACGTCCTCCCGCTCTCTCGCTCGTCCCGTGGGTGGCAATAAGAGGACATACATGCGCACACAGACACCAAATGTCCTCACAAACTTCAAACGTCATATACCATCTAATTCTCAAAGATTTTTTATGATCATACTATATATTCAGCATCTTCTACAAATTACTAAATTACAATTGTTTTTGTAAATGTTATGAGTCTCAAGAAGTGTCAAATTTTACCCCAAAATTGACACACGCACAAAAAAAAAACTACAATATCTTTGTAAAGAATATGAAGGCTATTTTTAAAGAGCATTTGCTTTGAGACATTAATTCCATCACAAATAATAAAATTTTCCCCACGTTCTCATTACTGTAGTGCATTTTTCTTTTTCTCAAAGGTGAATCTTGTTGTTGATTGTCGCTACTTAAATACACTTTTTATTTTATTTTATTTTATTTATTTTTTATTGTGTCAGAAATGTTCCTGACAGGTTTCATAAGATTTTTATTACTGAGCCACTCACACAAACACACACCCTCATTCACACAGCAGCTTTAATATGTCCGTACATTGCCATCCATCTCTGTCTGTTCCAATCAGCTCAACTGCTATCACTGGCTCATATGCGCACACACACACACACACACTCACACACACACACATACACAAACATGCCAGAGGAATACATGCTTCAAAGAACTGTTAAACTTCCCATTTAAGGGTTTTCAGCCCAGGAGGCAAAGGTTCTCTGGGGTCATACTATACTCTCACATGCAAACACAGTGTCTCCAACCCTTTTTGTCTTATGTATTTGAAGAAACTCCTAACCCAAAGTATTTGGAGTGTAACTCACCCCACACCAATTGTGCTGCGAACATGAATGGTACCTTAAATTATGCATCTTGGTATGGAGACAATAAAACAGACATCCCACAGAATTGCACTGAATGTAAAAAGTAGTAAAAATTAAAAGAGGCATTGAAACAATTTTAATAAACAGACCAATGCATATAATTAACAGCAAACACTAGCCGATACTAATATGGTCACCTATATATCATACTGTACATTCCTGTTGTCAGTCCATTTCTCTGTCTATACGAACCCATTCTCTAATATAGTGTTGTCAAATGTACCGACTACCAAGTCGTGAGCGCTTGAAAGCAGGCCTCTATCAGCAGATATATTAGGGATCTGCTGATAGATGCCTGCTTTCAAACGCTCTCGTGTGTAAGCGACAGTGAAGAGCATCAAAGATGTCTATTTACAATATGTTTTTGAAGCGTTGATCATTGTAGCAAATCACAGACATATCTGTTGAGCGTATGAACACAATGGCCAATCAAAGGTGTTTAAGAATCTGCTCAACAGTGCTCAAAATGCTAGAGGGAAATGCTGGTATCGTCACATTTTTAAAATTTCAGTACAGACTTGGTATCAAAGTCGGTACTTTTGACAACATTATAATAGCAGCTCTCTATAAACATCCCGACCGCAGAGCATTACCTGCGGCAATGCAACACTGCTCTGAAACCCCATGCACTCTGTACAAGCCATAATGGATCTCTGTGTCTGAAAACTGCAAACGTATAGTGAGTGTTTCAGCACTGCGGTTTGTTAGGTTTAATGTCACGCTG
The DNA here is from genome assembly GCA_003731715.1 of Anabarilius grahami. Lineage (NCBI taxonomy): Eukaryota > Metazoa > Chordata > Actinopteri > Cypriniformes > Xenocyprididae > Anabarilius > Anabarilius grahami. The sequence goes on along the minus strand of RJVU01019434.1, from coordinate 484,062 downwards.
AAGCTTCAGGGTCATGCATGCCTCTTGGGAAATTTTCACCCGGGGAGATGCTTGTTACGTGTTACCTGTTCGACGAAACCTATCAGCACAAAAAAAGAAAAAAGAAAAAATGACTGAAGTGGCACAGCGAAGCTCTGAAAGACAGTGGAGACATAAAAATATTGAGAGCGTTTTAGGAGGAACACTAAAAGCATTGTCAAAGTGCACTTCAAAGTGCCCTTCTGCACGGGGTTTGAACTGAACACGCTCATTTGAAATACTCCCGGCACCCAGGCTGTCAAAAACCCAAGAGTGTGAAATACCAGAGAGGAAAAAAAATGAAAGTTCAAGTGCTGAGTGAGAAATGAATGTCAGAGATCTTCACCTGCATGACTGTTCTCGAGGAAAGCTCATAGTAACGTGCTTAACTATGCAATTTGCATGAAGTTTTACATTAAAAGGTGTGATATATTGCTGTTTATAATGTGATAATTTAACTGCTCTTTCATGCCAAAGTGCAAAGATTAAAGTTCACTTCAAAAATATATTTATGCAAAAAAAAAAAAAAAACTACTTTTGGTTACACTTTATTTTAAGGTGACATTGTTACAGTGTAATTACACAAACAAGTACTAAGTAATATTAATTAACTACATGTACTTATTATAGGGTTAAGGATAGGGCTTGGTTTAGGGTCAGTTACTTGTAATTATGCATAATATGCTGTTATTACTGTTACTGAGTAAATACATGCAACATGTGTAACACCTTAAAATAAAGTGTAACTGACACTTTTCATAAAAAAATAAATTTAAAAAACTCCATAAAAGCACCATAAAGATGCTACAGTATATTCCAAATGTTCTGATGGTATGCAAGTTTGGGGCAGTCGTGGCCTAATGGATAGAGAGTCGGACTTGTAACCCAAAGGTCATGGGTTCGAGTCTCAGGTCCGGCAGGGATTGTCGGTGAAGGGAGTGAATGTCCAGCGCTCTCCCCACCCTCAATACCACGACTGAGGTGAGACCCTTGAGCAAGGCACCGTACCCCCAACTGCTCCCCGGGCGCCGCAGCAATGGCTGCCCACTGCTCCGGGTGTGTGTTCACGGTGTGTGTGTGCACTTGGATGGGTTAAATGCAGAGCACAAATTCCGAGTATGGGTCACCATACTTGGCCACATGTCACTTCACTTTCACTTTCACTTAAGGAAAAACTTCCCCTCTTCTTCACATTGAGGTTTAAATTCAATGCAAAAATTTACATTTGGGGAAAGGAGAATTGCAAGGGCAAGATTTTCAGTAAATAACCTGAATTTTGGTCTGTTCCTCAAACAGAGCTATCAGCTGGCTTCATAAAACTTTGAGACTATTTTTAGAGCAGACAGATGTGAACACTATCAAAAAATCAAATCTATAAACAAGTATAATAACATTTTCATTTTAGGTTATCTATTCCTTTAAATATCAGGAAAAAGATGCTCTGTCAGTTGCAATAGTTATTTGACAGTCTGGAAGACATATTTTCTAGCTAGCTGCTTGCTAATTTCTACTTAGTTTCATTTTACATTAAAAAAGAAAAAAACTGAATAAAACATTTGTGTGTGCATGTGTGTGATTGTCAATTTGACACTTATTTATGCAAATATGCAAGTAAAATGGAAACGTATTCTCATTTACTTCTTTAAAAGTTGTCGGTCAGCCTCAAGTGAGGTGTTAGTGAGAGTGGCTAATGAAAATCTTTCAGAGGGAAACAGAGGCTGTAAATTAGCATAGAAAAACATATTTCAATTGCCAATCTAATATAGCACCCAGTGGCCTCTGGTGGGAGTGGTGTGTGTATTAGTATTCTACAAGGCTATTTGTTTGTGTGCGTGTGTGTGTGTGTGTGCTCTGGCTGTGATTGTCAGTATTCTAGTCCAGCACCGCTTGCTGAATTCTCAGCTGCATCAGGTCCCCGGCACTGTGATTAAATTTGTGTATCTATGTGCTTGTGTGTGTACGCAACAGCTTTTATGCAGATGTTAAAGCAAAATTAAACTGCTACATTAACAGTACTGTACGAACACCACGCAATAATATTGAGAAAGAGTTAACGTCACGCCAGTGTGTTTTTGTGCGAGTGCGTTCGGGAGAAACACTGGCACATTTCTGAGCTGATCCTTGCTTGAGGATTGCTATATTTTTCAAGCTTAACTCCCACTCTTTTTGTCTTTCTATCACTCTTTCCATCCCTCTCTCTCAGGTGCTCATTACAGGTCCATCTACTGCTCCGTGCGCTCCGCAGGGATGCCCACTAAAATCCTTCTCTTCCTGTCTTAGCCCCTCTCTCCCCTCTGTCTAACTCCCTCCTCTCTTATTTCTCTCCTTTCACCCTTATCGCTGCCTGCAGAGGGAGTCGTGCTGTCCTGGGGTGAGGAGAGAAAGGCGGGAAAAGACACAGAAGTTAATTAAAGGATGTACGACTCATCTAAGAAATGGGGTGGATTCATTTACAAATCTTTGTGTTGCTTCAAACCTGTATTATTTTAGTTTTTTTTTTTCTGTGAAACGCAAAAGATGATGTTTAGGACAATGTTCGCATGCATGTTTTTGAAAGAAGAGGTCTGCTCACCAAGGTTGAATTTATTTGATCAAAACTACAGTAAAAACAGTAATGTTGTGAAATGTTATTACAATTTAAAATTTGAATATATTTGAATATATTTTAAAAATTAATTTCTTCCTGTGATGGCAAAGCTGAATTTTCAGCATCATTACTCCAGTCTTCAGTGTCACATGATCCTTCAAAATTCAGTCTAATATGCTGATTCGCTGCTCAAGAAACATTTCTCATTATTATCAATGTTGAAACAGTTGCGCTGCTTAATTTTTTTGAGGAAACTGATACACTTGTTTAGGATTATATGATGAATAGAAAGTTCGAAAGAACATTTATTTGAAATATAAATATTCTGTAACATTATAAATGTGTTTACTGTGTTTAATGCATCCTTGCAGACGTATTTTATTCAGAAAAAAATATTTAAAAAAAACTGACCTCAAACCTTTTAACGGTAGTGTATATAAAATAATATTAAAAATGTACAAAAAATAATAATTAATGCGCATCTGTAAATAACTGTTATATGAACAAGTCCATTCAGTTTAACAAACTTTAAGTGTTTCATTTAAAGATGAACATCACTGAAAGTAAGTGATGTTGATTCAGTGTTGAAGATTCACCACTTGGAATTAATCAGTTAATTTAGTGAAGAATTCATCAGAACGAATTAAACAGGCAACTCCTGTGTTTATGAGTCATTCAAAGAACCGGTTCATAAGAGTAATTTGTAGTCAAACTTTGTGACACAAGCACACACTCACACAAAACTGGTCTTCATGCAGCCTATGAGCACAGTTCAATAGAAAAACATGTTGTCTTGCCTTTACTCTGTGGTACAGTCTTTTTTTCTCTCATATCACATTTGATTCAGCCTTAAAGTGATTTAGATGATCTGTCCCTTTAAGGCCTGAAGAAAAGAAGTCAGTCAAACTGAAAGAAAAGCTTCAGAAAGATCTGCATGGAGCAACATTTCAGTAAGTTCAGTACAAAGCGGAGCCATAAAATATATGGGTGAGCGAAGGAGAGGAGAAAGAGGACAGTCGGATGATAGAGAAGTGTTGGATGGAGTGATTAGTGAAACGAGAGCAGTAACGCGTGCTGTCATCCTCACCATATCCCATAAGACGTTCTCCTCATCAGCATGGAGGAGCTCAGATGAAATTGAATTCATTTGGCCCTCTCTCTCTCTCTCTCTCTTTCTCTCTGAGGTGGGAAAGCAATGATCCATGTAATTATTATATATTACGGGAGGATTCCCAGTCAAGCAAAGCATCTAATCTTACAGTAATCCACTGCCCCTTACACACACACACACACAGAGAGACACAAACACATTTTGAATGTCACTCTCTGGAATAATCTGCCACTGGATATTCTAAATGAACTGGGTCGCTGTCAAAGTCATGTATATGTTAACTAGATTGATAGACTCTTCACCTGTCCTTCATTGACTGTCAAGTCCTGTGTGTGCGTGTGACCTTCAGAATGAAGCACACATGCAAACGGTTCATTATCATCTGGATTGGAGGCATGTGATAGCAGATTTTGCGCAGGGACCAGAAAACGCACACACACGGCTCCACGCTCCTGTAACCTGTCATGAATATTTAGCAGACGTTCTGATTTCTTGCCGTTTAGCCAAGCTCTGCTGATATGACATTTTATTACTTCGCCAATATAAACTCACACGCACACACCCAAACACACACACACGGTTAGGTAAACAGTACTATCACTGTCAGCACAACTTTAGGTCCACACGGAATCTGTCACACATTTTCTACGTTTTCGGCACTGATTGTGGGGGAAACTGTGAAATTCTGGGGAATGGATTTAGATATGGAAAAATATGTTAAACAGAATTTTACCCTTCTATTGGTAGCTGAAAGCATCATCGAAATTAGCCAAGATAAACAAACACACAGAATTACACTCTTAAAAATAAGGTTTTTGCGGTGATGCCATAAGAACCATTTTGTTTCCCAAAAGAACTTTTTAGTGAACATAAACTTATTTTCATAACGTGAAGAACATTTTAATAATATAAAGAACTTTATTCCACTATAAACAACCTTTTGTGCAATTAAAAGGTTCTATGGGTGTTGTTTCAAAGAGCTAAAATTAAATTTACTTATATTTTCCAAAGACTCCAAAGTGAAAAAATTGTCAAAAATGAATGTGAAGTAAAAAAAAAAAAAAACTGTCTACAACAAAATAATGGCAAGAAAATTTGAGTTGTCTTCGCAGACTGCAAACATACAGCACAATCTGTGTAGTCTGAATCACAACAAATGACTTTTAGGAATCGGATCTTATAATGAATCAAAAACCCAGCAGCAGTTATGGATCTGAATCAGTCTGACAAAATCAGCAAATCAGCATATTAGAATGATTTCTGAAGGATCATGTGACAATAGCTATGTTTCCATCACCCTGTTTTTATGTGCATTTTGAAGTATAGCATCAGAAACAAATAATGGAAATGCCAAATTTAAAAAAAAAAACTTTTTACACTCACTTGAGGTGGATTTTGACTTAATGTGGATTTTTGACTTAAAAAAGAGTTAATGCGAATAACAGGAGATGGAAACGCATTTGTCGAATAAATTCTGACGTAGCTAACATTAAAACTACATGACTAATCATCTGTTTCCGCTAATGGTGTTTTACAAACCCGATTCCAAAAAAGTTGGGACACTGTACAAATTGTGAATAAAAAAGGAATGCAATAATTTACAAATCTCATAAACTTATATTTTATTCACAATAGAATATAGATATCATATAAAAAATGTTGAAAGTGAGACATTTTGAAATGTCATGCCAAATATTGGCTCATTTTGGATTTCATGAGACCTACACATTCCAAAAAAGTTGGGACAGGTAGCAATAAGAGGCCGGAAAAGTTAAATGTACATATAAGGAACAGCTGGAGGACCAATTTGCACCTTATTAGGTCAATTGGCAACATGATTGGATATAAAAAGAGCCTCTCAGAATGGCAGTGTCTCTCAGAAGTCAAGATGGGCAGAGGATCACCAAATGCTGCGGCGAAAAATAGTGGAGCAATATCAGAAAGGAGTTTCTCAGAGAAAAATTGCAAAGAGTTTGAAGTTATCATCATCTACAGTGCATAATATCATCCAAAGATTCAGAGAATCTGGAACAATCTCTGTGCGTAAGGGTCAAGGCCGGAAAACCATACTGGATGCCCGTGATCTTCGGGCCCTTAGACGGCACTGCATCACATACAGGAATGCTACTGTAATGGAAATCACAACATGGGCTCAGGAATACTTCCAGAAAACATTGTCGGTGAACACAATCCACCGTGCCATTCGCCGTTGCCGGCTAAAACTCTATAGGTCAAAAAAGAAGCCATATCTAAACATGATCCAGAAGCGCAGGCGTTTTCTCTGGGCCAAGGCTCATTTAAAATGGACTGTGGCAAAGTGGAAAACTGTTCTGTGGTCAGACGAATCAAAATTTGAAGTTCTTTTTGGAAAACTGGGACGCCATGTCATCCGGACTAAAGAGGACAAGGACAACCCAAGTTGTTATCAGCGCTCAGTTCAGAAGCCTGCATCTCTGATGGTATGGGGTTGCATGAGTGCGTGTGGCATGGGCAGCTTACACATCTGGAAAGGCACCATCAATGCTGAAAGGTATATCCAAGTTCTAGAACAACATATGCTCCCATCCAGATGTCGTCTCTTTCAGGGAAGACCTTGCATTTTCCAACATGACAATGCCAGACCACATACTGCATCAATTACAACATCATGGCTGCGTAGAAGAAGGATCCGGGTACTGAAATGGCCAGCCTGCAGTCCAGATCTTTCACCCATAGAAAACATTTGGCGCATCATAAAGAGGAAGACGCGACAAAGAAGACCTAAGACAGATGAGCAACTAGAAGCCTGTATTCGACAAGAATGGGACAACAATCCTATTCCTAAACTTGAGCAACTTGTCTCCTCAGTCCCCAGACGTTTGCAGACTGTTATAAAAAGAAGAGGGGATGCCACACAGTGGTAAACATGGCCTTGTCCCAACTTTTTTGAGATGTGTTGATCCCATGAAATTTAAAATCAACTTATTTTTCCCTTAAAATGATACATGTTCTCAGTTTAAACATTTGATGTCATCTATGTTGTATTCTGAATAAAATACAGAAATTTGAAACTTCCACATCATTGCATTCTGTTTTTATTCACAATTTGTACAGTGTCCCAACTTTTTTGGAATCGGGTTTGTATTTACTGTTGGTTACTAGGTTATCAATACCAATGTCATCCGCTTGAACAACTTGATAGAAACGCACCTAATTAGCATTTGTTTGGGGGGGGATTCAGCTTTACCATCAAATAAATAAATTACACATTAAAATATACTAATATAGAACAATTATTTGAAATTGTAATAATATTTCACAATATTACTGTATTATTTTTACTGTACTTTTAACTTTATTTTTACTGTATGTTTTTTTTATTATTTAAAAAGCCTTGGTGAGCAATAATCATAAAAAAACAAAGTGAGAAAAAAGGCTGAAAACACCCCAAAAAAACAAGTAAAGAAGCTTAGCCATCCAATTCAAAAGTATGCACTCAGTACTCTTTCTACTCACTGTTTTCAGCACTCCTACCTTACTCACCACACAGAGCACCTGTTCAGACAGCAGATTTCTCCAACCCACAGACTCATGATCTCAGCCAAACGTGGAACACTGATCCAGAACCAGTCCCGCTGATCTCTGTGGAAATGACTCCGCTCTATTAGCGCTTCACTTTAGCGGAATCATTGCAGGATGGTTTCTAGCTGGCTATGGGCTGATGCTGATGGTACTGATGAATTACACTCATTTTTTGGAACACCATCAAGATTTAAAAGTTAAAATGGAAAATGGACAGACAAAAAGAAAAAAGAAAACATGCCGATCAGACGGTCACATTGACGGACAAAGGAAGCCAGTAGCTTGGGTGTTGGGGGAGTGTGTCATGTGCACATGAACAAATCCACACACACCTGGGGTCATCCTGCCCAGCGCGGAGCATAAAGAGGTCATGTCTTGCTCGGAGAGAGTGAAAGTGCATTGAGGCATTGCTATAGGCTGCAGGCTTCCTATAAACACCTAGAAGAGTGTTTATGGGTTTGGACAAGTATGACACATGCACACACACAGCTGATCCATTCTAAGAAATATTGCCTGCAAACTAAAACTTAATTGAGGTCACAAGCATACACGTCTGTCTGAATGGCATCAGCCCATGAGCTGCACTAAATATGAAGTGCGTGCTAATCGTAGCAGTTCATTTGAATTGTTGCGAGACTATACGAAATCCTCCATGTTTGCCTTTAGTCGTAAATGACCTTGCAGTACTACAGGAGCACTTGCAACTCGTTGCCTAACAAGCAATTCATTACACAGCAATTAGACACCATATTAATTAGCAGTTTAGATATGTACCCCTGTTAAGTGACTCGTCATCATGTGATTAGAAATTCCTTCAAGTAAAATGCCCACTTAGGAACACATTCAGACATACTCTGAGTAGATAAGTGCACACACACACAAACTCTATATGCTGATAATGACAAAAACACTTCTATGGGCTAAAACATAACTGCTAGAACACACACAACACAAGTCTCCAACACGAGTCTCCAAAGGCCTCATCAGTCACCACATACTCAATGATTGGGGAAGGGGAGAGATAGATAGAAAACTGTCCAACTTCCTCCATCTTCTATAAATGTGCCCTTTAAGAGGATCCAGACACTTATTTAAGCCTTCAGTATAGCTAACAAGCTCATCTTACACTACGGTAGGGCTGGGAGATATGGCCAAAAATATTATCACTTTTTTTTTTTTTTCATATCATACGATATCGATATTTATAACAGCATTCATTTACCATTAATAGACCATATTTGTTGTTTGTTTTCCCTAAATACTGTGTTTTCCATTTTATTTTATTTTTTGGGGGAGGGGGGATTCTATGTTTTATGATTTAATAATGATTTAATAATGATTAATAATGATTTAAACTTGAACAATTTAATCAAGCATTTAAAACGTCCTCAAATGAAAATATAGCAATTAATTTACAACAAAACATTGCGTTTTTATTTTTTTTATCAGATAAGATGCTGCACGACAGAACTGTATACATTTAAAACATGGAAGAAAAAATATCTTGGTGGTATGACATTCCTTAGAAATAATAATATTATTATCACTTTGAGAAGTACATTTTAGTATACAGTAGTGATATATTTCTGTCATAATTTCTTGAAGTTAAACCAAACTTTTATTTTGACGGTTTGTCGTGAAGACCTTTCAGTTGTAGTTTCAGTTTCAGTGTGTATTTGACAGCAGTTTTTCTCAAACGAAACGATGAAAAGCTTGTGAAGTGACTTTCAAAGCCGCTCTGGAGATGAAGTTCACGTATTCATATATTGAGACGACAGACGCTGAAAACACAGTGAGCGTCACGTACTTGAGTTTGTGTATCAGACAAAAACGTGCCGTTTATTCACACAGAGACACGCAGAAATCACTTATTAGTGACATGCACTGACTGGCTGTTGTCGCATTTATTTCTGCTGTGTGATAGGCTGTTAGATTAATAAATATTGAGGAAAAATGTCCAGAGCTTATCATCATCAACATAAATTTTATTGCAATCTCCATATGATATCTTTTATCGCCCAGCCCTACACTACAGTCTAGAATCTAGACAACTGTATAGAGCTATTTTTACAAATATTTACAAACATAAACAAATTTATTTGACCTATTGCTACCACTAATCTAAAAGCACTGTGATTAACTGAAGAATAAACCAGAGGTGTGTGTGATTTGTAAAAACCTTGCTATTTCATTCCATTGAACGCTCTAATTTTCCAATCAACTAGCGGTTTACTCAAGCGAGGGAGGCTGAGGAGGCCTGTCGAAGGTTGTGTGTTCAGCTACATCTTCAGATATTCCAACTATACAGTTTAATGCACAACAAGCCAACCTTTAAATGGGACAGATATTTCCCTGTCAGCTCCTATATGTCAAGAACACCTCAGACATCCACAGTCATTTGGGTAATATATCTCAGCAAGGCAGGCTGAACCAAAACTAAATCACCCATAATGTCTTTCTCTGGAGTGGCCAAGCATTGAATTTCCACATATCAGGATCACAGCACAATTATGGCACATTTAGACATTTTGTGAAAGATACCTTTTCTTTTTTTTTCTTTACTCTTAAAGCAGGACTATATGGAAACTATATGAAAATCAGCAGATGGACAGCATAAAGACCCGCAGTGGGAATAAAATGTGGTTCTGTGAGCACGTCAAAGGCAAAAAAAAGTCCACCGGCCCAAATTACACAGATGTTCGAGACAAAAATGACAAGAATGATGAATGGCTCCATCTTAAAATTCACAGGAGTTACGAGAGAAACTTTCTGAGTCTACCATTCAAAAACTTCTCCTTTCTGACTCCTTACAGCTATAAAAGAGAGAGAAATAACTCATAAATGCCCAGCACTATTATCCAAAGATCACCGGAATCTAAAGGACATTTTCTCTACAACTCATCTTCCTCACAGGCAGCCACACAAAATGGATCTTAATTAAAATAACAGAGAATTTTAAGACTAGATTTTTACATTTTAGCAGTTTTGTTTAGTTACTCACCAAATGCACTACCATTTAAAAGTTTGTGTTCGGTCAGATTTTTTTAATGTTTTTGAAAGAAGTCTCTTATGCTCACCAAGGCTGCATTTATTTGATCAAAAATACAGAAAAAAACCCCAGCAATATTGTTGTAATTTAATAGAATTGTTTTCTATTTTAATATATTTTGAAAGTGTCATTTATTCCTTGGATGCAAAGCTGAATTTTCAGCATCATTACTCCAGTCTTCAGTGTCACATGATCCTTCAGAAATCATTCTAATATGCTGATTTGCTGCTCAAGAAACATTTCTTAATATTATCAATGTTAAAAATGGTTGTGCTGCTTTATATTTCATATTAGCATTTATTTGAAACAGAAACCTTTTGTATTTCAATTTAATGCATCCTTGCTGAATAAAAGTTTTATTTTTTTCTTCTTCTAAAAAAATCTTACAGACCCCAAAATTTTGAACCGTAGTTTATGGCTCTGGTATCTCCTTCAATGCAAGCATAATTTTGCCCATTTTATCAGCTAACAGGCAAAGATAGTAGATTGTTTACAAAAATAATAGCACATCCCTCTTAACAAGACACATGATTTAGGGTATCATTTATGTCTGTAGCACAAATGGTTAAGTCTCATTCTTAGAATATGAGATTTGTTCAAAAGTTTCAAAAAAACAAAAAACAATAAATGAGTGAATTTACCCTTTTTTCTCTCTTTTTGCTTCCTTTCCTTTGGTCTATAGAGCTTAAAGATTGACTGGCAGATGAAGTATACAAGTCTGTGTCTGTTGGCAGGGAACAGTGGTTCGGTTCAGTTCATTTCAGTGGCCCTTGTGACCTCAAAGTGCTGTCAGCAGTTTTAGGGTCCAACATTGACAGACTGACACACAGAAACACACACACACACTTAAACGCTCAATCTGAACATACCCTACACAAAACAACACCTCCAGGAAAAATATATAGAACAAACTTGTCTCGATCATGTCAAGCAAGTCAGACCTGCACAAAAGTATGCGTTTGACAGGAAGCACTTATAATGTCTCCAATGCCCCAAGAAATATGTCTCTTTCTGTCTCTTGCACTTTCATGTTTTATAGTTCATACTTTTAAACTACCAAGCATCCATCCTTCACATCAGCAAACATTACTGCAGTGAAGAAGCACAACAATGTCATTCGATCTGTTCAAATCACCCACAAATCAACAATAAAAAGAAAAGAGCTGAATAAAGAAGAATTACACACAAATTTGTGAAAAGAAATGATATTAGTGCTGTGATGTTTGTGTGTCCTTCAAGCAAATAATGGGCTTTACTACCCTGAGATCAAAGTCAATTTGTACGATCAGTTAAACGGGCATCCAACTGTTTCTTTTATTTGACTGCAAATACACAGAAATACAGCTTTTGTTGATTTGAAAAACACTTGCTCAGTATTCAGCACCATTCATTATCATGGCAGAAAAGAAGCCATCTCAATTATGACTTGAAAACAGTGATTTGTCAGTATAATAAAATAATATTAAAAAGAAATTAAGACAAGGATGATGGAAGGGAGCAAGGAATGAAATGGATGGATGGATGGATGGATGGATGGATGGATGGATGGATGGATGGATGGATGGATGGATGGATGGGGAAAGAAAAACAGACGGACGGACGGACGGACGGATGGATGGATGGATGGATGGGAAAAGAAAAACCAGACGGATGGATAGATGATGGATGGATGGACTGACGGGCGGACGGATGGGGAAGGAAAACGGATGGATGGATGGATTAATGGATGGATAAGGGAAGGAATAAAGGATGGATGGATGGATGGATGCATGGATAAACAGACAGAAAGACGGATAGACTGATGGATGGATAGACAGACAGACAGGAAGTAAGCATGGATGGATGGATGGATGAACTAAAGAAAGCGTATCGGCTGGAATAAGTTTATGTTTGTCATTGTGTGAAAGTTGCAAAAACAAACTCCAGCAGCCCTTGTATTGTGATTGTGACAACAAATAGATTTATTATTCCATATTGATTTCCTCTGCATGAGTATATGAAATTCCTGAAAATAGAAACACAAACAAAGAATCAGATAGCTGTGGTCTTTACTGGTCCCTGCTAGCATGAGACCAGGAGGACCATCTTATTCCCCTGCCGATCTTAAAGAGAAAGCTTTTAAACACTAAACAAATTGTATATTCAAGGTCACATGCTTAATTTCTGGGTTCATTTGAGCTGCTGTGCTCTTCCAAACCTTGTCTACAGCAATAGAGGAGTGTGTTTATGGCTTCGTGCGTATGTTGATCGGAGCTGTGATGGCTCATTAAGCAGTATGTTCTGTAGGGGTGGGCGCAAGGCCTCGTCCTTCTGAATTCAGCAGCCGAGTCCAGCAGTTTTTTCCAGCCATTACCTCCTCCAGTATTAGACCTACACATTAACATACAAGAGCTTTTTATGACAATTCTTTCCCCTACACTGAACATGTGTTTGTGGGTAAAGAACGGCCAGTAACGCAGCAGGACACTCCAATGCCTCCCACTGTCTGATGGACGGCAACGATTTGCTCCATTTGCACCTGTGAGCGGGTAATAAATGAGGAGGTTCGCAGAGAGCTTTTACCCACAAGGACAAAGACAGCAATTTTCACCCTGAGAGAGGAGAGTTTACCTTGCACTACTTCACACACATACACGATTGAACCAGCTGCGTTGCACCATATGGACCATAATGGCCTCAAAATATGTGTGTATGAGTGTGACAAAATGTGTGTGTATCCATGTCCATTACAGCTTACATGGCTCTTTTTTAGGGTCCATAAGGTGCACCGACCACTTTCTGCCACTTACAAAGAAATAGAAATATATAATTTAAATATATTTAAGGAAATAGTTTAACAATAATTAACATTCATTAATTTGAGTAATTGTGTAGGTAAAAAAAAATTTTTTTTTTAATTCATATTAAAAATGATCTATTTAAATTGATATAACTAGTGAAATAAAATAAATAAATAATAGAATAAATAGTATAAAAAAACAAATAAAAAATATAAATTAACAATCAATAAAAACACACACATTGTCAATATATAAACTCAATTGAATAATGACTAAAACTCAATTAGTTTTTAAAATAAATAAATGAACACAAATTTGGAATCTCACTTAATATGTTGAATATCCTGTGCAGTCAATTTTTACACAAGTTCTTTAACTGTAGCCATTCTTACAATAAACATTCAATCATGTTCCTAAAAAGCTACATGCACTAATTTTGCAATTAAACAGCAATGAAATTTAGTTAATTAACTATAATAATAATCTAGCACCATTAACATCAACGTATTAACAATTAGCATGCTAATTCTCAGAGAAAATGTGAATAAAAGGCTGATGAAAATATCCCAAACCAGTGACCGCCTTTGAAAGGTACTTCTTTAAAGTGTTCTACAGATTGTATCTTCTTTGACCGCCAGTGTCACTCCTCTCTATTAGCATTCGTCTCCAGCTAATTTAAATGCTAATATATCCTAGCCTTTTCTCTGCGTGATAAAGCTAACAATCGACACTGGAGGCCTTTTTGTAGCTGAGCTATGAGGCAATTAGCTCAAATAGTATAACCATATACAGCGAGAGGAATAGAATATTAAAAAAGCGATCTGACTGCCCTAGGAGAAAATGCAGGAAAAAATGTAGAAAGTGAAAGAGTGCTGGGAAGGGTGACAGTGAGCGGCCAGAGAACAATTTCATAGTTTCGTGGACTCCAATTGGACTGCCTGTGATAAGACCGAGGTCAAAGGTGAATTTGTCAGAGTAGAGGAAAGGATAAGACTCGATACTATCATGAAGTCAAAGATAGAGGGCGAGAGAGAGACATTTCCTGTTTGTGATTTTATAATGTAATGCAGTGCAGTTTTGTCATGGTTAAAACATATTTCGGAAAAGGCATTTACAGAGGATAGAGGAGTTTCCTTTTATAATTGGGATAGTGGAACATGGGATATGCAAATGAGGTGCATACAGGCCTACCGTGAGTTCCAATTATAGAACCATAGACAGAACGATAGACAGGGTGATAGAATGATACAATAAACGAGAGATAAATAGAATAAACGATAGAGATGGAACGATAAAATGAATGATAAAGAGATGGAACAAAAGAGAGAACGATAGAGAGATAAAACGAAAGAGGATGATTGAACGATTGAAGGAACGAAAGAGAGAACATTTGAACGAACTAACTAACTAACTAGCGATCGAAGGACAAGAGAGAACGATAGAGAGGTGGAACAAAAGACAAAATGATAGAGAGTTGGAACCAATGAGAGATGGAACAAAATAGATAACAGTAGATAAATGGAACGAAAGAGAGAACAGTCGAAGGAATGAAAGAGATAACGATAGAAAGATGGAATGAAAAAGAGAACAAATGAACAAATGCTCGTCTTTCAGCAGGGCAAATACAGAAAAATCTGAATAAATAACACGAAAAGCCCATCTGGAAGTCACATATGCATGTGTCTGCATCCGTGCGGGTATTTCAAAGCATTTCGGCATTTCAAAGAGAAATAACTGTCCTGTAATCATAGCCATCCTTTGCTCAACTAGATTGTTGTATTAAATATTCAGAACTGGACAGACTGCATAAAAACTAGGAGAAAAATTATTCATAATGCAGGTAACACTCACACAGGGACCCCTGGATGAAAGGAAATGTCATTTGTCACTGGCCTTTTTTCATCTTTCATAGCCTGTTGGCCATCCAACCATTAAATAAGCATTATTAATTTATTTATTAATTAAAGTGCCCGTAGTCTCACCGTGGTGGGCCGAGGGTGCAGCCTTACATGTTATTTGCAGCTTAGGGGCCCACATAGACAAATCAGACCAAGAGAGAGAGAGACTTAATGAGAACAAATAGGTAGAGAATGCAAATGGTCGTTCCCTCAACTGCACTCTGCCACCAGTCACATCTCTCTGCATATTACAGCTTCAGGGCACCCTGGTGGAACCAATGTGTGTGTGTAGATGTCAGCGGGCTTTGCGAGAGCTCCTCCTGTGGTGTTACTCATTACTGAGCAGAGAAACTAGTGCTTGTGACTTTTACACCAGATGATGACACACACACACAGATCCACACATACACACACGTTCTGCTGATATTCAAGAAGCAATTAAGCTCTTCTCAGCACTGCTTCCTGACTTGATATCCTCAGTATTACCTGAACTTCTCATCACTGGGGGTCACACACACACACAGGTTTGTTTTTGTGAATTGTGGGGACATTCCATAGGTGTAATGGTTTTTATACTGTACAAACCGTATTTTCTATCGCCCTACACCAACCCTACCCTTAAACCTAACCATCACAGGAAACTGTGCACATTTTTACTTTCTCAAAAAAACTCATTCTGTATGATTTATAAGAAAAATGAGGACATGGGGTAATGTGCTCATAAGTCACCCTCTCCTTGTAATACCTATGTCATACCCATGTCATTATACAAATTTGTGTTCTGATGTGTCACAAAAACACGCACACACACACGTTTGTTTTTCTGTTATGGTAGGGATTTTCTATTGACATTTGTTGTTTTATAGTGAGATAGACACTAGACATACACTACCATTCAAAAGTTTGGGGTTGGTAAGATTTTTTAATATTTTCAACAAAGTCTCTTATGCTCACCAAGGTTGAATTTATTTGATCAAAATTACAGTAAAAACAGGAATATTGTGAAATATAACTATTCAAAACGACTTTTTTATTTTAATATATTTTTAATTTATATTTATTACTGTGATGCAAAGCTGAATTTCCAGCATAATTTCTTCAGTGTCACATGATCCTTCAGATATCATTCTAATATACTGATTTGATGCTTAGGAAACACTGCTTATTTTTATCAATGTTGTTTTAAACAGTTGTGCTGCTAATGTTTTTGTGGAATTTATTAAATAATTTTTGCCAGGATGTAAAAGTCTTTACTATGGAAGCTTGTTTCCGCCACTAAATAAAAATATTATAATATTATAACATGCAATTGCGAGTCAGAATTTTGATATAAAACACAATTCTGAGAAAAAATGTCAGTTTTTTTCCCTTCACAATTGGACATTATAACACACAATTGCGAGTTTATATCACACAATTCTGACTTTATAACTCATAATTCTGACTTTATATCACGCAATTCTGACGTTATAACTCGCCATTCTGACTTTATAACTTGCAATTGTGAGTAATATTGTGAGATTAAAAAGTCGCGATTACCTTTTTTGTTTTTTATTTAATGGCAGAAACAAGCTTCCATACTTTACTGTTACTGATCCTGTTAGTATCATTTAAAAAAATCTTACTATCCCCACAGCTATAAACAAAAAGTCAATAGGTCTCATTCGCTAATAATTTTTGTAAACATATAAAGTTGTGTTCTGTGAGCAATACTAATAGTACTAATACTAATGTACACCTTAGCAAAGACCACTAAAAGAGCACAAATAACGTACATACAAAGGACACGCTGACCTTGCGGAAGCAGAACAGCAGTACCGGTTCCACATGCAGTGCAGGTTCGAGACAAACACCCGTAGGGTCAAGTGTCCAGAGTATTCATCGCAACTCCAAACACACACTCAACGTCCTTGAAAACACATGAGCAGTGAAATGAAAAATAAAGCAGAAAAACAAAAAGCAGGTGATCTACTTCTACAGCAGCCTGCTCTTCTGTGGTTCGTCAGCTGGCATCAAGAACATCGGTACCCTGTGGCAAACGGGGCAACGGCAGGACCACTGAGGCAGAACGAAGGTTGTGTGTGTTTTTCAGAGCATAACGGAGGTCATGGGGTGCCAGACCGAGCTGTGTAGGTTATGATCAGTGTCAGCGTGTGTGTGCGGCGTGTGTTTGTGTTTTCACACTCCAGGGGCCAGGGTTGATCGAGTAAAATGCTTCCAGGGCCAGCGGGGGGAATGGTAGTGTTCCATTAGGAGCTGAGTAGCGGGCACATTTGCCCTGATCTATCATTAGCCTGACAGGCAAGACTAATCAAGTGCCGCACATACAAATGAAGATCTCCCCCTGTGGCCCTCTGAAGTCTCTGGGCATGAGAGCGTGTGTGCTGGCATGCATTTCGCACCATGCTGCTGTTGCCTAATCTCACTGGTCAACTGCATTTCAACTAATGCTAGAAAGAACACATGCAGTTACAAGCAGACAAACCAAAGTACTTTCATCATAAATAACTTTCATTAAAGCTGAAGCATGTAATTTCTGCTCCACTACCAAAGAGACTTCAAAAAACAGACTTCCCAAACATTCCCCAGCTGCCAGTGTTCAGCAAACAGGTAGTCCTGCCCTAAATTCACAACACTGGCTGTTCAGAAAGTCAACCAAAAAATGTCACGCGTTAACGCATGATTAATTCAAAATAATTTAATGCAAATAAATTACTGAAGCACTTGAAATTGCATCACTAACCCTAAGTCACGCAGTTAGATGATCTTAGCCGACTTATAAGATCATCTAACTGCGGGACTTAGAGTTAGTGATGCAATGTTTTTCACACTGAGCATCTACAATGGTGCAAGCACCTCTAACCCTGGTAGGAGGAAATTTCTATTCCAACCCTTTAACCCGATTTTGCTTCTCTGTTTGCGATCAAATAATTTTAAGCCACTGAACTCCGGGAAAGTTTTCAGTCCCATGATTGAGTAAGCGAATTCATTCAAACAATCAGTCTGAAAACTGGGCTGATTATATCAGAGATGGCAGAGAGAATATAGACTTGCATTGCTTTTTCAGTGAAGTGTTCATTCCAGTGTGTGTTTATTTACTCTGCATCGGTATCGGCTCCGAGACCGCCATTTTTTGCCAGATCTGGTATCGGTCAGATGAGACCGATCCAAATCCAATTTTGTGGATTATCATTTTCATTTACAAATACGTTTGTTTGTTTGTTTGTTTTTTCTTGTATACTGCCTTATTTGTTATGGTTCAGGCCAGAACAAATTCTCTTTTTTCAATTTTATGGCTGTGGTTTCAAATATACTGAATACCCCCATCCATCAATATGCTTACAGACAGTAAGCCCTGTAAGCTTAAATGGAGCCTAGAGTGCTCGGGTCGTGGGTTTTAGCTGTTAGATTGGCGCCATGCGAATGCGTGACTCGCCGGCGTGCAACATGTCATTAGCGTACGAGATCCACTTTCCCTTGTCACACTCCCTGTGCACTGTTGACAGACTGAGGCTGAAACCAGGCGACACTTCGAGTAAACTCAATTAGTCTCCCCACCATTATGACACGCATCAAAAATAAAAGAAAATATTTACATAGTGTCTGCCATGGACCAATTACACACTGGTGTGGGGGAAGGGGGAAAGCGGCATTAGCATATAATTTGCATGAAGCTTTAACTTGTTTTTAACAGGTGACATTTTGATGTAACTTGTACACGACAAAGGAGAGAGAGTGAGTTTATATGAGGGTTTATCATTGCACATTTACACATCCTTTCCAACAAATGAAAAAAGTCTGTGATCAGGGACGTAGAAAAGTGGAGGGACACGTATAGAACTTAACAGCTTGACTCATGAATATTAATTATGTGTTGCAATGTTTGCCCAGTAATCCTAAGAAAAAGCGCTGCATAGTAAAATTGAGGCTTTAACTTAATTTTTCAGCCTAAAAAACTAATTTGTGCATAACTGCATTCCAAATTTGCATCGAAACACACCTAATCTACACCTAATCTCTTTGCTGTCTTGGAGAAACATTTGAGATATAGTAGAGATCTCATTTTTGACTCTAACTTTGCTAACTCTCTTTCTCTCTCTGTACTTTATGACAGACCGTCATGACATTCACCACCAAGAATGAATGAAGATATATTAAATATAATGGGTTATGGCTTTATGACAGCCATCCAACAATATTGCAATGTACAGCTGACACATCAAACACAGAACTAATAATAAACCTCTGAGCTATGATACTGACTCTGCTCATAAAGAGACGACGTTCATACACACACACACACACACACACTGTCTGCAGAAATAGTGTCCTTGATACAATGTTACAATTCCAATAATGAAAACAGTGAGGGATCAAGCAAACATACAAGGACAACAGACTTTTTAATGTCACAGTGTCATTTATTAGCAGCGATGAGGAACATACCATATAGGTTTTATTAAAAGTTTATATATTATTCTACTCAACACTAAATATTTCCAAAGAGGCCCAGCTGCTGTCTTACATGCAAAACTACCACAATGCTAGGGTGTAGTGAATGTCTGCCAGGGCATTGCTATCCTACACCATCAAAAATGTATAGTGTGACCAAGTTCAACACAAAAAATATATGACATTATTTGTATCAGCCAAATAAAAAGTGAATCAAATCAAATCATTAAGCAACTAGTGTAGTACAATTCACAATGACTCTAATGAGCTATAGGTTATTTTACTGAATGGTTTCTTTTAATGTATCACTCAAAAAGGTTTGAGTCAGATGATTCTGGCCTTAGACTTGTGGGTTTGTACAAAGAGGTTTACATAGCAAGCACCACAAATAATATAGGAAAGAATTATGCTTATGTCACATGAGGGGTTTTAAAAGATTGATGTTTTTCTCTTTATCCCCTCCCACCATCCGCATTCACTTTATATCCTCAGCTCTTTCATATAACATATTTACAGTGCCGATGAAGGAGAGTTAGCCATTATAGCCGCTGGAAGCCTGGCACGTCAAAGCTTCATCAAATAAACCGCAGGTATGAAAAGACAATAATGATGATAAATCAACTAATGGCTGGGGGGTATTGACCAGAAACAGGAGCACACAAGGCCTATGAAAGGAAGAGGAGAGATAGATGATACGATGGATAGAGACAGAATGCAGGTCTGATGGGGGCAAATTATGGCTAATGGTATTTTAGTTTTCTTTCCCACCTGATTCTATTTGTCCATGATTCTATTTCACTGGACAGTATAACTCACCCTCGGTGTCTAATAGACTGCGGGGAGAGCCGAGAGGAACAGTGCACAAGGCAAGAATAGTGCATTCCTGGAATATCAAGTTTTTCTAGCCATTTATTAACCAAACTGATTTTTCAAGGAATTTCAAGCAAAATCTATACCAATATCAATATTAGTTAGAACTCTGCCCTGTCAAATTTAAAGTTGAAATGTGTATTTTTTTCTTGCTACTAGTGTCAAGTTCAAAACTAAAAGTTTTGAAAATAATTCCTGTTTTCAAACAGTTTTTAAACACTACACTCATCTCCATTGGTTGGACAAACAGATAGCCCCACCCCAAACTCATGCTATTGGTTGATCTAGTATGGATGTGTTGGGCTGGTCAGGATGATTTGATTGCTCCCAAGAGCTAGTATAAGCATTTTGGGGGGAAATAAACCTACAAATTGCTTGCTTACATCTCTGAATATTAAGCTTGGATGGTAAAAAGTATTACTTTATGCATTTTGTTTTATCTTTTCCAAAGCATTAACAAATAGTACAACAAAACTTGTACATATTATATTCCCTACACTAATCCTTTCCACTTTCCACCAAAATAATTATAATAAATAAATATTAATAATAAACTAATAAAAAAAATGTACAGTAACACATATACATTTACAAACCTCACCTTTAATCACCAAAATCCAGTGTATTTAATTCTGTTTTGAACACATTTATGATGATTCTGTTTTTACCACAACTTCATATTTTCACTCACAAACAAGTGGGTTGCTACAGTAACATGTTGCATGTAGTCTTAAAAAAAAAACAGCAATTAGTGTGCATTAAAAACACAATGTATAGTAAAAACTGTGATGGAGACGTGTATTATTGCTAGTGAGAAATAGACATCTGTGGTACTAAATTAACTCTAAATGAAACTTAAAAAAAAAAAAAAAAGAGTGGGTGGATAAATATAAAATGGGTCAATGCATTAGTTTGGTTTGACGAAACACTGTATGATCTCCTGCTAGCTTAACTAACAGCAAAAAAAAAGTCAAAACACTGTCAAAATACTGCCAATCAACACAACACAATCAAATATTGTTTTTGGGGATTTGCAGGGAGGATAAGAGGAGAGGGCAGAAACAGCGAAACACCCGCAGCATTCATCATATTCTGCCACCTTCATGCTGATAGAGAAAATTAATAGCTTCTTAACCGGGGAGTACAAACCAACCCCCTGCAAATACTTTCTAAAGCATTTAAATCACTTTCAAACATACTGCAACTCTTTTGCCATTTTAGAAAATCTTTCACTTACAGCCAGAGATAACAAAATATAAAAGAGGAAGTGGTGTAAACTAGTACACCTCCACAACTATAACTCCCAATGTTCCTATTAACAGCATTAATGTGTTGATTGCTTTTAGAATGTGTATATTGGTATATAGAAATACAAGGTTCGACTCGTGTATTCAATGTATTCAATATGTATTTTAAGCTACACCACAGCTTCAAATATAAAATAACTTCTAATAGTATATATTCAGCTACACTCTAAAAAGATGGCATCTCGGCAAGCCACATTCAAAGAAAAACAGTATATTATGCAGTAAAAAAGACCTTGTGTTATATGCAAAACTCTCTGAAGCTGTTGCCTTGTGCGGTTCAACACAACCGCAAGTCCAAGAGCGCCTAAACACTCAGGAAGATCTTATTTCAAACCATGAGCACCACCTGTGCTCCTCAATGTCACAGTGTCCTTGAGTAAGTCAATTAATTCCCAGGGGCATTTCTACACTCTAAAAAATGCTGGGTTAAAAACAACCCAAGTTGGGTTGAAAATGGACAAACCCAGCGATTGGGTTGTTTTGACCCAGCAGTTGGGTTAAATGTTTGCCCAACCTGCTGGGTAGTTTTATTTAACCCAACAATTGTTTACAAATTACTATATGTCTGGCTTAAAATGAACCCAAAATAGGTTGGAAATTAAAAATCAGACTCCTAATTACTAGAGGCAACAATAATAATCAAAAAGATGAGCATTTATTAATAAGCAATTTAATAATTGTTTTTTGTTTAAATATTATTCAAAAAAAGTATTAATAAATGTTTGTTTATTAAACATATTAATAAATGTTCATTTCCAACATATTTTGGGTTCATTTTAAGCAAGAAATACAGTAATTTTTAAACAATATTTGGGTTAAATAAAACTACCCAGTAGGTTGGGCAAACATTTAACCCAGCCGCTGGGTTAAAACAACCCAATCGCTGGGTTTGTCCATTTTCAACCCAACTTGGGTTGTTTTTAACCCAGCATTTTTTAGAGTGTAGGTACTTGCGCCAGTAAGGTTGAACTATTTGAGTGAACCCTTATGTAAAACTATATATATATATATATAGATAGATTTTACACATTATGTATCTATATATAAAAAGAGAAAGAGAAAAAAATCGACTGAATATCGATTCAAACGACTGAGGACCGGCGTTCCACAACATTCCACCCCACAATTCAACAAGCGGCCTAATGCTCTGCCATTTCAAATAATGAGGGGTGCTTTGCTCGATTTAGGTCAAAAGTCATCATTTTAATACTTCCCATTAGCGCCGATCAAGGAAAACGGTCTGCACAAAGGAGTTCCTGTTGGGTTCTGGCATCTCACTGTCATGTCGAAGGCGTAACTCATCCATCATTTTTACGATGGCTTTGGTTTTCACATAATTAATGGCCGTCAGCAGGATGTAAATGTGTGAAGATGAAAGAAAGGGAAAACATTTAAATTAACACTGTCACTTTGAACAATGGCGAGCTGGAAAAGACGATTGCGTTCGCATTCGCGGGAGATGAAGTAGCCACCAGAAAATGAGAAAAGCGGAGCATTTATCTCTAAGCGCAGACACAATCGATGTATGAACATCGGAGTATACCTTAAAAACAATCCAATGCATCTGAGAGTCACACATTTTGCTGACATTTTCAATATTCATTTTAATATGATTATGTAGAGATTCATGATTCAAAGAGAATTCTGGGAGGCAGAGCGTGACACAGGATGAGCTATGGATGTATAATGACGTATAATGAGGATTTGAGCTACAATGTACATAGTTTAATGTTTCTCTCTCTTTTTTGTGATTTTTAGTACTTTTTAATTTCTTTTTGGACTGATATTTTCAGTGGCATGTAGGCCCTTTTTTAAAGGCTTACCACAGTACAAGGACGCAAATTTCTGCAAGGTTCTGACCCCCACCAATACCACAATCATTAGTTATCCAACTTTCCACCATGTAATGGTCTTTGTTATCTAGTTTGTTGCTCACGATACATTTCAAAGAGTGAAAAGGAGTTCTCTCGCTTTCTCATTTCAACCCTTTTACTATGGCCTCCTTTCATCCTTTAACACACTGCTCTAGTGGATGACCTTTTCACAACGTTCAAATAATGCAACAAAGTGTGAATCCACTCTAGCCAATCGCCATTAACCACACCAATTAAAAGCGTTTTTAATCTTCCACTGGGGAACAAAGCCTCCTTCTCGAATTGCCAACAGTATCTGTTGGATGTCCACCACAGCCCTTAAAGGTTAATGGTGTCTCCGTAGAAGGAAATGTAAGGAGAATGAATCCATGTGGGTCTTGTTTCTCGTCTCTCCCTTCCCTTGACTTCTGACAGAGCCCTGACATAAGAGCCACCCAGTTCATTATGTTCAGCCCACTGTGCTCTGAAAATATTCCTGCCCTTGCCATCTTCTTGGTCACGTTTTCTTGCACTCACTCCTTCAAGGAATTAAAGTCAACATGAACTAGCTGTCACAACTTCCGTAATGTGAGATATTTCAGAACGAAGTAGATTATTATTTTAGGAAAAAATACAGCAAAAAATTGCCATTTTCATAGGTAAGTTCTTGCTAATAGTAAACTTGGCAGATTGAACAACAGGTGGATGAAAAAGCTAAGCAACAACAGCTGTTTTTAGTCATTGAGAAGCAGCGCGAGTGAAATAATGACAGTAAAACAAACTGCATTACAAAAGCGCAGCACTTTCAGCTTGGAGCTGGATCAGCCAATTAATCGTACTTCATCTCAATACATTTGCCCACACGTTTCCTTCTGTGAATCAACTGCATGATGCGGGGCAAAATGTGGCAGACAGTTGGGTTTCTAATGGCTAATGAGGGGGCTTGGATAAACAGTGATTTACGAGGGTCTGAATTTATCTCATGAGTCTGGACAACTAAGGTTGTTCATTTGTTATCCTATTTATTAGATTGACAGGATTAATTGTGTACTAAAGGTTAAAATACTTTCTCCAATCTTGCACATTTTGAGGTCAGGGTGGTCGACTACTTGTCAACAAAGAACTAGTAGGGTAATAAGTTTAACTAGTGAGTATATCTATAGTTTCTTTCAAAATATATATGTGTATATATATATATATATATATATATTAAGCAGCAATATATGTGTATATATATATATATATATATATATTAAGCAGCACATCTGTTTTCAACATTGATAAGAAATGTTTCTTGAGTTTAAAGTGTTTTGTAATGTGTAAATATATTTAGGATATATTCATCAAATATAAACTGAAAAAAAGTATCATGATTTCAACAAATATTAAGCAGCAAAAACTGTTTTCAACATTGATAATAATGAGAACTGTAAATAATAATTTTAATAATAATAATATCAATAAATTACATTATAAAATATAAGTTTTCACTGTATTTTTGATCAAATAAATGTAGCCTTGGTGAGCATAAGATACTTTCAAAAACCTTTAAAAAAATCTTAATTATTCTTTTTCTTATTCTTTTGGCAGGTAGTGTATATATAGTACATTTCTTTTCAATAGTGGTTAAACGGATCGTTGTTGATCCGTGATCCGTACGGACAAAGCCCCACAGTTCGGCACTCATGTGATTCGCGGATCAATTTGGTAATTAGAGTAAAAGGTTATCATTTGCACGTGTTTTGTCTAGCTAGTTCACACATTAAATAGATATAAAACCATTCCAGCGCTAGAAGAGGCAAAAGAAGATTTAATTCGGTATCGCACGCCACGCTGTAATTGGTGTGCACAGACGCACATACAAGACTCCCCCCCTCTTTTTTTTTTGTGCAGATCCGAAAAATGATCTGATCCGTGACTTAATAACCGTGATATGATCCGAACCGTGAGTTCTGTGATCCGTTGAACCACTACTTTTCAATAAAATCTCACACTCAAAAGACAAAAGTTGTACACTCATTCATCATAGCTAGAATCCAAACTTCCTAAATCTAGAAGTTTGAGTGACCTTTAGCACACTAAACTCGACAGACCCAGAGATCTTCACTAGTCAGTGAGGGCTAAAACTTAATTTTCAGCAATAAATGGAGCAACAGCTGGATTTTGGATAATTACTACATATTACAAATGAACAGCCAGACCAGAATGGGGTCCTTTCCAACACCTTTCCAACGCTATTCAAATTAAGATTCGCTTAGATCTACATGCAATCTGTCTTCATGGTAAGAGTTTTAATTATCAAATGAATCAAATCTTAACTGACAATCAAGACACTCTTCATCTCAATCCAATTAGTCTAAATTTATTGATGGATTCATTGATGGCAATTACCGCATTTGTGTGCGCACACATCTGTGCAGGTTTCTTTGACAATGTTCCTCTCCATGAGAGAACTGTAGAGTAAACAGAAGGACAGGATATTTCTCAATGCCAGCCATATGATGTTTGCTCAGCTCTCCAGATCTGCACCGTCTGAATCATTCCGCCAACACCTTTCTTTTTCTCTCTCTCTCATCCACCTCTTGAATAACCCTCTGCCAGAAAACCTGAGCCTCATCCTCTTTATCTCAACCCCCCCATACCTCATTCCCTCTCTGA
The DNA here is from genome assembly GCA_003731715.1 of Anabarilius grahami. Taxonomy (NCBI): domain Eukaryota; kingdom Metazoa; phylum Chordata; class Actinopteri; order Cypriniformes; family Xenocyprididae; genus Anabarilius; species Anabarilius grahami. The sequence continues at coordinate 457,918 of RJVU01019434.1, read as the reverse complement.
GGAACATCTACGCCCAATTCACTTCAATCCTGCTTACAAACATAGAGTTTCTGCTGTGTCCAAGTCCTCCAGGGAAGTTTAGACTTACGAGCTCAGAAGTCATAATTACGATGTGCATTTTTTCGCTCTCTTTTATGCTTACTGACAAACAAACAAAGCTTTTTAGCACTACTGCAACAAAATAAAGAGCAAAGTATATTCATTATGTGTGTAGTTGATACATTAAGTATTTTATCCTTCTCGAGCTTCAACCAAGAAATATGGCAAATGTTGTTTTGCTCATACAAGACTGGCGTCTCATAAACAAAATAGCTTTATTGCTGTTCTTCACAAAATGAGAGTAAATACGATCGCATGACTTGAATGTAGTACATTACCTGTATGAATGTAGAAACATACATTATCTCCATTGGCTACAATCTAGTGTTGTCACAATACCAAAATGTCAGTAGCCTGTATCAATACCAGTAAAATTTCAGTTATCAGCACTAATTTGCAAACCATGTGCAAATTCATAAGTCAACACCATTGCTGAGTATTTTCTGTTTAAAACTGCAGTGATCTTAATACTGCACAATGAATGTTTTATACATCGTGTTTATACTTAATAACAATGATTTGCAAACATGCAGCGCTCATGCGGAAATAACTGGATTCTGACTTATTTAAAAGCCTCTGATTGGCCATTGCATTCTTGTCTGTGATTGGCTACAATGCTCAATGCTGCAAAATCACATGGTACTTGGTTCTACCGGAATATCATAAAAGCTGGTATCGTTGCATTTTTTAAATTTAAGTATCGACTTGGTATCAAAGTACAAGTACTTTTGACAACACTACTACATACATAAATTCATAAAACAGGTTCTAGTCCTGGATGCTGATTGGTCAACATAACATTCCAAGAATTCTAAAAACCCAATATAGTAACAACTGTGACACCAAACGTTCACCATATTCTGTCATGTCAGGGACATCTTCAAGTGGAAAAAAGGATAGTAATATATTTGCATAACAAAATTTTATGTTTTAATTATCAAATTACTTTTTATTAGCAATAAAACACTCAAGGCCTTGCTGTATTATAAATACAGAAATTGCAGGTACCTCATTGTGCATATATCCACAATACAGTGCAGCATCATGTAATTAATTGCACTATTATTAATTAAAACCTGCAGTTCTAGCTAAAATCTAATTTTAAGAGTCATGTTTGAAGCCAAAATAAGCCAACCTGTGACAGGACATCAATTACTGCACAAGGTCCAATTTTTCTAAGCTCACAGACTACATAATTTGATGAAAGAACTGTTAATTGTGATTTATTATTATTATTAACACTAACCTTTCTAGGCTTCACACTGTGAATCCCTTTACAATTTAGTCAAATCAAAAAGCATTTTTGCTGTCTTTTTCTGTGTCTCTCTCCCTCCCCTCTTTTTTGCTTTGGCCTAAGTGGGAACCTCTTAGCATGCTTTCTTTTAGACACTTACGGCTGTGAATAGAAATCTGTCCCCCTGCTTGTGCTCTCAGGACAGAGAAGTTTAAGGTGTCACATTCAAATGTGTCCCTCGTTGTTTTTGTCCAAAGCTCTTTATTGCTCTATTGATTCTGAGAGCTTTACTTTGACAGCGCTGCATGATTTGATGGGGCGTCAAATGAGCCTGTCTCTCTTTAATGACGCTGTAATTGAGCCTCACAGGCTACGGCAACAAAACAGCTCAGTCTCCAACCCACGCAGAGGGGAAAAAAAGAATGACAGGCCAGATATTAATAATAATTATTAATAATTTCATCCGGAAATGTTTTAAGAAAGTGCTGTATTGGTAAGCAGATGGTGAGCAGCTGCAAAGTGGTTCACATTTTAAAACACCTAATATGTGTAATGCAATCAGTTCAATTCATTCTCACGAATCAGTTCAAAATCTCAAAATATTTACAATATGTATTCTGTCCACATTTATATTTTATATATATATATATATAAAATCGTTTTAAAAATATGAATATGACAAATATATATTAAAAACATTTTCCTCTGTCTTTCTTTGACATTGTCTTTTTTTTTTTCTCCCACAGGAGCAGTGTCTCTTTCAACCTCTCTCTCTTTCTTTCTACTCTTAAACTCTCATGAATCTTTCAGGAAGAATGTCTGTAAATCCGGCCTTGCACACACAGTAGAAAAAAATATAATTACTTTTTATCACACATTAAATCCCCCGACACCCTGGACATCAGAGAGGGTCCTTCTGGCCATCCAGAATGAGCATGACCCTGCTGGAGAGTGCTGACTGAAGGGGAACGGATGTTTGTGCCCCGGAGAAATGAATGAAAGAAGAGTGGAAGATCTCGCTTTCATGTTCTCTCTTAGCCTAAGACTAGATCACAGTCACATGCTTAATTAATTGAACGTCAATGACATTATACGAAACCTATCTGAGAATAAGATGCATGTCAAACCACAGGGAAATGTATAATTAGTTAGGCTAGGACTTCATTGTATCCAGCAGGAATTAAGGAAATATTAAAAAATAGTCTCCATATGACTTGGTTGAGGGTTTGGTGACAAGCAAAAAAAGTATTAAAAAATAATTATATAAGAAAGTATAACCAAACAGTTGTGGGGCATCACTGACTTCTATAGTATGGAAAAAATATATATGGAAGTCAATGTTGCCCCACAATTGTTTGGTTACAAACATTTCTTTAAAATATATTATTTTGTGTTCAGCAAAACAAAGACATTTATACAGGTTTGGAACAACTTGATGGTGAGTAAATGATGACAGAATTTTCATTTTTGGGTGAACTATCCCTTTAAGGGTGTTGATTAAATAATAAATAAAAATAAATAATTAAATTAAATAAAAAAAAATAACTTTCACTTCACCTTACCTCATGCACTTCTGTCTGAGAAAAGAAAATGTATTTCCCACTAAAAAGTCTCCTTTTGTGTTTCACAGGGGAAAATGTGTTTTGAGTGACATCAAATACACAAAGTGAGCAGACTTTCTCTTTTTAGGTGAACTGCGCATTTAAATACTGACTAAATGTGGCTCCAGATAACTCCTTGGATATTAAACATGGCTGCTCTAGAGGTTTTCTCTTTCTGTACAGTATGAAGAGGAGACGTCTCATTTATAGTGGACTTGGCCCGCACTCCAGTATTGAGCTGTCATTTAGTCAGCCAAATAGAATAAGTGGGGAGGATTAGACCAGCACAGTCATGCAGATAACACCTCTGACAGTCTTCCTTTCTCTCTCGCTCTCGCTCGAATACTAAACAGGCCACTGAGTGACAGCTTGTCAGAGGGCAAGAGTGGAGCGCTGAAACCTGGCAACCCAAGAGCAGGGCGATAACAAGCAGGTCAAAGAAAACAATTACGGCCCTGGCGCTTTCTAATGGACACACGGGAAATAATCATGTTCCTGTGTGTGTGCGTGTATGTGCGTCTGTGTGTGAAATCCATTATGTCCCGACAGCCCTTGCAAAGTCATTTGTTGGTCCTCTCAGGTGTCTCATTTTTTCGACCACTTCAAGTGTTGTTTTTTCCCCCTCCCCTCCTCTCTCTCTTTTTCTGTCTATCTCTCAGTTGCGGCTCTCAGCATTTCATTTCTCCCTGATTTCTCCCACTGTTTATCCACCCCCTCAGACGTGCTTTCCATCTCGGTTTAGAGCGGCAATCACAACAAAACATGGAGCAGTCACAGTAAGGCAAGTCGTTTTGTTTCCATACATGTTGAGGCTTTCAGACTCGCCTGCTCATTTAGCCCTGGCAGCCTCGGCGATAATTCACTCACGATATATGTGGCGGTTTCTCTCAGTAAAGTTTAAAAAGTCTTTTTCTTTCCTTTTAAATTTCATTCATCATTTGTTCCAACTTTACTCATGGGTTTTTACAATTTTTTACTCTAGTTTGACTCAGAGAGAGATGGGGTTATAGCACAGGGGTGACCATTTGACATGGGTGAAGTGTCTCATTCAAGGGCTCAGACAAAGTGGTCAGAGAAGGAATGAGCTTTCTACTCATTATATGGAGCTTTTACCCACTGGGCCATGTGTTCAAGGCTCATCTATGCCGTTTCTAATGTCTGTAAATTAGAGTGTTGGCAAATATTTGAAAAACAGAACACATTCAGGAAGTAGACTGTGTTGATGTGGACATCATTTTGCATCTTAATTAAGCATAAATAATTCAGTCAAATTCAGTTATAAAGCAAAATCTTGTCAAATACAATCAACATTTCTTAAAGGGTTAGTTCACCCAAAAAAAAAAATTCTGTCATTAATTACTTACCCTCATGTCGTTCCACACCCGTAAGACCTCCGTTCATCTTCAGAACACAAATTAAAATATTTTTGATGAAATCCGAGAGGTATGTGACTCGTCCAATTTAACCGACACTTTTCAAGGTCCAGAAAGGTACTAAAGACATCGTAGTCACAGTCGACGTGACTACAGTGGTTCAACCTTAATTTTATGAAGCGTCAAGAATACCTTTTGTGTGCAAAAACAGAACAAAAATAACGACTTTATTCAACATTCTCTTCTCTTCCCTGTCATTATCTTTACATAGATGCCGCAGTAAGCACAGTGAAGGCTTCCGTGTTTAAGTCCGAATGCCGGCTCAGTATTGGCCAAAGCTGATCACGTGAGCAGCACGATGCATACGTGTGATGCTGACGCAGGAGCCGGCCAATAATGAGTCAGCGTTCTGATGCAGAACCTGGAAGCGCTGGACGTAAACAACGTATGAGAATGACATAGTAGAGAAGATATTGTTGAATAAAGTCATTCTTTTTGTTTTGTTTTTGCTCACAAAAAGTATTCTTGTCGCTTCATAAAATCACGTCGACTGTTTTAATGATGTCTTTAGTACCTTTCTGGACCTTGAAAGTGTCAGATAAATTGCTGTCTATGAACGAGTCATATATCTTAATTTGTGTTCTGAAGATGAACGAAGGTCTTACAGGTGTGGAACAACATGAGGGTGAGTAATTAATGGCAAAATTTCCAATTTTGGGTGAACTAACCCTTTAATACGCTTTCCTTGTCTTATTGCAAAAGCTTTATCAGTACTTACTGTTCCAAAAGCAAAAAATAAAAAATAATGACTTTGATTGGATTGTGAAAAGTGGTTCTAAATGACGATTGAATGTCAGTTGAAAATTGATTGCAATGGTAAAAATGTCCCACACCTGTTTTAAATTGGAAATACATCACATAACGGAAGTAAAATGGTTTGCAAACATTTTATGTTGAGCCTCAAAAATCTAAACAAATTTTTGTGGGGGAAAAAAATTATATAAAAAGTTAACCTCCAAGGTTAAAAAGAATATATTTCCCTTTTGACATATGCATTAACATACTTTGTTATGCATGTATATACACATTTAAATATATGTAAAAATGTAAACATATTCAACAGTACAAATTACATATACCATACAGATGTTATTATATTTTTTACTATTAAAAAAAAACTAAAACATTTTTTACTATAAAATTAAGGGGATTATCTCCCCTTCTCTACAGGCAGTCCTTGGCCTGAAAAAGTTTGATGACCCCTGAGTGTGGACAATTCATTTTATGTAGACATTGTGAAATATTAAACATATGAATGCATATGAATTCATAACCATATATTGAAAAATCTATTCAAAACTATTGGGTTTAAATGCATTAAAATACTAAGTGAATGCAGTTAGTGAGTTAATCTGTCCTTCAGAGCGATAGCAAAGGGAAAGATGAACGGAAAATAAGCAACAGTAGCCAAATATTATATATATATATATATATTACAAACTCCTAAATGCCTCATGCTGAAGGATTTATTTAAATTAATCTAGAAGCCCAAAGAAACACACGCACACTGAGTGAACTGGATTATCCGGTAGTCTGGCAGTTTCTGGATTAGCTATTAGGCAGTGCACAGATGATAAGAGACTTCACTGAGCTGCAAATGAGTAGCTGTCAGAGAGCATGAGACAGACAGAGAGAGAGGGGGAGACAAATCCACAGCTCCCTCAGGGTATATGATCTCTCATTAGTTTTAATTAATCATTCTTATTAACAATAGGCGTCTCCTCACAAAGTCGACAAAATTAAAAATTCTGCCAGGCAAAAAAACAGATGCATCTGAGTTAGATAAACTAAACTGGTCCTGCAATAAATTATCATGCTGCTGCTAAAACAGACAGGGCCTGGGGCTGAATTTGTATGGGTGGGCCACCTCACCCCAGGCCCTGATGAATAAACTTAGGATATATCACAGGATCACAAAGAGCTCTCGTCATCACAGGTCCTGAGACAAACTTTATGGATGTTTTTTTATTTAAATGATTTTTTTATTTTTTATTTTTTTTATGAACCCATTTTGCCATATGCACTCAACTGCACTCAAAAATATTTTAAAACTAGGTTATTGAAAGAAAGCTCTATGCACAAGCAATCTTGTGTTATCATTTGCAAAAGAGCACCAAAAAGTACTATGGCAATACAATGATACTCTTTGAAGTACATTTAAAAACCACGTTAATGCCATGGTACTTGAATATAGTACTTATTTAGGACCAAAATATACACTACCAGTCAAAAGTCTGGACTCACTTAACTGAGCTGAGCTGAGAAGACTTCTGCTTAAATTCCTGAAATTAAAAATATATACACAAAATATTTGTGAGAAAGCAATTCATGTTTAATAGAATAAGTGTCAGAATAGAAACACTAGAAATACCATGTTTAGCTCTTAAAGTGGCAGTTCTTCGAGAAGCCAAGAGCTTTAGCTCAGTTCAGTTGGTGTCACTGCAGCTGGTTCGCTCTCCATTATCTATATATGTAAAATGTTTTAAATTTTAAAATTGTATTTATTTTTTCAAACAGATTTATTATTTTTAGAGGCTGAGCAAATAATTGTATTTTTTTATTTTTTTTATTTATATTTTTAATTGAAAAGTTAGATCGAAGAAAAAGCAGTCAACAAGTGTCCAGCACAAATTGAAACTCTTCAATAGTGTTTAAATATGAAATATAAAACTGAAATAACACTAAATATTGTTAATTCCTAGTTTTTAGAACTTTAGAACACTCTCGTCTAGAGGTCGACCGATAGTGGATTTTACCGACAACGAAAATTGGATTGGCCCATGCTGGCCGATAACAGATTAATCAACAGATAGTTTTTAAAATGGATACAGAATAAAAACAAACATAAACTGTACATTTTAAATATAAATTTTAATATATTGATTATATGTTGATCATTCATGTTAGTTCATAGTGCAACTTTAAAATGTAAAAATGTATGAGTAAATGTTGAAATTAACAAAGAACAATACTTTTTTTTAAACTTAGTTAAATGTTACAAATTGACTCTTATTGTAAAGTGTTACCATTTCATATAAACCCAAACTGTCATGCTTAAAGTTGGCCATCTTTAAATATCTACACAAAGGCCATAGCATTGAAATTAGTACTCTATAAATACTCTCCCACTTTATTTGCTTCTATTTTAGAACACTTGATGATTATCTAATCAAAATAACAAAATATGTATTACTGTGATGATAAAAAATAACTGAAATCGAATGCATTTCTGATTCATTTATCTGTCTCTGTCGGCTGCGTGGACATATAAATTTGTTTTCTCACCTCACTAGCTTTAATTATGCAACTCTGCTGGATAACAAATGTATAAAAGCGACCAGCAGGATATAAACTAATTCAAATAGATGGTAACAATCATGACATTAAACATTTGGGCCGGACTCATCACATTGTTTAAATTGCTTGAATTACTGGTGATGTTAGCTTCCTCTCAGCCTCGACGGCAAATATACTCCTGTTCTTCACTATGCAGCATCTAGTCAACAAATGAATTACTTTATAATGATTTGAAAACATGTACTACAGACCTTATGTAGCCCCGCCCCTTTTCAGCGCTGTGCTCTTTGTCTTTTCACTTCCAGTTTGTATTTGCGATCTTATGTATTTATGAATGAACTGTTTGTTTTAAAATCTTCACGGTCTACTGACACTTGTTAAGACATCTGCTTTACAATGCTCATGATAACTTTTGTTAACTCTACAATAAGTATATCCACAACACCAGCTAATTATTCTTTGACTGCTATGCCATAGAAATATACAGGGCTACCGCAAAAACAGAAATTCAAATACAAAATTTCTCTGGCGCATAAGGTCCATAGTGTATGTATACATACCGTTTTGTTGTCTGTTTTAAATCCGCAGCTAAGGTGTCCCGCTCTGTGCAGCATGCATTCTCATGTCAAAACAAACTCCACAAGGCATCAGTGATTTGGCCTCTAGAGGTCGCTTTTGTACTGCATAATGACAGCGGACACTTTTCAGCCGCTCCAGCAATGGACAGAGGAAAACTATCCGTATGGATTTTTGCCGATAACCAATTGCTGGCAAAACCGATCACTTGGTCGACCTCTACTCTCGTCACACAAAGACAGACAACTTTTACAGAGAAGACTGCTGAAACTGTGACATCTGACAACAGAAAGATGACAAGGAACACTGAGAGTTAGACATGTCAGGTCTGCCCTCTTTGGCTCTCAGCTGCCAGCTGAAGATATTCAATTAAATGCCAAATGGAAATCTTTCAGTGGGATAACTGCCACTTTTAAATCAATTATGGCACACTCAACCACTTTGCCCATAGGCATAAGACAGTCAGATCTGCTACACCAGTTGTGCACTAAAACAGCTTTTAAATGAAGTAAACATCAATAAAATACAAGAGACATCCATCAATATGCTGAATAAATATAATGGAAGCGTTTACTCCTGTATGCCCTGAGGGTCCCATGATACAGTAATGGAATCAGACAGTAATGCCATGGTACTTTGATATATATATATAATGGTACTAAATTACTACTATACTCACATACCATAGTATGTACATGCTACTTCACAGAATACCATGTGCACAATAAAAAGTCCAACAATTTTTTTTTGTCATAGTCTTTTTATGTTGATAGCCTTGCTTTCATTTCCTCAGACTGGTGAATAAGATAGGCCTTTACTTGTCAAGCTGTTCACTGAAGCACAGAGAAAGTCTTGTTGGCCCTGCCAAAATTACAAGCAAAGATAGAATGGAACACAAATTATCCTCGCAACAAGAGCCAGGCTACAGACGTGACACTAAAAAAGCATTGAAATGTAAAAACACTGGTCTGGGGGCTTATTAAATGAACATGTCAAGCCATGAAAGATATTGCAGAAGCATGTCGTATTTGCTCAACAGGTCAAAAGCACATGAGAAGTGTGAAACAATCAAAGCTTAGAGATATTTCTAAAAGTCATCTGAAATTGTGTTTGATTTCATTAGCCAAGAGAATTAGTGAATACTGTTTTAATATTTGTCCATTGTGGTTGTCTGTTGATTAACTTTATAGTCTGAATGTTAGTCTTTAGCACACAGACCTCAAGTCAAAAGCTGAACTACACAAACAGCAGAAAAAATATATAATAATCCAATAATTATCAGCATTACTTAACCTTTATGCTGAACTTATTCTGTCTATTGATTAATTTTTGTGGCATGTTTTTATAAGTGAAGATGCCGTTTCTGTTACTGTTATATCAACATCTCTGCTTCCATCCATCTAACTTGTACAATTGAGTAAAAATGATAGAAATTATTGTGACAAGTTCTCACAGTTTCAACTCAATTTTCTACGTCCATAATTTAATTCAAAGTGGTTGAACAAGTGCAAGGAACTTATTATCACCACAGGTTGCAATTTTGGAATCAAAATTTAAGGTAACAATTAAACTTAAGTTTTCAATTGTTGTGTTTTACAGGTATTCAGGACATGTTCTAGTAGAATTTATTGGCTTCATTTCAACATTAAAACCACTTTTTGACTTTTCTAACCTTCCAGGTAAAACTAAAATAAACTGTTCTCTATTTTGCCTTATAGTCTGTAATTTCCTCCAAGCACATCTGACAACTTGCTTACTTCTTTTCATAAATCCTCCTCATCAATTAACTGGATCATTATTGTTATAATTTAGCACTACAGTATTTTCTTTGAACACGGCGGGACAAAGAAAAGATAATTTTCAAAAAAATATTATCATATTCAAAACAAAAGATACGGATAAATCTTTCCTGTTCTAGGACAATTTCTCATCGACCCACGATTCAACCAGTGATGCTGCTGTTCACGGTTTGGATGTGCCCAGAGCGCCACCCGCCGGCGGAAAGATGAACTGCAGCCATTTCAGGACGGAACGGACGCGGTGGCTGATTCCCTCACTCTATACGAGACTATTTTAAGATCTCATCGCCGAGCTCAACAATTCCCTTGAAACCGATCACTGGTTAATGAGAAACTTTATTTTAAATGATCCCAAACACAAATTACTAATAGCTATAATTATGAGCGTACTGAGTAGGCTAGTACGCATAAGTAACTGAGTAAACTTTTCTTTATCCAGTCTGAGGTAGCATATACAAATACACAGCCAGCTTGAGCCAAGCATAACCTTACCATATAATGTTTAAGAGCAGTCGTCTTTACGGAGAAAATCAGATAAACTTGTCTCCACATGCAAGTACTGAGGTAAATATGATAGAGCTCTGTTATAAAAAGATATGATTTGACTATAAAAAGTCACAAACGATAAATAAAGCAAACACCAAATCTGGTAGAATTCATATTCATCGAACACTGACGTTATAACATTAAGTTACATCTCCCTTCAGACCACCGTCATTAATAAACAAGATGCAATAATTAAAGTTTCATCCCGTCTTGGGTTACGGCATTCAAACCTCGCGTAACCTCCGCAAAGTGGCCAAAAGAAAGAGAACGGAATGTAAACTTGCCTGGAAAGAACTCTCCAAATGTGAGTTGAACATGAAAAACAAGCAGCAGAACGGCGAAGTAGTTCCTTTGGTCCATTCTTGCGGTCACTACTTCACATACTCGCTGTCCGTCCGTGCACGAGAGAGCTGACTTCTCTGACGGTTTCCCGGCATTGGTGATGTAGCGCGCGCGACTCAAGCCGGCAGTCGACAGCTGTCTGATTGTTGGGTTTCTGTACTGCTACGACAGGGTGTATGGGGAGGAGAGTGGGTGCGAATGAACGAGAAGAGGGTTCCAATATCCCCCAGGTCCTTAGACCTGCCTGCCAGCCCGTTCTGACACGAAATTCTGGTGAGGTGATGGTTTACATACTACAGCGCGCGCTGAAGACGCTCCGGTAGCACACTACGCGATACGGTGCGCACTTGCGCGGTGCCTAAAAGTAATTCTACACCCTCTGAGCAATGAGTGAGGGAGGTTCTAGGACACTCTAGTTTCTTTGTTTTCAGTGGTGTTATATACAATACAGTGGCCCCAAAAGTATTTGGACACTTAAGATACACTTTAATGTGGGATTACATAAAATATCAAACCAAGTAGCATCTATTTCAGAGATAGCAGAAGCACACTTTTCATGCTAAATGTCTCACAAAAAAATAGTTTTAATTGTCTAAAAAATAGATATAGACATATTGCTCAAAATTAATATAAAAAGTATATGGAGACTTTCTGGTGGCCAAACTTTATATATTTACATACACATGCAAACACACACCTATACATTTATATACATACATTATTCGCGCGCGCGCGTGTGTTTGTGTGAGAACTTATATTTAGATGACCCCACAAAGATGTATTTAGATGTCCAGATGACCCCACAAAGTAACGATATAGAATCTTTGACTATGTGGGGTCCTTTTACTTGGACCTACAAGGTCAAAATCTTTTACATGAGACTAAATGTTGACTCAGTATACTATCGTCCTTCCGTACACTATACCTAAACCTACCTATCACAGGACCCTAACATAATTTTAACATCAATCGCGTTTGGTCCCATTTATGTTTGATCACAGTGCACACACATGCAAAAGTGCGCACATTTGGAGAAATGCACGTTTACCTCATATTTCATTAGATAGAATATAATCTGGGCCGTAGGGCAGGGTTTCATAATTACCGAGGTCAGAAAATGTTTGCTAGGGGGGTACGGGGGCATGCTCCCCCGAGAAAATTTTGATTTCCCTGGTGTACATATGTGCATTTTTAAGACGTTTTAAGGCCAACAAATTGGATAACAATAGCTTTAAAACCATGTCAACAAATACATACATGCATGCACAGTTTTGAGGCAGCTTTAATCACATGTTTGGTAATTTCATGACTTGACTTACAACAGAACAACGACGGTCATTGCTCTTCTTCTTCTTTTGCGCTTTATTTAAGCTATAATAAAGTAACTATGCAGCGCGCGCCGGCGCATTTGCGCATGCAATTCTTGAGTGCGCGCCACGAGCACAGTATAACGGCTGATTGGACAGTCATGTTAATTTTACCGACATAGCCTGACAACATCTCATCTGACCGCAGTTCACTGTTGTTCAAGTGAAGCTCCCTCGTAGTCACCTGTAGTCTGCCTTTTCCACGCGTTTGACTTGCGCCTGGCGCTGAGGCGAAGTCGGAATGCGCCTCTGAAAAGTGTCCCGTTTGTTGTGGTCGTGAAGAGACAGTTCTATATAAACGCAGCGTTTTTAAAAAAAAATAAAGATTTATATTTTTGGTATTTTATATACTCTATTTTTTATATGGGTATTTTTTTAATGATTCAATTCAGCAGAGGCAGGGATACATAGACCAGAAGGGGGGAAATCCCCCCATCCCCCCCTACAAATCGCACCCTGTATATATATATATACACATACACATACACACACACATATATTATATATATATATATAT
>RJVU01019434.1:415296-433405 GCA_003731715.1 Anabarilius grahami | reverse complement strand
ATAAACTTGAAAAAATGTGTGCTTTGAATGCAATGCAAGTCGCTTTGGATATGCATAAGCATAAAAAGTCAGTTTTGTCTTTATAATCTTTCATTAAATGTAAACATTGGACAATAGTTAAGGCAGCAATTTACTAAATTACTATTTAAAATAATACATTTGGGCTCAGTTTCATAGACAGGGCTTAGATTAACCCCGGATTAGGCTTTAGTTCAATTAGGACATTTAAGTAGCTTTTATAAATCACGCCTGGTGTGTGTCTTAAGACAAAACCATGGCACTAACATATTTTAAGATATGTCAGTGCATGTTTTTTTCAGTTAAAACAGCTCAAACATGCATTTTAGTCTGAAACTAGGCTTAAGCCTAAAGTCTGTGAAACCAGGGGTTGAAGAACATCACCACTAGGATACGTCAAAAAGCAATGCAAGCAGTGACCATACGATGGGTGGGGGGGGTTCAGTGGTTGAGAACTCGTACAACAGGCTAAATTGAATCATACACGCCTGACCCCAAACATCAAAAGACTTTTACATTTGCATTTAAAAAGGCTTTCCTCCATCATTAACTGATAAGTGAAAGTCTTTTCGGCGATAAACAAGCCTACAGTTTTAAACACAAACACTTGAGCTGGTCCCCTTATTATAACCAGTCCTTAGGAATCACATAGAACAGCCATTTTAAAGTCAAATTAGGTAAAAGCATTAACATTTTAAATATGTGTAAAATATTTAGTTTCCATTATGTTACATTACATTTGTCTACTCACTATACTGTATCTTTAGATGTATTATTTATTTATTTAAAAAAATTAATGTTTTCTTATTTATTTTAAAACACATTTATTTGAAATCACAGATTTCTTTTAATCACAAAATTATTTATTTATTCATTTTAATTAAATGTATTTATTTAAATAAAAATTTAAATTAAACAATTAAATCAAATTTAATTTGTTAGTTTAATCTTATTTTTTTTTTTTTTTTTTTTTATCTAAACTTTTCCATGGACTGAAAACTCATCAAACATCATAAATTACACTTATTTAATCATTTAATTGATCATTCAATTAATCTCAAATACTAATTTACTACCATTTTAACATCCCAAGTATACAAACACTTTACAACATTTGAAACAGTTGAACAGTGAGAACAAACTAGCTCTTCTCACCATTCTAGTGTTCATAGCAGTGCGGCTGTCGCTCCACATGATTTCTGCCAATGCCAGTCCCCAAGGGAAGAACCTTAACATGGGCTTGCTCTCTATTCATCCCACTTGCTACCCCCTGGCGGTACAGAGACAACTGGGCATGTTAAAGCCAGAACGAGCAAACAGAACATTATCTCGGATCCACGGATCACAGCCGAGCACAAAAGCCTCAGGAGCAGCAGGGAGGATATGGCAGTCTGTGGCCAGAAGGCAGTCTGTGGAGCAGGAGCGGGCCGTCACTCACTGCTGCTTCTAAGTACCATATGCTAATGCTTTATGGCCTATCTCTGCATGATTCTGTCTCTGCTCAAAGTGTATATATTTTAGCAGCGTAACGGTTCAGATTTCTTATGGCTCATTTTGTATTTCGGAGCTGGTTCTGTAAATGCTTTGTACATTGCTATGTGGTAGCGATTAAATCAGTGGTTATCAATTCTCAGTTTTGTTACATTCCACTTTGAAAGTGAAAAAAATGGCTCAACCACCATAATATAATTTGCATCAGTATTGTTGACAAATGTTGGCTCTTAGTAATGTTGAATAATAAAAAATATTTACATTATTCTTACTTTTAGCACATGCTTTTGTTCAAAGCAACTGAAAGGCCCTGTTTACACCTGGTATTAGGATGCATTTTGGTCGATCGAATCACAAGTAGACGAGGGAGACAACTGCTCTAACAACCGCAAGACCACGGCAAACGTGGTGAGGCATGTTAGAAATCAGGAATGTTGAGAGAACATTGTGCTTGGTACGTTTTTCGCCTTTAAACCAAACTTGGGTCTTCAGCAACAAATTTTAAATCCCGCACTACCACTATAATGTTTACTCATTAGGTCAGTCGGTGGAGAGTAGGCGGTCTTTTGTGCTTTTTGAACGCATTCGACCACACTACACTACACACTACCGTTTACACTACAAAAGCAACTCGGTCGAATGCATTTTCGACTACCTCTGGAAGTGGTCGAAAGTGGACAAGCTCAAAATGTTTTACATCCTGTTTACACCTGTGTTTAACGTCATCCACTTGTGAGCCGATCAACCAAATCCCATCTTAATACCAGGTGTACAGGGCCAAAAGTGAGGAAAAACACAAGCAATTAAACATAAATGAGCCAACAATGTTAGAGGTAAAGCAATTTAGTTTATTTCAGGGAGCAATCCAATGACAAAACAACTCTACAAGACCCCTGAACGTGTCCTGTGGCAGCAGATCCTTCAAGTCCTCTAGGTTGCCAGGCAGAGCCACCTTGGCTCGAACTTGCTGGTCCAGCACATCCCATGGATGCTCAAGTGGACTGAGATCTGGGGAATTTGGAGGCCAGGGCAACACCTTGAACTCTTCATCATGTTCCTCAAACCATTCCTGAATAGGGGCGGTACAAAATAGTGATAGGGCAATATATCGTTGTCCTTCGAGAATCTATGCGCTGGAGCCAAATATCGATATTTTAATTAAAATAGATTTCCCTGCTCCCGGCGTCGCTATTTCATGGCTTTGCAAGGTAGCGCTCAACACATGAATGAAGGAAACGTGAACATAAGTTAACCAGCCTAAGAAAAAGAGGTTTTTAATGGGATGGCGGACAACAGTGTGAGTAAAATAATGCCCCCCAAGTCCAAAGTCTGGAAAACCTACACTTAACCTTTTCACAGGCATTTTGTTTTCATAGTTAGACAGATATCGTGAGCCATGTTTTATGCATCGTATCGTGAGGTAGCCTGTGATTCCCACCCCTATTCCTGAACAATGTGTGTAGTGTGGCAGGGAGCATTATCTTTCTGAAAGAGGCCACTTCCACCAGGGAACAGCACTGTCATGAAGGGGTGTACCTGGTCTGCAACAGTATTTAAGTACAGTAGGTGGCACCTGTCAAATTTATGTAGTGTTTCCCAGTAGAACATTCCCCAGAGCATCACATTTCCTCCACCGGCTTGTCATTGTCCCACAGTGCATCCTGGTGCCATCACATCCCCAGGTAAATGGCACACACGTATGCAGCCGTAAACAAAAATGGGACTCATCAGACCATGCTACCTTCTTCCACTCCTCCAAGGTCCAGTTTCGATGCTTGTGTGCCCATTGTATGAGCTTTTGGCGGTGGACAGGGGTCATCTTAGGCACGCTGATTGATCTGCAGCTACGCAGCCCCATACGCAGCAGGATGCGATGCACTGTGTGTTGTGACACAGTCCTCCCATAACAGTCATTAAAATTTTGTGTGGCTTGTGCCACAATAGACCTTCTTTTGGCTCGGATCAGAAGGGATAGCCTTCATTGCCCTTGTTCGTCGATGAGCCTTGGGAGCCCAGCACCCTGTCACTGGTTTGTGGTTTGTCCCTCCTTGGACCACTGTTGGTTACAGACCACTACTGACTGGGAGAAACCCACAAGCCTTGCAGTTTCAGAGATACTCTGAACTTGTCACCTTATCATAACTATTTGGCCCTTGTCAAAGTCCCTCAGATCTTTATTTCTTGCCAATTTCTTCTGCATCGAACATGTTGATTACGAGAACTGATTGTTTGCTTACCATTTAATCTACCCAAACCTTAATATGTGGCAATGTTAGCAGATGATCAATGATATTCGCTTCATTTCTTTGACTGGTCATAATGTATTGGTTCACCAGTTTATAAATTTCCCAGTCATCTCAATGGCAAAAAGTATCCCAATTCACCCTTTATTTTATTTTTTTTGTCATTTCATAATAGTCTTTATGTTATATTGGATATTGAAAGTTTTTATTAATGAGAAATCTGTGAACATTTATGTGTGTGATTATATTAATTTATGCAAATATTAGAATGTTCAAAATTTGAGATTGAGTCACATTATCAGCAAGAATGTGATGAGAATAATCATGACTGATTAATTTAATCTTTTTATTTATTTATTTTTCGCACATGACTACACCCCAACTCTTTATGAATGTGTGCCAATGGTTAAGCTTTGATTATTTATCTGTTACCTCTTTTTCTCTCCTTCCTCTTTCTGATACCTAGACTTCATCAGTGTACTTTAAAGAAACTCATTTCTGCACAGACTCTGCGGTATAGTCTTGACATGTAGGGAATTGCTCAGTCAACTAAAACTAAATACACTGACAAACAAGAAAAAGTCTTCCTCCGGACAGGATAAAAAAAAAAATCTCTATCTCCGTAAATGGAATGCACATTTCTTTTTAACTGAAATGAAGCTTCTTTCCATCATAAGAAGCAGTACATTTGCAAACAGTCCTGGCTAGAGGCGCATATGAGAGAGACACTATCAAACCTGGGGATTCATGCATAAAACTTTGCATAGATTTCCCTTAAAATGTCTGTGTACGCACAAAAGTTATGTTTTTCGAGCTGCTCTCCATACAAATGAAAATGCTAGACCAATATGACTCAGACTTTCTTCCAGATTATGAGAGGGCGTCCTAATGTATATTTGATAGTGTCTTTGTAAAATGCAAGATCAATAACACTGACCGTTTCATTTGTTTTTCTATTTTCTTTATTGCACTCATAAGTTAGAATAGTCTTTCCCAATCCCAACTAATTTAGGGCTAAAAGCTGAATATATTGCTCTTCAATATTTTTTTGATAATGTTGATAGTAAAAAAATATGATTGCTCAGAATATCAGATATTGTCTGGTTTTGTTTCAGACATCCTGTTGTTTTGGGTCATGCAATAAAATAACTGGTTTTAGGCATATGATACATTACCTGTAATATTTAGTTTAGTGACAGGAAAAACACAAGGCAAGGAAGGTAACACTAAAAAGTACACTTAAAGTTGTAATGTCAGAGATTGTATCAGTTACTGAAATATTAAATCACAGTTCTACCACTACACGAGTCCTGATGACACAATCAGTCACCGCTCGAGACAGAGATATCTGATGACAAACTTATCATGACCACTTTAAAGAACCACCACTTCAAGGTGAACTGAATGAATTAATCTGCCGTGTGCTACTCTCACGACCACAACAAGACTCAGTAAAGGACAAATGGAAGAATGCAACCTGCAGGCCAATAATGCACTTCCTAGAGTCATGGTTAGAGGGGATGGAGAAGAGTTAATGGAAGTGATTGAGACAAGAAAATGACCGCAAGCACCATGTTTTGATTCACACGGTGCCCTTGGTAAAATCAAATAATGCACAACACACACACAAACACATTCACCTGCTGAAACTCTGTGGATTATTATTGTTTTCTTATATATTACAGAAAAATGGATGGATGGACGGATGGATGGACGATGGATGGGGAAGCAAAACGGATGGATGGATGGATGGATGGATGGCTGGATGGATGGATGGGGAAGCAAAACAGATGGATGGATGGATGGATGGATGGATGGATGGATGGATGGGGAAGCAAAACGGATGGATGGATGGATGGATGGATGGATGGATGGATGGATGAGGAAGCAAAACAGATGGATGGATGGATGGATGGATGGATTTTGTAATTTTGTCAATCAATAGAACGATAGGTAGATGGATCCAAACCAAAAATAGCTCAATAAACCAAGAGCAGAAAAAAGATCCAACTCACCAGGAGAATCCATCTAAAATGCTGAAAATTACAACAAACCTGACACAACTCACAGTACTGAGCTACAAACATGTACCAGACCATTGAAAAAATACACACATGTGATCAAAGGTGGCTTAAAAAAACAGTCAGTTTTCTGAGGAAGGACCTCTGGTGGAGGGAAGGTGGAATAACATGCTTAGATGTGACACACATCATGACTAACTTTAGCAATAAAGTCAAAGGTAAATCTTTTTAACAGAGTCTGAAAGCACCTCAGCTGATGAAAATATGGCAGGTTGCATATAATTTCCTCAAATCAAAAACAATTGTTTTAGCCATACCGCTGTGTCAGCTTTTACCTCATAAAGCCCAATAGAGTTCAGAGTAGATTATTGTTTTCAGTATTAGAATGAAAACACTTAAACCATGGAAGTTATGTCATTTTATCACACGGCTCTCTGGAATTCTTGTTTCTTATTGGTCATATGTGGCAGGCAACCAATTCCTTCTCGGCAGGGTTGGATGCTCAGTTGAAATCAATATTGAATATATTGTATAAAAATAACTGAACAAATGAACATTCCTCACTGATGTAACAAAATCTGAAGCACATTTAAATACTTTCCATAAACCAGATTGTTGCATTTTCACTTATTTTTTAGACTTTATGTCTAGACATTTCACTCACACTATTTTCCTTTCCTTCTGACGCACATGATTCTTCACAAGGGTCATGTGGGTGAATGGATGAGACGCTGCAGTCCTACAGATTAATTCATTTTTGCATTCATTCAGAGGCTTATCAATATATAGTGTTTAATCACTCAGAAGCAGATGAAAGAAAATAAATCTATAAAGTGTTGCAGATCTAATGGCCTCTCCTTTGTTATGCAGTATGTCAAATAGGGTGTCCGTGCATTAATGTGAAGTCTCTCTCGGTGATGCAACAACAACGAATGTTTCCCTGTCTAAATAAGGCACAGTGTGTCTAGACCTGTCCGTTTCAATCTACAATCAGAATCAGGACTTCCAGATTGAATTTACAGTAGGTGTGTAGCTTGGATTTAGATAGTCTAGAATACAAATACTTTGATATCAAAGCTGACCTTTATTTAACATCATGATTCATGTCAGCTTCACATGGTCTTTGTAAGAATAGAAAAAAATATAAAACTGTACTGATTATGTTAACCATGTTTTGCTGGCTCTTATATTGCAGTCCATGCAATTAAAGGCAATATATGGCTTCCAGAGCTCAGCAAGACTGATGACAACATAGTGGCAATCCAGAAAGACATTAGTTCCTACATTAGAGGACAGTAGAATATATTTAGCAAACATTAGCAGAGAAGTGTGAAGTGAATATACCAGCTCTGTGAAGCATAATTTGTTTTTATATTTTATAATTCAATTTGTTTTTTATATGCTATCTCTGAGCTGTCATCAAAGTCTAATATATCAAGTAGAAATATCCCACATCTAACTTTGGATGGAATCAGTGTTATTTTAGTATTATTTATTTAGCCTACGATTATAGTTTTTATTAATATTTTGAATTAGCTATTTTATTTTATTTATATTTTCAGTTTTCATTTTGAATTAATTTTTAGTCATTCGTTTGTCATACTTCTTTCTTAATGCTGCATGAACACAGCCGCTAAGTTAAGACTGTGTCTTAAGAACTAGTCCGCACCTTTAAGAAAGCGTTCTTTATTTGATATGCTTTCATCTTAAAATGATCCCATATCCTCTGCACGGAAAGTGGGTTTTAAAATGAATTATAAATGTAAAATGATTTGGGAATATTGCAAATGTAAATGCTACTCCAAGCAGGTGACAGATTCAACTGTGTGTCAAGGTTCGACCGTCAAACTTGTTCTAAATACAGATGGCCTTTCGAAAAGCAAAGCTTTAACTTTACATGTGACAAGGATTGTCAAACCCTTCCTGTGACAGTATGGGAGGACAGGAAAAAAACAAAAATTAAACTAACATACAAGAATAGTCCTCATTATAATGGAACGCCCCACCAAAAGTGTCACTACCTCCGTCTGTTGAGGAGCAGGACACATTGGTGTGACAAGGGGGTCTAGCGTATTTTCAAAGTTGTTTACAGTCATTGTTGCTGCGCCTCTCAGCTCTCTCGCAATGTTTCGCTGTGACAGTTGACTCAGCCCCGCGCACACCGGTTATATTTGGGCTCTTGAATGTCACAGAGAAATTGTGCGGATATATCATCCCTTCGTGTACAGCCACAAAGCCACCTAAAGCTGCAGGATGTGAACAGCCCGTGTGCTGCCTTTTACCGACGACTCGCAGAGATCTGCAGGGAACACGGGGTCGACGGATCAAGTGTCCTTCAAGTTTGCTCGAATAGTTCAGCGGAAAGAAATTAAGACACATAGGAATACAAATGGGAAAGAGAAAGAGATCCAGAGAATGCGGCACAGGCAGATTGATGCGTGGGTAGCCATTGTTTAACCTGATAGCAGTGAGTGACCCATGAAATGTTCCTGCAAGCTGCTAAATGAGGCCCAGGCAGAATCTCTACATCTGTGGAATGGATTCAAATAGTAAAATGTGCTCAAAATATCCCAAATACATCATAAAAGGAAGAGGCGGGGGATGTATAGAGCTTTGTGAATGACAGGCGGTCCAATTCTGCTGAGCTTTCAGTGGGTGCAGATTCTGTGTGGGCCATCATCTAGGAAAACTTCAACGGACTAGATAATATGTCTCAATACCCTTGACTTATTAAATATTTAAGCAAACAAAAAATATCAGTTGTTTTTCACAGCAGAAACCCCTTCTATTGTTTAAGATTTGGTAATAGCAGCAAAACTGAAAATAAAAGTAGGCCTATATCAAACAAATGGTTTGGTAACACTTCTCAATAAGGGTCCATTTGTTAACCAAGGGCAATGAACTAACAACATGATCAATTTTTACATCATAAATCTACTGAATCCATATATGTGCAACATATATTAGTCTTAACTATATTTTATTCAGCAAAGATGCATTAAACCGATCAAAAGTGACAGTGAAATCAAGACGTGAAATCTATTTCAAATAAATTGTCTTTCTATTTTTCTAAAAACTATATCACGTTTTTTACGTATTATTATTATTGATTATTATTATTAAGGATCACGGGACATTAAAGACTGGAGCATTGTTTAATAATATCTGAAATTATATATATATATATATTTAAATGGCTCATTGACAAATAAGGTTTTTAAAAGTGTAAAACAACAATGGAGATATAATTAATTTTGAAGTTTTATTAAGTGCTAACAGTGAGATTATGTGTTATGTGTTTTTTTTTATCAATTGACACTGCTTTTGTCATTTTTTACAAGATGGACAAAATGTGTCACCAAAAAAGTCATTCGGTTTAATCAAAATTTTGGTTATACCGAATGACGATATTTTCAACTAACAAGCTGATATCTAGCTAGCTAGCCAGTAAAAGGACAATCAAACATTTTATATTTAGTACAAGTTTTTAAAATATTAAAACATTTTCCATGTTTTATAGCGGTTGTACCGAATGACCTGATGTTTCAGGACATGTGTATGAACAAGTGAAAACATGAATTTTTTAAATAGTAAAAGAGAGTTAGTTACTTTGCTTCACGACCATGTGGTCCTTTGCCGGTGTCTTAATGATGTCACATCCTGTCACATGATATTGACCGCATGACTTGATCCAAAATGGTCCCTTTTATATTGGTTACTCTGAATAACATCAATGAAATTCACTTTTCCGGACTTTCTTTCTCATAACAAAGCAACGACTTCTACACATAATTTTAATACCATTTTGCACTATATTGATATACGATGTTATAAAATCATGCTAGAATAAAAAATATAGACATTTATTACATTTTAAGATATTTTAATCACAAATGAAATGGCTGTATTGGCCTTTGGACGGTTAAACCAAATGACCTTTTGACACTTCAAAATCTTTAAAATACCTTTATATGTAGCAAAATATAATTAAAACCTTTTGGATTCAATAAAAGAGATCTAGTTGTACTACCTTGCATACTTTGGATGTCATATCTTTGTTTTTTTATTATTATTATTAAGGCCTTATATATATTGTAGCATGCTCAAATTTCTTATTCATTCTCAAATAAAATGCATATGAATTTTTCAACTAACCAGGCACTGGATTTTCCCGCAATGTAAGCGTTTACTTTCAAGCGTTTGCCTGGGAATTCCCTGTAAACGAGGCATAAATTCACAATAACATTACAAAGCTGAAATCACTCTGAGTAAAGTATTAATGTATTTTTCCTATAAAAGAACATCAAATCTGAGACATTTAAGATCTAAACCTAACTGTGCTGAACATCCACAGTCTAGACTAACTCCAAAGGATCTCAAGAGTCGAGATGTTTTTCAGTTTGACTGCAGCTCTTGGTAACAGTCATCCTTCTGATTCTGAGGCCGACATTTCACCCAGGAGGGAAGTGTTAAGTGTAATCCCACTCAGCAAGACCCCAAGAGCAGCTGCTTCACAGAAAATCATGCCCATTATGTTTGACATTTCTCATCAGCCTCTCACTGTAAAACCACAGGAGAAGTCTTGTGAGGTTCTTATATATTTATTCCAGTTATTTATTAATTACTTTGTGCTTTCACAGGGGTGTCATTTCATGGAACATTCAGCTTTACCACAAAAGCCCTTGGCCATTTTGTGGTGTACCAGGTTTTATGAAGCTCTGACAGATACTTTCAGGTTACAAAATGTACTTTCTGCTGACATAGTGCTTCCAACAAACTTTCAAATGTCAAAGTTGAACAAAACTTACATCTGTGACCTTCCATTGATTACCACAAACAATTTAAACTGGCCTCTTACTTATAAAAAAAAAAAGACAATGAACTGGTGGGCTTAAAAGCACAGCTCAAATTTTTGTTAAAGCACTTATAATAATTCTTCAGTGTGATCTGTAAATTGTCTAATTTATGCAATTATTAGTGAGACTACTTTTCAAAGCAAATAAGCTACTGGTTATGCATTACTGACCAGCCTTGTTTTTACAAAATTTAAAGGTACACTAAGCAAGCTTTCTGTTGAAAATCAACAAAATTTAAATAATGAGTATGGTGTGGGAGTGGCATAAGTTAGTCATCATAAAGAGTGAGAAAGAGCAGATAAATCTCCAACCTATGGGGAATCACCCATTTTAAACAAACACCGAAGAGAGGAAAGTCTGCTCGCAAAAAAAGAACGCGACAGAGCTCGCAATAATACAAGAATCAACATTAGCAATAATGGATGTTTGTGAGTAAGGTATTTTATTGAGCAGATAAATGGCCATATCTAGCTCTCTAAAAGAGTTAATTATAAAGTATTATCAATTGTGAAGGTTTATTGTGAATGCGCCCCCGGATCTACCTATATACGTTTATGTCTGCGCTAAAAAGTTTATGTTTTGCTAAAAAGTTCCTGAAGGATGGATCAATACCTCCAGAAGACGTGAGTAACGTTATAGTTTTTTTTTATGAATCTTTTCAAATTGCCTTTCCTAATAATGTGCTAGTTAGCAAGTTCCACGATGAATGCAGCTAAAGTTAAAGGCCAGTTCACACCGCACAGATAAACACCAACAAACACGACTGTTGGAGTTCGTTGGATCAGGACGCAGCCTCCAAAAAGAGACGCAGCTAGTGTGATGGTAACACTACAATAAGGTTTATAAAGGTGTTAGTTAATGAATAACAAGTATTTTTCAAATATATTTTAATCGTTTATGAGCATTTATAACTGCATAAATAAGAATGGTGAGTTCAATGCAATACCTGCCAAATAGCGTTTACAGCCGCTCAGGGAAGATAGGGGTGGGGTGAACAGTAGCTCATTATCATTTAAAGGGACATGCACCGAAACGGCTCGCTGTGAATAGAGCTGTTTTTGACAAGGTAAAAAGGGTGTTTTTTTTACATAACCATTAAGAAATTTTAATCAAAGTATGTAATCGACTTTTCATGAAGACCCTAAAGAATTATACTAATTTGTGGAAAATTGGCATCCGATGTCTTTTTATAGTGAAGTGACATGTGGCCAAGTATGGTGACCCATACTCGGAATTTGTGCTCTGCATTTAACCCATCCAAGTGCACACACACAGCAGTGAACACACACACCGTGAACACACACCCGGAGCAGTGGGCAGCCATTGCTGCGGCGCCCGAGGAGCAGTTGGGGGTATGGTGCCTTGCTCAAGGGTCTCACCTCAGTCGTGGTATTGAGGGTGGGGAGAGCGCTGGACATTCACTCCCCTCACCGACAATCCCTGCCGGACCCGAGACTCGAACCCATGACCTTTGGGTTACAAGTCCGACTCTCTATCCATTAGGCCACGGCTGCTCCCTTTTATATTAATGGGTAAAGCTACAGTAACGTCTTCAGCTATAGTCAGCTTGAGATCCTTTCCATCTAAACTGGTTATATCTCTTAAGCCTAGAAATTAATGTTTTATGAACAGTAGGATAACCATATTCATCCACACAGTCACGCAGATTTGAAGCAACGTTCTTCCACAAAATGCATGCAAAAGTTACATAGTGTACCTTTAAAGGCACAATATGTACATTTTCGTGGCTATAGGTCGCCTATTCTAAACAAAGGCGTAGCTTGATGACGCAAAGATTGAGAGCAGAATCATGGGAGATATTGTCTTCACTTCACAGCCGGTGGAAAACAATCGGGATGAGACTCAGGCAGAAACCATGTTCATGGATTTGATTATTAATGTTACTGTAGTATGAAGCAGAGCACCATATAAATAAAACGAGATTCAAACAATAAGAAATAAACGTGTTGAGCTATATAACAATATAAATGTAAACTATAAATGTATCCAAACAGTTGTTCCCTTGTCTAATAAAACATAAAATATATTAAGGGTCTTTGGTGTTTCCATGGTTTCTACAAAATAAAACCTGAAATCGAGGGTAACACAGGTATGATGTCATTGATAGGTGACACACGGATATGGTCCGTGTCCTGGTTAAAATTTAAACATTCTTGGAAACATCTGGGATAATGTAAGTACAAAAGTCAACAAAATATATAACACTGTTCTAGTGGACATTTTAATCCCAAAATCTTACATATTGTGCCTTTAATAATCAAAATTATTTTAAAGTCAAAATTATTAGCTACACTCCTGTAAGGCACTGCACTAGAATCACTGAGATCGTGGATTTATTTCCAGGGAATTAAAACATTTTTTTTTTAAATAAAATAGAAAATAAATCATCAGTAAAGAAAGTGGAAATCCTTGCCTATTTGGCATCATATGTTGTTTCAAAACAAAACCACTGAACTAGAGGTCTGTGTCAAGTAAATGTAATTTCTTCCTGTAAGAAGTAATAGCAGGAGGGAGAACGAGAAAGATGGAGGCGGAAATACAAGAGAAATAGAGTGATAATGAACAAAAAAGATCACTGAAAGAAAAAAAAAACATTGACTTTTTGGAGTTTGACAGACGTAAGGGAACACAAAATACTCCACATAGCTTGTGTGCAATAATAAACGTCTTCTGTATGAAACAGTCTCATGCATTTTTCGGTCCTTTTAGAGTTTGACAGGTGTGGTAATAGCGGTGTACAGAGAAAATAACAGCAGGTTGGAACAGGATTTGTGTGTGTGTGTGTGTGTTTGGTTGGCACTGGGGTTGTGATAAGTCTTTTCTTCCCTATTGTGACGTATATCTGAGTGAAACAGCATCTCGAACAAGAAAAAATTTGGGCGAGACAATTTTTTTGTGAATGGGGAATTGATTGGATGGTTGGATGTTGTGGTTTGCTATTGGTGCATCTCATGTGAGTGACAGGTTGTCCCGCCCTTGCGTCAATAAACACATCATCAGAGAAGAGATGTTGCTGCAAGAGGCAGGGGAATTTAATTTGATTAAAGATTACGAGGACTATTAAAAAAGTAATGATGTGCTTGGATTAATCATTTATAATGAATACTGCAATATTTCATTAAAAAAAACAAGAACTGTCCATTTCGATTTCAGGGTGACTTTAAGGAACTGCAGGGGGTTTGTGAGATAATGAAAAGCTAATAATTAATTATTCATAAACATTTCAAATTAAAATACCTTTAATAAAATCTATCAAAATAAAGCAATTACTTAAAAAAAGATTTTGTTTAACTGTACGTCAGCTGAATATTTATTGAAATATTAACTTCAAATCTCAGAGGGTACTTCAAGAAAATATTTTGTCAGGGGTTTGACTGACAAAAAATGTTTTGAACATCTGAATCAAAATTATTTTAAATAATCGATTTTGATGAAAGGCAGACACCTCACTGTTTTTCATTCATTTAATAAAAAATAATGATAACAGATATTATATCCTCTCCAGACATACTTCACATTCGGAGCACAAAGTCTAGCTCACGCTCCTACAGTCATCAATAAACTGCATTTACAACCCATTTTACTGCTGTACGAGGTAGAGCAAGACTTTTATCCATTAGGAATTGATTGTGAAAAGTGGGTGTTGCATAACATAAATCAATAAATCATTTAGAATAAGTAAATGGGGACAATTTTGATTTCAAAGGCAAAATAATGTCCCAAAAACCAACAGCTGGTTGTAAACTGCCATTTATTCAGTGAATAAATGTATATAAATATTCATGTTTAAAGAAAGAAAGAAAGAAAACAAGCCCTGCCTGTAAATCTCTCTTAGATACGTCTAGTGCCAACACCAGAAACAAGTTACCACCTTGCCATCTACAGGCCAAAATATATAATATGGATTACAAATGTGTAAAGGAACATGAGGTGCACTTTAGTACTCAGACACAGTAATATACAACTATATTCTCCACAGTCCAGCTGAGAACATCTACATTTGCAAAGCAAACTTTTTGGCCAATCAAACAAACAGTTAACACTCCTCTTTATCGTTCTGTCCTGAATCCTTGGCCATCTTGTCTTTCAGATACTTGATTTTGAGTGAATAGTACTCTTCCTGAAGCTCTAGGACTCTTTCCTGTCTGCGCAGCACAGACATCTCCAGATCGTTCTTTCCTGCTGATTGCGTAGGCGGGGGTGAAAGAGTCTCCGCAGTGTTTGATTGGCTGTCGTTTGCACTGTTAACAGGCTGAGCGTCCAACGCCGGTGCAATCTCAGCTGGAATAACGTATTTCTCCTCTTCCTCCTCCTCATCTTCCTCCTGTGAGATTGCACTTTCATTCTCGGTTTCAGCTCTGTGAGAGGACAAAGCTGTTAAATTAGCAAAATGGTGATTGGCAAATATATTTCAAATGAAAATTCTGTCACCCTTACGTTATTCCAAACCCACAGGTTGTTTAATAGTAGCCTATGGATTGTTGTGCTCACCAAAGCTGAATTTATTTAATCAAATATACAGTAAAAACTGTAATAATGTGAAATATTACAATTTAACAGGTTTATACAGGTTTTCTATTTTTATTACATTTTGAAATGTAATTTATTCGTGTGATCAAAGCTGAATTTTCAGTATCATTACTCCAGTTTTCAGTGTCACATGATCCTTCAGAAATCATTCTAATATGCTGATTTCCTGCTCAATTACTATCTCAGTAACTACTAAATTACTATTACTGCTCAGTTATTTGTAATGGTTCTTATTATTATTATCAATGTTGAAAACAATTAATAGTTTTTGTGGAAACTGTGATACACATTTTTTTAGGATTCTTTGATGAATAGAAAGATTAAAAGAACAGCATTTATTTCAAATAGAAATATTTTGAAGCATTATAAATGCCTTTAATGTCACTTTTGAACATCCCTGCTGAATAAAAGTATTCATTTCTTTTTCTTTTCTTTAATCTTACTTTGTTTAACCCCATTTTTGAATGGTAGTGTATCAGGGTTTCCACAAAAATATGAAGCTGAAAAACTATTCAGTTAACTTGTGTCTTTTTTATATTGTATTTGTCAGTATTATATTATATTTGAGAAAATAATGGCAATTTTCTTTTTGGATGAACTATCCCTTTAAAGCCGGGTTCACACTGTAAGATTTTAGCCACAATTTGGCCGTCTGAGAGAAATTTAGCAAATCCTAAATGATTCCACTGAACCTAGGCTAAAATCTGCAGTCTTTGATCACTAGTTTCACATGTTCGCCGACAGCCGATTAAAGACCCTTGTGATCAAATTTGACCGCTGATGAAATTCTGCCAGTGTCAGAAGAATGTTGAGGCGCAGTCCTGCAGTGTGACTTCTTCTATGACAACGTCAAATCGAAAACCAATAGAAGCGCAGAACCTGATGACACAATTAGTGTGACGACAACAAACCACCACTTGTTTTTTTCCCCCAGTTTTCTTCTCAAGAAAAGCCATGATTAACACGAGATTGTTTTTCTTTGCTAGCCACCATTTCAATCCCGCAAGTAATGCAGCTCACAGTCACCAAACGGGTCACGGATTTATGATGTAAAACTCTGGACGAGTCTTCTTGCTTTTGTCCGTTTTAAACGAATCTTACAGTCTGACATTAAAGTCAACTGAGACCTTACAAGCGGGGATCACGTTCCTACAGTCTGACAAACAACAGTCATAGAGGACTATTATAAATCGTTCAGTGTGTTGTGCACCCGGCTTAACGCATCTCATTTAAACCCATTCTGCAGAATTATGACAATTTTCCCTCCAAAAAAGGGGAAACTTTTGTTCACGTGTACAACATTATTATGCCGAATGCTTCCATTTAGAAAGATGAAGACATGATTAGAAAGGGAACTGAGGTTTAGGAAACAAAACAGGAAAACTGTGGTCATACCCTGGCGAGGCGTACAGTGTCATGTAGCTAGTGCTGGGAAAAGTAGAGTGTCCTTGGTTGTGATGAGCGTGTCTGTAGTAAGATGGATGTGAAGGCAGAGATGTAGGCAGGGATGGCCGGTGGATAAATTCCCTTAAGAGGTTCCCTTGAAACTCCATCATCTCTTTCCACATGGTCATCAGACTCGCCTGTTCCTCCTTCTGTTCTTCTCTGGCTTCCCTTCGCAACCGTTCCTCGTACTCCCTCTGGTTCTGCACATGGAGAGGGTCTTGATCTCTTACGGAGTCAGAAATGGAATGTTTTTTGGCCTTCTTCCTCGCAGGTTGAGCAACGACTAAAAATAAGAGCATGTAACAGTCAGTTACGCAAGTTCATATTATGATTCACAAACGTTTTTTGTCTTTGACCCAAAATATTTTGGTAACACTTTACAATAAGGCTCATTAGTTAAACATTAGTTAAAGTATTAACTAACATGAACTAACCATGAGCAATATATTTGTTACTATATTTACTAATCTTCGTTAACGTTAGTTGATCAAAATACAGTTGTTCATGGTTTGTTAGTTCACAGTGCATTAACTAATTTTAACAAGATTTTGATAATGTATTAGTAAATGTTGAAATTAACATTAACAAAGATTAATAAATGCTGTAGAAGTGCAGTTCATTATTAGTTCATGTTAATTAATGTAGTTAACTAATGAACCTTACTGTAAAGTGTTACCAATACTTTTAACAGAGATTTTAAGCTAAAATTTCAATCAATGAACAACATATTCGCATGTTCTATGATGTCGATTAATGGTCACGACATGTCATTCAATAAAATATTGCATTTTTGGGGTGTTTTGTTTTATTTTATTTTAAAAGTATTTTAATTTCAAATTTTTTATCATGCTTTTCTAGTCTTAACACCAGTTTGGGAAACCCAAATCTATCAGATTTTTTATTTTTTGTATTATTTCAAAAAGATTTGCAAAATGTATTTTTTTATATTATGTTTATATTTGTATTAAAAATGCAAAATAACCATATTTGCATCTAGGGTTGCAAAGGGATGGAAAATTTCTGGTAATTTCCCTGGAAACTTTCCAGAAACTTTCCATGGGAAGTTAAGCTGGGGAATTTTGGAAATATTCCAAGTTGGAAACTTGACAGGAATTTACGGGAAATCATTGGAAATGTGGGGTAATTTATAAAAACTGTATCATAAACAAACATAAATATAAACATTGTGATAGCAGAGTGACGAGGAGCTGACGAGAGGGTGTCTGAATCTGAGTGGAAGCAGAGGAACTCTTGCCTGGGGTTGCTTGTTTTGAGCCATTGGGAAACTCTGGGCACTTGGCTATATGCTGCTGCATCTTTGTGGCATTCTTATTAACATAGGTCTTTGCACAGTATATGCAAATGTACACAGCCTTTCCTTCTACAATGGCTGAGGTGAAATGTATCCAAACATCAGATGGCGCACGTGGCATTGCTCTGTAGAATAAGATTAGAAAAAACTTGTAAAAAAAAAACCACTAAT
>RJVU01019434.1:369440-407885 GCA_003731715.1 Anabarilius grahami | reverse complement strand
AAAAAAAAAAAAAAAAAAAAAGCCAAAGAGACATCTGGGATTTTGTCCACATCATCCTTACACTGGTCTGCTGGCGGATCCACTTCCATGTTCTCATCTGCCTGCTGCTTCAGTAAAACACTGCGGTACACCTAAAAACACACAAACAGGATGTTGTGGATGCCTCATTTGTGCTCTCATCACAGCTCAAATTCCAAGCTTTTCAACATTAGGAAGCTGGGGCACACAGCCATTTTGTGCCTTTATGAATGATATTTATGTGGAATTCCACATCACAGGTTTGGAAAAACCAAGACTGTTGATACTCACGTGACTGTGGGCCTGAGGTTGGGTTCGGTAGCATTTCATAATGTCCTGAAAAGTGTGCTCTTCTTTTGTGATCTGCAGTAAATAAATAAAAAAATTACAATTTAAATGAAAATGTTGTTATATTTTCATCTGATGATTTAGAGAATTCTTCAGCAATAAACGTTCAAAAGTTTCAAGATTTTTTTTTTTGAAGAACTGAAAACTTTTATTCAGCAAAGATGCATTAATTTGATAAAATGTTACAGTAAAGACATTTAATGTTACAAAATACTTATATTTCAAATGAATGTTGTTCTTTTGAACTTTCTATTCATCAAAAAATCGTGGAAAAAAAGTATCAGTTTCCACAAAAACTGCACAACTGTTTTCAACATTGATAATAGTAAGAAATGTTTCTTGAGCAGCAAATCATGTGACACGGAAGGATCATTTGACACAGAAGACTGGAGTAATTCAGCTTTGCATCACAGGAATAAAATTACAATTTCAAATATATTAAAATTTATTTAAAACTGTAATAATATTTCACAATATGACCGTTTATACTGTATTTTTGATCAAATAATTGCAGTCTTGGTCAGCATAAGAGATTTCTTTTAAAAGCCTTTATCTCTACATTTCTAGTTCTGCATCTAAAAGATGTACCTTTGATATGATGTAGACGGCACAGAGCAGCAGCTGGTCCAGGTGTCTGTCCTTCATCAGCTCAGTGCAGTGCAGCAGAGAATGCTCGAAACACGTCCAGATCTTCCCTCGCAGCTCTGATGAGATATCCAGCTTCAGACACAGGTCTCGCAGACGCACGCTGGCTAAATGATACACCTGAAAGGACGAGCAAGAGAATATATGCACCTCAGCTAGCAAAGATCTTCATTCAATACCAATAGATGGTGTAAGTCAGCAAAAAACACTCTTCCTCACCTTCCTGAAGAATAGCGCGAGGGATCCAGTGCGCCGGGGTTTGTTGGCAGCCAGAGGCTGTGCGTCGGAGCTGGCGGCTGGAGCTGCAGTTCGGCTGGGGGAGGCAGTCAGTAAGACTTGGGCGGTGAGAGGGTTCATCTCATTGGTCTGAAGTTGGATGACTGTGATGCCGCCCGCCTCGTTTTTCATCACTAAAAGATGCAAAACACCAGCACATCAACAACAAAATCGAACAAATATCTTTTTTGGGAAATGTCTTGCTTGCTTAACAAGAGAAAAAAAAAAAAAAAAGAGTGGTACTTGGCAGGGGAATAGTTATCTGCTGGCCATTTACGGTTGCCATGGAGAGGATAGTCGCTGTTGCGGTGGTGTTCTGGTTGTTCTCCATGGCGTTGGGAATGATTTTGATGGGAGTGACTGAGATTCTTTTCACTGGGGACTGTGGCGGAGGATCTTCACCAAACAAACGTCTCTTAGCGCTGCCAGCCGCTGGAGAGCTGTAGCGATCGTGGAGAGAGATGGGAGATTGAGGGACGTCTAAGAGAAAGGAGAGAAGTATTATTCAGATTAGTATTCAATATTCAAAAATATTTTGAAAAATCATAATTTTTCGTGGTTTTAAGTCTATGTTTGTTAGCTTTGAGGTCATCTGTAAGCTTGAAAAAAATTAAATAAATACAAATGAATTTTTTTTTAAAATAAATATTGAATTAAAAGAACAAAAAAAATGTATATATACACAATTACATGTGCATTTTAGAATGGTAAATGGACTAAATACATCCATAAACAAATTTTTATCCAATCAAATGCTCTCTGCAATAGCATCACAGAGGCCAACCTCATTTTAAGATGTATAGTACCTTTGCGTGCGCTGGAGCCCAGACCTGTGCGGACCTCCCTGATGCGAGGGTGGATGATGGGGGATAGCGCCACCAATGGCAGGTGAGTGGGACCACCTGCATTGTTGCCCGTGTCAAAATTACTGGGAAAATTCACCTAAGAAGCACACACACAAAAAAAAAAACATAATATCTGTTATTTTAATGACACCAATGACGTCTATAGAGGAATTTACAATCTGTTCACCCTAAAAAGCAGTTTGTGAGTGTGTGAATACCTCTTCCACAGTAGGGATTTTATTGTTAGCTTTATTAAGCGCGTTCCACAGGGCCGAGTCTCTAGTCCAAGCTTTGCTTTCCAGCACCTGCTCCTCAATACTGTTCAAATGCTTCACCATGTCTCGGGACAAACCCTCCTCAGAGCGGATGAACACCTCAATCACCTACAAAAACACATCATGAACATTTAATTAGCGTTTCAGTTTCCTTTAAACGCACTTAACAGTTTGTTTTGATCTTTAGAGACACAGTTTTCAGGTCAGCAAAAAAATAATCAGCACGTGTGCCAACTACGATCCGCTTAACTCCTAGCTGACACCGTTCAGTACCTTGTAAAAGTAGAAAGGCTGGATCTGAAAGATTTCCAGTATCCATGGGAAGGTTCTTTGAGAGCTGTACGCAAACAGCACCACCTCCAGACAGCACGCCAACAGAGAGCAATGGAGCACCTCCTGCTCCAACAGGACCTGATAGAGATCAGGAGGAGAGGGGAAGAGGTGACAATCTCATGCATAAGCAGAAAATATAGAACATCGAAATAATATTTGGCAAAATCCATTTTCCTCTTTCTATTTAGTAATATAAACAGAAGTGAAATGTTTAAATTTAGTAGAACGCTATTTATATTATTTAGCAGGCATAAGGACTTACCGCCATATCTTTGCCCTGTAATCTCTTCATCTCCAGAGTCATGATATTCTCCAGGATCTTAAAGTACAAGATCTCTGCCAGCTTCAGACGATTCTCTGCGAAATCTACACACAAGAACCTGCACTTAGTTGCATTATAAAATGTGAGGCTTTTCACAACAGTTTACTCTATTAAACATCTTTTTTTAGATGTGTAGCATATCTGACCCATATGTGCTCCTGGCAGGTCATCTGTGGGTTTAGTGTAGGCCTGTTTAAATATCTCTCCCATGGTTTTCACTCGGTTCAGAATGGATTCAGAGGGATTTCGAGAGCAGGAACTATAAAAACATGGTGAAAATAAAACACAAAATCTCTATAAGAAAACAGGCCAAAGCCTGAGGGTCATCTTGATGGGTTATGCATGCTCGGATGGACATGCACACTTATCCGTGTCTAATTTAAAAAAAAAATAAATAAAAAAATTTGTGCATGGATGGTTTATGTTGAGATACATACTTAAAGATTTGGACCAGAGCATCGCTTGGTGCGTTTCGTAGGCCGGACACCATACTCTGCAGTCGGCTCACACTTTGGGTGGCGGAGGAAACAGGGGTGACCAGCACCTCTTTCTCCTTCAAATACCGTCGACCCGTTAGAGGTGTAGAGGGAGCAAGGGACCGTGTCTACACAAAAACACAACAGGATAGGTCAAAGGACATACACCACCATTCAAAAGTTCAGGGTCAGAAAGTTATTAAAAGGAATAAATACAGGTAATAAAAAGACATGTTTCTTGAGCAGCAAATAAGCATATTAGAATGATTTCTGAAGGATCATGTGACACTGAAGACTGGAGTAATGCTGCTGAAAATACAGCTTTGCATCACAGAAATCAATCACATTCTACAATATATTCAAATACTGTAGAACTGTATTTTTGATCAAATAAATGCAGCCTTGGTGAGAGAGAGACTTTTTATTAAAAAAAATAAACTTAAAATCAACCAACCCCAAACTTAGATTAAATATCACTCTATATGAAATACTAAATATGTACACCAAGTTTGACAATCAGGATGTTAAAATGTTACTCTAAATGTAGCAACAGTGAGAGAAAGCTTCAGTACCTTCTCAAAGTGCTGCTGAAGGTTGTTCTCCACCTGCATGCGGGCGGACAGTTGACCTGACGGAGGCTCAGCGGTGGATTTGCGAGGTGTGCCGATCTCCTCGTCTGCATCGGCCCCCAAAAACACTCGCTCGTCAAAATCCCCCACAGTCAAAACATATTCCTCATACTCACGATTTATGGCTTTACTGAAAAGACAAACAGATTCATATACAGGTGCATACTGAAAAAAGGCATTCAATTGAACGTGTTTATGTGCATTTTGTATTTAAATACATTTCATGGCATATGCTTACTTGTTGTCTTGGAAATTTGGGGTGTCCAGTAATTCAGTCAGTGTGTCATCATCACCTTTTAATATCTGAGAAAAATAAGCGAATAAACTGAGAATGTGGTAAGCATGAACAAGCTGTAAACCAGCAATCATATTGTTCTTCCAGTGTAGATTGTTTGTAAAAGTGTGTTTTCCTCACTTTTTTCTCAAACAGTGTCTTTATGTAGGGTTTAAAGTAGTGCTCCTTTATGCCTTTGGCCTCCACCACCAACCCATCATGCAGTTCACACAACTTGTCAATGACACATGGCATCTCCTCCAAGTTTTCTGTGTCCTTTGGCAGTCCTACACAAAGTGAGCAACGGACTCTCAACGAAGCATTTACATGTTTATTTTTCACAGACCCAAATCAACCTACAAGAGTCTCTAACTGAATCTGATAAAAAACACAATACAGTAATATGATGGGTCTAAGAGATTTGTTCAGTATTGTTGTAGTGTGTTGTAAAAGGTTTTAAACCATTAAAAGTCAGTTGGCAATCAAAATAATGCAAGTGCCCCAAATTATGTAAGATAGAAACATATTGTTCCTGAAAATCTGATTATAAATGTATCTTTTAAAACCACATTTAACATTTAAAACCACCATAACATTTCATCTAGTCATTAATTAGGAGTTATAATAAGTAGTACTGTTTTAAATTCATTACAACTTCATCTATTCAGTCAACAGCACATTAACTAGTGCTGTCAAATCAATTAATTGCGATTAATCACATCTAACACAAAAGTGTTTAGATAATATATGTGTGTATAAATGTGTGTGTGTGTGTGTATATATATATATATGTGTGTGTGTGTGTGTGTGTTATATATATACATAATATATATAAGACGTGATTAATCGATTTGACAGCACTAACATTAACTTTACAAATAATCAAACATATTTCAAAACCAAGTGCGCTACACCTTGGCTAGTAACTCCTCTAACGCAATCAATGGGCTCACTTGAAACTTGCTCTGCCTATTCAAGAATAATGATTTGTAAACAGAAAACATCAATCAATCAAGGAAACATATTCTCTCACAGCAAGGTGAAGGGAAATTTACCTCTGAAGTACTGATTGATGAGATCTTTCTTGTTGGAACACATGAGAGCGTTGCAAAACACCAGATCCAGACAGCAGAGCAAAAGGTGATAGGAGTTTACCAGGTCATCTCCAATCATGCGGAAATTACCTGAAATAAGGTAGAAATCATGTCATTAGTTTACTATGGCATTCAGATAAGTCAACAAGAAAGTTTTGGACAAATCTGTCAAATATATCGGTAGATTAAAATACACTACTGTTCAAAAGTTTGAGGTCATTAAGATTGTTTTTTAAAATAAATGAATGTTGTTATTCAGCAAGGACATCACAGTCTCCATTAAAATATAAGGCAACAACTTTTTTCTCCATTGAAAATAATAAGAAATGTTTCTTGAGCATCAATAGAATGACTTCTGAAGGATAATGTGACACTGAAGACTGGAGTAAAGGCCCCGGTATACTTCAAACGGAATCGAAGAACGAACTGATGTGACCTCATTTCGACAAAAATCAGGCCAAAACGAAGTTGTTTTGTGTTCTTTTTGGAAGTTCGAAACGGCTTGACAAAGCGAACTTTCAGGAAAAGTTCGCTCTGGCTGCAAAACACCTTCGTACTACCATTGGTCAGTGACGATAACGTAATAGGAGGTGTGCGCTGAGGCTCCGCCTTCACTCGCGTGGGTGTCTTTGACTCATTTGATCTGTTGAGTTTGTTGAAGTAAGAGCTCCGCGGGTGAAAACATGAACACACTGGATAGCCGCTTTATAGTACAAAATGAAGTTGTGCTTCTGATAAAATGAGGCACTAACACTGTTTTTCATGTTTGATACTGTAAAGCTGCTTGATTTTAAGCAATCTATTAAATAAAGTGCTATATGAAGACGTGACGTGACTGGAGTGCTAATTTGCAGAGCTCGTGCTAACATTCCCATGCTGTTATGATCAGACGCTTTTCTTATGCTATCTATAATAAATGCTTGCTGTTTTCTCATTTTTGTTGTGTTCATTTTGTTACTGAGAAGAAAGTGTACAGCACATATTTACATAACGCCACTCTCAGCAGTGTGGGCGGCATCAGATGTTCGTTTACAGTGTATCGCTGGTCACGCATTTCGAACTTTGTTTTACCCTTAAACGAAGAACGAAAAAGAACTTCGTTTGAAGTATACCGGGGCCTTAATGATGCTGAAAATTCAGCTTTGCATCACTGAAAGAGTTTACATTTGAAAACATTCAAATTGAAAAGTGTTTTTTTAAATTAAAATAATATTTCTCAATAATACTGTTTTTTTCTGTATTTTTGATCAATTAAATGCAGCCTTGGTGAGCATGAGAGAACTTCATGCATTCATTTTTTTGATGCTAAACCTTCACACAATGTATGCATTTATTATTATTGTGAATTAATTAACTGATTTCTTTTATGTTGTTAATAGCAAACATTATTGACAGACTGTTCCAGTAGTCTTATTTAAACTACACTGATGGTCTATGGTTCAAACAGGGGAGGCTTCGTTCAGTCAGCTTACCTTTGGTATACACAAAGAGAGTCCAACAGAACTTGAAGACGTCACTGATGTGGCATGGAAGACGCCTACAAAGAAAAAATATATATTTGTTACCATTTTCTTTTTCAAAAGAAAGCTGAGAAAGCAGATAAAAGGCAGGCAGTTTTACCGGTGTTTGCGGCTTCTAGGCAGGCGAGGAGGTTCGCCCTGAGGATTCTGAAACATGTCCAGAAATATTGGCTCAAATTTACGAAAAATAACCGTCGACACTTCAAAGTTGCGCTCTAGTCGACCTATGCGACTACGGAAATCCTGAGAGAGGTTCGACATGTCTGACCACTTCTTCATCTTGCTGAAGAACTGGATCAAACTAGAGGAAAGAGAGCATAACAACACTAACATCTTAACATACACACCTCCATTTATGCATGAAATAAACGCTCTTGACATTGATCACATTGTTTCTCTTCTTATTCTTTAAAACTAAAAATTTCCATTATATAAACTGAAATTTCAACAGAAGATCCATGTCTGTTTGAGGTCCTTACCTGAGCTTCGCCGAGCGCAGGATCCTTGTAAGGGAAACGCAGTTGCCCTCCATCACGCCTCGTCCCACAGTAGGGATAGAGTTCTTCCTACAGGCAGCATACAGAGAACAGGCCAGCCAGTGCACAACATCACCCTGAGACAACCAAACACATGATACACATTAAGATATACTGGGAAATACATCTCATACAGCTGAATTAAAGCCTAATGTACCACATTTGATAAATGAATGTCCTCCAACATGATCCAAACTTCTTGTACACAATCTTCTACATGCCTCTTGCCCTCTAATCGATGGCTCAAACTTTTTAATAAAGTAAAAGGCCTTTTAGTATAATGCTAAATAAATGTCCACCTTCAGGTTGCGGTACACGTGTCTTTCTGCTATGTATTATTTTTATTAACAGAAGAATTTTATATAGTAATATTTCAAGATGAACATTTTCTGGACTGAAGCAACTTAGGTTTACTTGATTATAAATCAAAATTTCTTTCTGAAAAAATGATGCATTTTCCCCGCCTCGCTTATGAGCTCCATATTCTCACTATATCATACTATATAAGCCATAGAAGCATGACATATAAATATGATAAAAAACATAAAACACTTATGCATCATTTTTTCTTTTGTATTTTGTCTAAAATTTCAATAAACTGTTCAGTTAAAATATATATATATTTTCTGTATTTGCAGGGTTAAGCTTGAATAATAAACACCAGTACTATACATTTAAAGAAAATTTACTTGGTATTGTATCTGACAGATCTCTCATCTAGCTGCCAGTAACAAATGTGTAGAAAAAAAATTTATCTTTCCCAGCATTCCCTTAAAATGACTTCCTCATATTTTCCTTGTTTATGTTATGTGGCATATCTGTCATTTTAGATGCAGAATATTAATTGAAAATTAATAAAGTGTTTTTTTTTTTTTTTAAATGGTATAACGTTGACATATTTTTGGATATTGGCTGGTATTTTTTGAGTACCATGGCAAAAAGTACTGTGGTGATACCATGGTAAAGCAATGTAATCAGATGATAATACTACGTGACTTTGAAATTCATGTAGCAAAATACCATGGTACGTTACTACAATGGCATTTTGTGTTATATTGTACAACCATTGTATTCTTAGAAGTGCCATGTAAATAACATAGTATATTTTATGGTACTTCAGTGAACACCAGTGTAAATCCCGTACTTGTTGTGATCTCTTTAGTTGGGGACTTTAAAGGAAGCTTTACTGACTGGTACTGGTTATTTAGACTATATATCTGCATGAAAACCAAGGTGAGTTGAAGGCAGAGCGCGAGATGTCAGCTGCTCCTGTCATTTGGTTGTTGTGTGAATGTGAATTAAAGTCGAACCTCTAGCGTGTAAGTGTTCCAGATGGAGCTGAAGTTCTGAAGCGCTTCTGCTGCCGTCTCCTCGTCCATATTGAGCTCTTGACAAAGCGCCTCGAGATTCCTCCGTATCGAGCCATCGGCCGATTTAACCGACTCCGAATCCGTTTCATCTCCCCGCATTGCTAGACTCCGTAAAAATCCGATAATATCCAAAGAAAAGTGTTTGGGTGAAACACGGAGTTGCCCCGAAGCTCCGTTGACCTCCTGATGCTATCCCACAATGCCAAGACATACGAATGGCGCGAAAACGGGCTCCTCTCAGCCAATGGGAGAACAGGACGAGATGGCGTCATTACAACAACAAAGACGACAGCGAGGTAGCATGGAGGATTTAAACTACCGCACATATGTTTACCAATATACTATACAAAATGTAAAGGATATAAATACAAGCTGTTTTACTTTTGTTCCTTATGTGATATTCTGTAACGCTTAGTATAGAAATGTAATATTGAGAATTGTTTATGCAATACTATTTGTGAATTTCACAACTTTTTGTTTGCTCATTTGATCTTATATTGTAAGTTACTAATTGACGTTTATCCGTGGATACTTTAGTTACACTTATACACTTATATTTACATATGGTATTTGTTATGTGTAATTATTATATGCTACACAATGAATATCAGAAAAACTAACGACATTAAAACTAGAATCTAGAACAAATTCTGGATATATAAAAAAATAAATAAATGTTTGGCATGCAACAACTGACTGATCAACATCAGACTTATTGACTTGAAAGTTGAAAGTCATCTTTTATTGCACAATAAAAGATCACATACCATGGTTTGAATTTATATGATTGGTCCACATTGGTGTACAGGAGCTTTTTGAACAAAAACGAAATATTCCAAAATAATAATAATAAAAAAAAATAATAATAAAAACACCCACAACTCTCAGCATTGCTGCAGATTTCATACCAAGAGAATAAGTTCACTTTTGTTTTGTGTAATCGTCCCAATATAGTGCACTTGCTTCAAATGTAACTATGAACTTACAGTACTTCCTTGTCATGAACACTGACCATTATTAGTTGTATCAAATCCATTCAATGTTGTTCTACAAGAGCTTGAGGAACAACTTCCAACACAGGCTCAATAGAGATGAAAGCGCAGTTCTACATGGTACATGATGCTCAAATGTGCCTTGAACATGAAGGACTTGACCCCGGATTTTATTCTGTCTGGCTAAGCAGCTCTGTTATAAGAAACACTCCATAGTAGCCTGCCTTGCTTCAAATGTTGTAACTGGGTGTTCTTAGCTGGTCCTGGCATGCAAACACTGACAGTGGCCAAGCAAAATCCAGTCTCCTACTACGTGCATATTTAAAAGCATTGGAAATATTGAAAGCAGACAGAGTCTGACCAAATGACACTGGCGTATGATACCCAACAATTCCCAATTCTCTTCTTCCCCATCGGAAATGCACTATGCAAAGCTGCTAAAATAATCTCCCTTTGATTAATCCATGAAAAATGGAGGTAGGGGCTGATGGGAAAGGCTTTTTGCACTCAGAGTATCCAGGAGCAAATATCCAGAGACATATTTATACACATGGATACAGTCAACATTGCCATTTTCGGAACAGTTCTGCTTTTTATGGAAAGTAAAATGAATCAGTGTTGAAATCCAATATAGGAGAACATCCAAAACCTGGAGACAGCAAGTTTATGTACATGTTGCAATACACAAGGAGACAACGTTGAGACAGTAAAACACAATAAATACAGGTAAAATTTGAAACTGATCAGAGTTTTGGATGAATAACCAAACCATTTAAGCTGGGGGAGAAAGACAAAAATAAAAAGAGTGTTATTAGGACACAGAATTGAATATATATTCATTGATCTTCAAATGGGCCCAGATACTGCACCACTGAGACTTTCTTTTCAAACACCATATTTCAAATTGAATTAAACTGGAGTGTTTTTGAGTTTCCAACAATATTGTTGGGGTTTCAAACTATACATTTCCAACAAACGGTACATTTATAAAATCAATACACTTACAACCAGCAATGCAGCATTCTCAGCCTAACAGTCTGAACTCTCCAATTGTACATATACTGGCTGTGCTTCTCCTTGAATTGTTGAAGGCCTTTAACGGAATTACGAACTTATCAAAACATAAAAAGCGAGGGTAATGTAATCATCCGGACGTCGAGACAAGGTCTGTGCGTTTTTGTTCACCAGATGTTACTGAGAAAGCAGTGTAGGGACAATAGAGAAAGATCAGAGCTAAGCTTTCAGACTAACAATGAGACATTTTTGAAAGTCAATAGACTTTGTGCTTTGCAATACTGTTTTGAATGAAGTGAGAGAGGAAATAGACCTGGTGATGTTATTTGAAAAGTGTTGCGACTTGAAAAGCACTTCAGAGTCCAGTATCTGTACAACTAGAGCGTCTGCATTTGAACTTGTATGACCGAGACTGCTTCCCAAAACGCTGACACTGTACACGAGTACTTTGATATATATTTTCCAACATAAAGATGTAACAAACATCCATATATAAAACGCTAAATAAGGCATTGCAAAGTGAACACAAGAAGATAGATGTGATGAGAAAGGGGAAACGTCGTATTAGGTGAATCTGGCAAAGTAAAAAGAGAAATAAAAGCAAAATAAATTACATTATGGTGTCACAAATAGTGTGACAAGGCAACAACAGCATGTTTTTTGAAGGTGACCATGATTTTTTTTGTTTAGACAAGAAATATACAGTACAGGTTTACATAGGTCAAAATGTACAGGAAGTGACATGTGCAAGCGTGCGCATGCGTCCACACAAACACACAAACAAACAAGACAGAACACAATTACAGGTAAACATTCACCAAAAAGACTGTGCAAAAACGTTTTCACATCCGAAAACTGAAAAAAATGAGTAAGATGAGAAGGTGGAAAATGACAACTCCCACAAAAGAGAGACCCTGTTGCGATCGGGGGATAAAACAAGTTAAATTATCTCTGGTTATCAACTAGTGTGAAGTATTTCAAATAAAAAAACACTAGATCTGATTTTTTTCTTTACATGTCCCCCCCAATATGAGACATACTGGCAAGGAAAAAAAATAACATTGTTTGTGTGCTTGTAAACAAAAGTAACAGCAATATACAGCTAGTTAGATTTACATGTTTTCAAAAATCTCGGTAGGTTTTACTTTACAGTATTTTCAAATGAACCAGAGAAATGAAACCCATGAGGACAACGAGACGGTCTGATGTCTTTCTGTCAACCCCATCAACCCACAGGGCTTTAGTGAATGCAAAAAAAGGAGATTTGCAAAGATATTTTTGTCTTATTTTTGATGAAGAAATATATCACCCAAAATAAAACTTTCTGGCATCATTTACTCGCTTCCAAACCTGTGTGACTTGCTTTCAGGAGATGCACTTTTCCATTTAACAAAAGCACAATGACCAGGTTGGAGCTTATCAAGCTCCAAGAAGGACAAAAACACACAATGAAAGTAGTCCAAATTAATTATGTACTATATTCCCAGTCACACAATAGCTTTGCATGAGGAAAAGTAGTTTTATGGTGTAGTTGCATGGTTATTTTTGAAGCTTGACAGTCACTTTATGCTTTACTTGTATGGAAAAGCGCAATGTGAGCACAATGCTTTTGTGCTCCACAGAAGAAAGTCTGTCATACATGTTTGAATGACATGACTAAATGATGACAGTGGACTATCCCTTAAAATTCACTTAAACACAGTTCTCAAAAACGCTTTGCGTCTGGCTTTTATTTTGTACACCCCTGTACCAAAACCTTTTAGAACAGAGTCTCATCTATGGCACTAACACTTCGCCCTTGGACTTGCAGCACCCCCAAGTATATATAACCATCTATAAAAATGATTAGTACTATCCCAACGGGGCACCTTATCAAAGCGACAATGTGGAAACGATACCAAAAACAGTAAGACAAACAAAACAAAAGATAACTCAATCTCAGGATTGTTCTTTGCCATCAACTTCAAGCCTTGCTCTTTTTGAGTTTCCATTGCACTCACCATGTTGCACTCATGCCATCTA
Source organism: Anabarilius grahami (assembly GCA_003731715.1). Lineage (NCBI taxonomy): Eukaryota > Metazoa > Chordata > Actinopteri > Cypriniformes > Xenocyprididae > Anabarilius > Anabarilius grahami. Next base: position 394,896 of record RJVU01019434.1, on the reverse strand, counting down.
TAACTTTGTTAAAGATTTAGGTTAAAATCTTCACTAAAATGAATACATAGCAGCAAGCAACTAAGAACAAAATACTGTGGTCCATCAAGAATGTATCAGACGCAGCACTGCTGGTAATCTACCAATGGGATGAGTGTTTCCTTTACATTATTCAGAGAAATGTTTCAATACACGAATCTAGGCCTTATGCGACTAGAAGAGCATGATCCGAACCACCATTATGGACTGAGACTGCCGTCTGTTTTTTGCACAATACCAACATCCTACCACTTTCTGAGAATCTGCGAAAGATGCTAGTGAATAACACCTAATCGAGGGGGGGAAAATGCTGGGGTCACTAAGAGCGTTCTCAGTCAATAGACAGAATCTTCTGAGTATCCATTCCCATGATGCAAAAGGAACACACTAACACCAATGATGATGTTGTTCCTTTGTAGGGCCTCTGAGCGTTTGCATGCTTCAAGTGTCTATTTCTTTAGCACACACCCAGAAAGTAGATGTCAGTGAAATTACAAGGGCAGATCTATAAACAATACATTGATAATCAAAGTCCTATACACAAACTTTTACCGACACGACACACACAAAAGTACTGCGGCCCAAACGTGAGGATGCATTCTAGTCTCCACCGTCACACGGGCCTTGAGCATCTTGCTCAGGTTCCTCTCCCATTTCGTTTTTTTCCTTTTCTTCAGTACTTTTATCCTCAGAAGGATCTTTTATATGGTCAGAAGGATCTTTGACCAGAGCCAAACTTACATCATGTCCATCTTCTTCCATTCTGCCCTCTTGGCTCTTTTGTTCGGGTGTCTGTTCGACTTTAACCCCCTTCGATTCCTCGCCGTCCATCTGCACACCAACGTTCCCGCTTCCCTCCACTGGTCCTTCCTCCCTGACCTTCTTCCTCTTTCTCTTAGGGCTGCCCGTGCTGTCTGCTGCAGGCAAAGTGGGCAGCGCCATTATACTGCCTGGTGGCAAGAACATATGCGGATACAACAAACTATGCGACATTCCCGGGATTAGAAAAGGGTTAAAGGTCAAATGGCTGCCGGTGCTTGTGATGCTACTACTACTACTGCTGCTAGTGGCCGCAGCCGTAGACACCGAAGCGGACACTTTCTTCTCTTCCCCTCCTTGCTTTGTGTCCTCTTTATTCCAGTTCTCCGTGCTCATCGGAGAGCTTGAGTTATCCCGCTGAGGTACAGTATCCGAACTATCCGCCGGGCTTGAGGTTGAGGTTACGGTTGCAGAGTTCGTAGAAGTCACGCTCGCTGTAGTGGAGGATGCGGTTGCGGTGGATGTAGTGGATGTCGCTGTGGACAGCGACTGACTCATCATCCCACTCATGTGAGCGCTATACATAGGCGGCTGCACGGCCGCCATGCCATGGAGCATCATGGGCAGCATGCCGAGTCCATTCTTGGCATCATCTCCTGATGATACGGCGGTGGCGAAACCATGAGGAAAGCCCATGATACCAGTTAGCGGGATGCCAGGGACATTGCGGAGATTGGGTAAACTAACCAGATCCATACTGCTAATAAGCCCACCATTCATAAAGAGCGGACCCATGCCAGAGGGGAGCTCGGGGGCTTTGGGCATCTCGCTGCGGGGTCGCCTGCCTCTTCTGCGTGGACCGGGATCCCGACACACGGGTCCAGTGAGGATGCGTGTAAATTTTCCCTCCGGTAGAAAACCCTGGAATATGAAAACAGTAAGTGTTAAATTCATTCAGTACATCAAAGTTTGTATTAATTAGGTATGTGTTAAATATGGACATTTATGACAAAGTTTAAAGATAATTAGATTTAATTAATTACTATTCTTGATTCTGATTGGTCAATTGCAGAATTCATAAACTTGAATGGATTTAAGTGAAATACACTGACACTCAAGCAGATAAGATTTTTTTTAATCAAAACAACACTTTTTAAATGATAAAACTAATCATTTTTCAATTATTTATATAACAAATTTAGACTTACCCTACTTACCCTAATAACATATTAATATAAAATAGAGTATTGCAGACTATAGCATAGACTATTACAGACATCCTTATGAGGGATTTCATGCAGATGACATGAACACAAAATCTGTGAAATGGTATCAAGAGATTAGCAGACATTTAGCAAATGCTTTTCATTCAAGCCAAACTATAAGGATTTTGTGGTGCTTGAGAAAAACTGATCTTATTACGATTCTGTCTCAACTCTACTCTGAATCTTTAAACTTAGGATATGTTCAGTTATATCGTATTAAACTACATATTCCCAGGTGGCTTCAGTGCAACAGCCTCTGATCCACAGCTTGCAGTTTCCAGCCTCTTTCTAGACAGAATATGTATGACTCACTGAATGCTTCACCACATCTGCCCAATCAGGAGCCACAGAGTATTCTGAATTTGCATCCAGCCATCGGGAGAGTTCTTTAATGGCTGGAGCCATAGCGCCTCCAAGCTGTAACCAGAGGAATTGTAGCATTAAAATTAAATTAAATCAAACTGAGGGAAAAAAAAATTTAAATAATGGTATGCATGTTTTTGTTACCCTGCGGCCTGTGTTTCTGTGTACTACTGGGACTCTCTCCTCTCCAGTTAGAGAGCTGACGTCGAGCTTGGTGGGGTCCTTGCAGCGATGCCTTCTCTGCTTTGGACGCTCCAAGAAACTGTGCAACATGCTCACATTCTGAGACTAAGAAAGATGTACAATATAAATGAGGTTATAGTAATGTGTTAAATGTCAATTATATTATTTATATTAAGATGCATATAAGCTGTATACACTAAACATTCACATTCAGGATCATTCAAATATCTTTCTGGATGAATAAATAGTGTAGTCAACCTTCTTTTAAAGCACCTTAAAGTACACAAAAATAAAGAGACTATACCATTAAAGTCAATATGAAACAGCAACTGCATCTGTTTTAGTAGTAATGTGAAGTACTACTAAGAAATGCACAAATTTTATCCAATGGGAATTTAATGGATCGTGTAAACTAGGGGATAACGTGCACGGAATTATGCCCAATAACAAAAGCAACATGAATTCAGAAATAGGGTCAATTTTCATTTCATGTTGTCTATAAACAAGAATATTTTAAATTCTCAAACTAATATGCCACATAAATATTACGTTTTAGTCTAACAAAATGAAACCGTTACGTTTCTAACTAACCGATGGAAAAGCGGAAAGCTCCATGTTGTAGTTGGGGTTTTGTCGGAGCCATTCCATTAGGCCTTTATTGGCTGTTTCCCTGTCCACGCTCACATTCAGGGCCTCTGAGGCTGGAGGAGGAGCTGGAGAGTGTGCTGGAGGGTGAGTAGGAAGTGTAGTCGGGGTGGATGGAGGGCATTCTGACTGAGAGGATGTTGAGGACACAACAGGCTGGCTGATGCTCTCTGACCCACACTGTGTAATATACAAAGATAAACAACAATAGACAGTTATATTAATAATTCATATTTATTTATATTAAATTAATAATGTTATTTATATTAAATTAATAATGTTATTAATATTAAATATATTAAATAATATTAAATATTCATTAATAATATTAAATCAATAATAAAAATATTACATTAATATGAACTATTTTAATTAAATAATTTATTTTAGTGTCATATCAGCATCAAAGGCTATTTTCATGGCAAGATTAAATTTTAAAATAAAAGTTTCTTTTAAAATAAGCTTCTTTAAAAAAAATTACAGTAATTCATATTTAAATGTATTCCTGGTAAAATGTTTGAAAAAACAAAAAAAGTACTTTCTGGAAAAAATGTTGTTACTATTATAAGGCCATCTTAATAGTGATATATAATTTTTACTCCAAAAAGCACAAAAAAGCAACATAAAAGCAGCCCATACGACTTCTGATGAAGACTTTAATCTTTGCTGATGCCTTTTTTTTGTTTTTTTTTTAGCTTGGCAAGATAAATGACCATCCACTTTCTTTGAAGTAGAAGAGAGCAGTAGATTCTGCCAAACATCTGCTTTTATGTTTCACAAAACAAATACTATAAAGCTAGAATGACATGGGGAAATTTTCCTTTTTGTGTGTCCTACTGTATCCATTTCAGTGATATGTGGTTCCACAAACCTGTTGTTCAGGCAAGTTCATGGCTCGTCCCTTCATAAAGCCGAGATCAGTAGTCTCTACATTTCTTCTTCGTCCTCTTCTCCGTCTCAACATTGAATCATCACGACGAAGACTGCCGTTAACAATCTGCCCTGTGACAGGGTGAATCAAGCCAGCCTGCAAAATGCCAGCCATATCTAATCCCAGTGAGCCTTGTATGGAGCCTATCCCGGTTATTTTGTGGGGCGCTGACTGGACAGTGTGGCTCATATGACTGATGGGCCCACTGTCTCCACCAACTGTTAGCTCTGTTGGTTTGGAGAGGTCAATAGCAGTATCCTGCCAGCCATTAAGGAGGAGAGCGTTAGCCCGATGAGGCACGCCAACCTGAATCTTTTCTCCAAGATGGCTTGGTTTGGCAAGAACTTCTGCCTCGAATTCAAACCCACGTCTGGGACGTTTGAGGTCAGGAAGAAATGCTGGGGCAACTAACCTCTCCTGTTGGGACAAGAGTTGTAAATACATACATACATATATATATATGTAGTGTATGTATGTATGTATATATATATATATATATATATATACATACATACACTACATTTTTAATGACTTTTCCATGACATCTCATTAATTTCCATCACTTTTCAGGCCTTGTAATCACACTTTGGAAATTCTTTTATGTTTATAGGTTTTTCATTTAATTTATTTCAAGATATTTCCAAAACTTGCTTTGAATTTAAGACATTTCAATACTTTTTAAGGATTTGCAGACACCTTGAAAAACGTCCTGTCTGTGGATGTGATCTTACCTTTGGTAAGTGGGATACTGTGTGTGGGAGGTTGAAGTTAAGGCTCTGAGATATAGGCATTCTGGTAGGCAGAAATCCTGCCCTCTGGTGGGCACTACTGGGCATGCAAGTGTTAGCCAATGCGGCGGGAGACTCGTACTGTTGACTAGAGGAAGGCCACTTCCCCTTTAAGATAGTATGGCAGATACTGTCAATACGGTTGATGATCACTCTGTCCTGTAGACAGCAAAAACACAAGAGACAGTATGGGTCAAACTGTAGCAATAGGTGACTGAAACATTTCTAGTGGTATGCTGTGGGCTGAAACCAATTTCAAAAAAAGATGTTCTGTACAATATTCAATATCTATTTTCAGAATAACTAATTAATGAAGCATGGTAAAAGATAATACAAGCAGGAAACAAGCACTAACATGACAATACCTTAGGCCACTCTGAGAAGGAGAAGAGTGCTTTCTCCTGTAAAAGCTGAGCAATGGTTGGTTCTCTTATTTCATGGACATTGTCTGCCATCTCGCACATGGGCAGCGCAAAGCGTGGTGCATCAACATCTCCCAATAATGCTAAAAAAGAGAAATCAGTATTAAAAGCATGCTGTGAGAGAAAGAGACTAAATAAAACTGCCTTTCTTTTTTTTCCTTTGGGTTTTAAAAACATAGTGAGAAACAATCATTCATCAGCATGTAATTTGTCTGAATAAGTTGGCCAAGTAACACAGCACAGAAAATATTAAGTATTCCATAAACCAAATCTGTTTAGTGTTCGTCAACAATTAGAAATCATTTTCAATAATTTAACAGTCAGGGGTCAATTATTCTGCTTATATAATCTTTTTGTCCTAAGACAGTTTCGTCCCTAAAACTGGTCTTATGGTACCAAACAAGTGAGCTTAAAACCCAAGTTAGTTTGCTGGTCTAAACCTGTTCAAGCTGATCTGGTTTGCTAGTTTTTGGACACCTGGTCAGATTTGTAGAACAGCTGTCCAACAATATAACCAAGCTGAACACCAGCTTGGCCAGGCTAGAGGATCAGCAAGACCAGCTTACACCAGCTATGAAGAGCAAATGAGAAAGCTGTTTTTGTCCAAAATGGGAAACAGCCCAAACTGCTATTACTAGTTTTGGAAAAAAAGTAGCAAAGTATTAAGCAGCACAAATGTGGTCAACAGACCTGGAATTACTACATACGTCAGTATTGAACAGAATCAAGAACCAAACATAAAAAAGGTAGAAAGCTGACGTCTACAGCCACAATACCTGGTGTCTTTGCACCTTCGTCTTTTATCTTGTCCTTTACATCCAACACCTCAGTCTGCTCAAGGTGAGGGGTCTGCGTAGTGCTGTCTGGCTCAGGCTTCACATCTGACACCACTGGATCCATGAGGAACTCTTGTTTTGGGACTGCATCAAGGACTGGAGATACAGAGGTGTCAGGTAAAGTAGTTGGAGATGATGGGAGTGAAGAAGGCAAAGGGTAATCTGTTGAGAGAGTAGTGTTAGTTAGATTGCACTCTTCTATTGGCTCTGACAGTTCTTTGCAGGATTCCTCAGAGGGTTCTTCCACCAAGTGCTGTTCAGCTGCGTCTTGCTGAAACCCTTCACAAGGTTCCTGCAATGTCTCGTCACAAGTCAAATCATAAGACTCCTCTAAAGGCACTTTTTCTGGCTCTCTTAGAGGCTTTACGTAAGATTCTTCCAAGGCCACTTCACAAGGATCTTTCAAGTCTCCTTCATTGGAATCATCAAATGTCACCTTGCAGTCCCCTTTCTGGGATTCCTCAAGACAATTTTCCCTTGGAGACCCTATTGAAGGCATCTTATCAATTTCATCTTGAGAATCCTTAGTCTTCGAACTGTCTGGAGAAAGGTCTTCTTTCTCAAAATGGAACCCTATGCTTTCAGCTCCTTCTCCTGGACTGGGAACGCCATGTGTGATGTTGGAATCGCTAAGCTTGTCCTCTTGATCCTCACTAATGGGATCTGCCTGGTCAAGACTCACATCCGGGAGACCAAGAGGTGGTGGAACAAATTCTGGAAGACTGGCTGATAGATCTGTCTGATCCACAGATGTCTCTCCAACATTAAGGTCTTTGAACAACATAAAGCTCGGTGCCAGTGGCTCGACAGGGTTGCTTTGAGAGTCCGAACTGGGCATGCTCAAACAGTCGGTTAGCGTTTCATCACCCTCCCGTGCATCGTCTGGCTGAGGAGCATCCAGAAAGCTGGGTTCCAAAGCTTGTGCTCCCAAAATGGGATCAGTCTCGTTGAACATGTCAGAGGTTTCAACATGGTCTGAGCTTTCCCATGGAGTTTGAAGTTCATCAAGTTCCACAGAAGGAGCCATTAAGCCAGTCTCCTCTGAGGACCCTTGCTCTCCCACCAGAACATCGCTGCGAAGTTTTCCAGCTATGGAGTCCGCCATATCTCCTTGAGCCCCATTTAGCTCCCCTTGCACACCATATGAATTTAGCATATTCTGCCCACCAGTTGCAGAATTGAATGGGAATCCGTTAAAGGCCTCTTTACCAGATTTGCTATGTAGTGTGTCTGATGTCAAGCCTTCATGTTGTAAAGACCCCAACTCCAATGAGTCATCCAATGGAGGGCAGTCCAAAAAACCATCTCTGTTTCCTGTACCTATCCCCAGGGAACTTCCTGGCTCTGACGCCACCACATCTGTGGGCTGGTGATGCCCATGAGTATGGACAAGTTGTGTTGGAGTGTGGGGTGAAGGTGTGTGGTGATACTCTGGAGGTTGTGGGGAGTGACAATGTCCGAGGTTGGCATCATACAAGCAGCAATGATGGTGGGGCAAGCCTGGGACTGGATATCTGTGGTTTTCTTTATGAACATAGTTCCGATGGGCCTCTAGGAAGGATAGTTGTGGGTCATTGAGGATGTAGAAGTCAGTACGACTCAAGCCATGTTTAGCGACACCAATGAGAAGATCACGGTCATGTTTGCCACACTCCCACCAGACAGGCAAGTACAGACTAGGGCGACAAAGCTGCAGTCGTGACCCCAGGAGTGGGTGCCGCAATACTTGTTCACGGACCTTTCTCAAAAGCTCGATACGGTATAATGTTCGGGCAGCTCGCTCTTCTGTAATGGGTTCCACCAACAGCGAAGGATCAACGGTACCTACACAAGACAAGAATTTGTGTATACATTATGACAGATTGAGCTGCTATTAATCTTCTCATCAAACTATCAACTCTAATATCCATTTTACCTTCATCTTTTCTAGGCGGTAGTCTACATGCAGTGCGACACATTGAAACAAAACTGTGGAAATATCTCTCCAAGCTTTCGTCTGTCTTCCTCTCTAATCGAGCAAGGGCACGGAACTGGCCCCAGTCAAAGGTTTTCTTCTCTGGGTCATACACTACTCCAAACGAGGACACTGTGCGATAGAAGTCAGCCTGTTCACGACGTGTCCACCTGTGTTAAAGGCAATATGTTATCTCAGCAGAACATAAACCTTAAAATCTGTCTGAATTAACAGATTTTCAGCATACACTATTGTATTAACCTCTTACCTGATGCAGTACCAAAATACTATTCTTCCAATGTTCAACATGACCTTGCAACACGTTTCAGTGTTTATACTGTCCACCAGGATTTTATGCTAGCCAATTATCCTCTTAAGGGTTTGCTGTTGTTGCTACTGCTAACTACTCAGTCTTCTGAAAGCCCTGTATAATTAGTCTGGTTTCAGGTTCACTTCACCTCAATCAGGAGTTCACATTTTAAAAATATCAAGATAGGGTGCATTGAAATAGATTTTTTGAATGTGACGGTATCTTAAAATCAAAATGCTCTGGTGGGATGCTCAAAAACAGCATAGCTGTGATGTTTTAAAGTAAATGCATTAAAAGGAAAAAATTCTCCAAGAGGGTTTTATTGTGCTAACTGGCAAAGAAAGAAAAGAAACAAAGAAAACCCTGAGATCTTGTGTGCTCGTTGTTTATCATGATCATGTCAACATGACCTGTACCATTAGTGCCATTTTCAACTACAATTTTCCCTAAATAAGCTGATTTTCCACTTGCAATTTGCAAAAAAACCATGACAGATTATAAAATTTCATCTTATTTTGATAAAATGACTAAACTGACTAAACTGCCGCCACATGACCTACCTTCGTTGCCACTCCAAAAAGAGCGGGTCAGGCTCAGTTGTGCAGTGCCTAAACTCTCCAATTTGCCATGCCACAGGTGCAATTCCATCGTGTAAGAGGAAATCATGACGAAGCGGCTCACGCCGTGTGTAACGCTGATATGCAGTAATGAGGCGGCGTAGACGTGCTGTAAGAGCCGAGCCTGCCGGCCACTGTATCCGCCCCTGTTCCATCATCTCTGTAATTAGGTCTCCTGCGAGAGATGCTACAAAGCCCCCTTTAAAAGAAATGGTACTTTAGACTCAACCTGATGAAAGATCATCTTAAGGGGCGGTCACATTAGGTTTTGTGTTGGGATTCATAGGGATGCAAATGTAGCTCAATAAAATTTTTTTAAAAAATTGCTTTTTGTTGCATAATACTTTAAGTTTAGAGAACTCTGACATGTGATTTTTAAAATGATAATATCTGACCAATAGAGGATTCAAAATGACCTCCAGTCTGAAAATGGAAGAAAAAAAAAATTCTCAGCAGGGTCCAAAACGAACACAAAAAGCTTTGGCAAGTAAATAAAACAGAGTTACAGTCTGCATATGAGATGTAAATGGTCTACTAAGGATCAGTAGCTGTCGTGTATCATTGAAGAAGGGTAGGATGTCAAAATGTTTATTGTCTTAAAACTTCCGAACCTTCCGAAGATGGTGTTATTTAACAAAATGTCTTCATATTTGGCACAAATATACAAGAGAATACAAAATGCCCTCATATTTGGCACAAATATACAAGAGAATGCAAAATATTTATTTATAGTGTAAAAATATTTATGGCTGATAAATTTTCTCAATTTATCCAGTATTGGAAGGTGTTACAAAAGTAAGTAATTTAGAATATATTCAAAATAGAATTCCTGGAGTGTGACATCATATCCTGTTGTTTAAGTTTGATGTGGGGTGAAAAATTCTTTGCATGCAGAAAAGCTAGTGTGACCACCCCTTAACAGTATTAACAAACAATTAAAGGTTCAGTAACAACAGTAACAGTTACATTTCAAAACATACATGAATGAATAAATACACAAGCAAGGTTTCAATACCTGTCACTGTAGTGTCATTTTTCCCTGTTTCTTCTGACATGTGCTCCTCCTTTGTAAAAGAAAACTTTATTTAAATTAACATTCTGAGCATTTGGTTATAACACTTAGCCAAATTCCTCTGACTTCATATTCTTTTGACTTCCTATTATTACCTTGATCTCTACTTTCTCTTCTAATTCCTCAGACTTCATGTCGTTTTCCTCTTTAATTTCATCACTCTTGCTGATACTGCACAAGAAGAAATGTGTGTTTATGGTTGTAAGAGTCAATCGGTGCAATTGTTATATTCCCACATCCCACATTATCTCAGCTGCTCATTTTAAATGATCTTACCTATCAGGTGCATCTGAAGCAGTTTCTGCTCCACCTTGTTCTACCGTCAGTGCAGTGACATCAGGCATTCCCACCCGCTCCAAGAAGCACAGAGCAGGGTCTGCACGCATGGCATTATACCGCTCATACCCTACATGGGACACAAGGACAAGTTAGTGCACATGATGAAAGCAAGAGGAAGTCAATAGGAACCATTTGGACATTTAAAAGCATATAAAAAGTTGCTTTAAATGCATTCAAATGCATCACATCTCTGCTAAGAATTAAAAAAAATGACCTGTATGTACAGTATTTGTGTCTGCACAGATTTTCATGGTTGCACTCATTCGTCTATGATTATGTCTTACCATGTTTGTGAACTCCAGTAAGCAGCGATTTATCAGCCTCAGCATCCCACCATATAGTAGGGATCTCAATGTAGTCGATATCAGGCAGTGTTACCTCCAGTTTACTGCAGCAAACACACAGATCCCTTACATATGAGGCCACTCTACAATGACATCTGTTTTATACAGAACTGAGTATTCATGAGGTTAAAATGGATTGTGGGTCATGTAGTACCTGGCTGGGATCCCTTCAAGAGCCTGATCAGCAGCCTCCCCCAGCACTTCAACCTTCAGATAGTACAGCATCCGCACCCTCAGTAGCACCCTGTTCATGAGAGGATACATGATGATCACGCAATTATAACTCGTATATAAATTGCAATATGTCTGATCCCATAATATTGTACTGAAATAATAATAACAACAAATATATTTTTATGACTGGCAGGATGTAGGAAAATGTTAATTATGCACCCTGATAATAGTACTTACTATTCATGTGGGCATAACCAGGGTGCAAAAACTACTTTTGCTAAACTGACATTGAACGCATACTAACGTTACAATATCATACATGTTTATCTGCATGCATTACACACAGAAAGTAATTTTGAAGATGCTTGTATTCTATATGAAGTTTTACTTGTTGCAGTGTTGTTTGAGGTGTTTCTTGTAGCTGTCGTCCTGAAGCACGACCTCTGGGTTACAGTGGACCAGCCAGTCGGCATTCTTGAGCTCAGGTGGACTCAACTGGTTCTTCAGCTTCTTGCCTTTACGACCCCGTGGGACAGGAGCAGACAGACCTGGACAGGTGAAAAGCAGGTATTTCATGATAAATCGTTATGGGTTTTTATTACTTTCTTTTTGGTCATTATGCAACATAAAATATGTGAAAGCATTCATGATGTAACTATTTCAAAGTTTAAAAAAAAAAAGTTGTGGATGTATTTACTATTATATGTGGACATATAAATAAGATTATTATTTACTTTTTTTAATTTTTGTGTGGCGTGCCAATTTAATTATTAACTGAATTGGTAGCAATCAAATTAAACTGTGAATTTAAATTTGTTTAAACAAAAGTATTATTTATTAATCAATGAATTAAGTATATTTAATTATGTTTTGCATTTTTTTACATTTTAAAATGTAATAAAAAAACATTAAAAAAAATCAGAGACCAGCACAAGTATGGTGCAATATTAATATTAATGTTAAAGATTAATTTATTGTTCTATTTAAATGTCAATTGATTATAGCTAATCCTAAATAAAGTTATCCTAAATGGAATTCATGCAAAACAAAATGACTGAGGGTGTGAACAAATCAATTAATAACCTGAGTGGTTTTGCAGTGCTTGATTATGTCCGTCTTTAGTGGGTGTGATCAGATCCCAGATGAAGCTTTTAATTTTGTCGTCTCCTTTATAATGGCGAACACAGTAGACCAGAAGAGCCCTGCACAGCACCTCCATGTCTCGCTCCGACAGGTGCCATTTAAAACGCCCATGATTGAGAATATCCTTCCAGCGACCCCACCTGTACAATCAACAAAGACATTTCATCAGAGTCTGAGATGTATAACTTTCAAACAGCCTAATTATGGCTCAAATATTTATTATATGGTCTGTTTGATCTGCAAATGAAACGCCAGAAAATTTCCTTTAGTTTTTTTTGTAACAATACTTGTTTAAAAACAGTCATTTGATTAAAAGTCTGTTGTAGGGCAACAGAAGGTGACCCAGAAGGAATGAGTGGGCAGCCAAAAGCAAATGAAGCACTGACCCAAAAATAAGAAGGTTTTTCTCCACTCTGAAGCACTCTGCTCGGAGGTAGCGTCTGTTGCGATCACTGAGACGTCTTGTGCGACAGGGGCGTTCTTCTGAGTCACTATCCAGTTCAGAGAACTCCATCAGTTCATCGTCCTCAAACGAATTATAGTGACGCGTCTGCTTCCGTACGCGAGGTGTGTCGATCACCAGACTCTCCTGGTAGAGACAGAGACATGAGTCAGAAAGTGTTGCCGTCTCAATATTTTTCTCCTTAAATGTCACCAATATGCACACAGTCTAGAGCGCACACATTCACTATCACACATTAATGCAAGCCATCTGTTTTGACTCAGCTGATATTCAAATGACCCCCCATTTTCTCTCTCTCTGGTGAAGTCTATGAGCTGATTCTCTGGCATTACACCACCTGAGTCACAGTGAGCTCATATGCAAAGCTTCAGCTTTTAAACCATCACGCTTTTTACCTTTTCTGCCTTGGAGTCAATTTCCAGTTCAGCAATTTTGGCCCACTTCTGCCAGAAGTTTGGATCATCCAGAGAGATGTCTGTACGGTTCCCTGAAGACACAAAGCTAGCCTGGAATTGGTAAACAATAAAGGATTATAAGCACTTATCAAGATAGATATCACATATGTCAAAGACTGTGTTTTACTTATACATCTTTTGCATTTGCATGACTTTTCCAGCTCATCTGCCATATTTACAAACAAAACAAGTAGAGATACAAAGACAAAATGTTGATCATTAGATTTGATCCATAACACGTCTCAATAAACATTTTTACAGATCTCAAAGTACCAATCTTACAGTCAAAGACATTTATATAGAGAGATGGATCGTGGATGCGTAGACATGTAAATGCACTACAGATCAAAAGTTTGTGGTCAGTAAGATTTTTTTCTTAAAAAATTATTCGCAAGAATGCATTAAATTGATTAAAAGTGATAGTAAAGACATTCATAATTAAAAGATTTCTATTTCAAATAAATGCTGTTCTTCTTAACTATTCATAAAAAAAAAGAAGAAAGTGTCATGGTTGCCACAAAAATATTAAGCAATATTTGTTTTCAAATATTGTTTTCAAGATTGATAACAGAAATGTTTCTTGAGCCGTAAATCAGCATATTAGAATGACTTCAGCTTTGAGTAACAGGAATAAATTATATTTTAAAATATAAAACAAAAAACAGATATTTTAAATTGTAAAAATATTTCACAATATTATTGTTTTACTGTATTTTTGATCAAATAAAAGCAGCCTTGGTGAGCATAAGATACCTTCAACAACATAAAAAAATAAAATAAAAAAAAACTTACTGACCCAAACTTTTGAACTTTTAAATGTATACTGAAATGTATACCTTGGCAAAAGTTGATCCCTTCCCCTCAGACTGGATTGTGATGGTCTGTGTGCGTCGCTGCAGGATCTGATCAATATCCTCCTCGCAAAATTTAGAGCCCTCATCTTCCTCATCCATGAGCGCCCCATAAGCCCCCTTCCTGAGAAGATCTTCTACCTCCATCTTAGACAGTTGCTGAACCTGAAAGAGGAAGGTACAGTAATTAGCCAATCCTGTCCTAGTCAGTGTAGCAAGTCATGGCATAAACTAAATATAACACTTCTGAGGAAGAAATAAGATTTTGCAATTGATGTCTATGTGCCAACCGTGTTGTACTTTTCAATAACTGTCTGCCCAGGGTTCAAAATTAAAACTCAACAAACATAAGCAGCGAATTTGTCTGCAAATGATTCTTTAAAATAATCCTATTTCTAACTATTTTATTTCTAAAAAAATTAACCTTCCAAAATTACAAAGTGTTTCTTGGAGAGACTGTACAGCAGGGATTCCAGACGTTTTTTTGTCAGCTGAAACCCTTAGGCCTAAAATATTTATTTAAAGTTCCCTAGAGATTTTAAGTTAATATTTCAATAATTTAACAACACATTCATAATTACTGTACACTTGCTGTAATTTTTCATTTTTATGATTTAATTAATTATTAGCTAAATCTTTTCATCACCCCCAAGGGTTCACAGACCCCAGTTTGGGAAATATATAATTTTCTTTTTTTCTTTTTCTTTTTAATTTAAGGCTGATACATTTGATCAATTCAACACTGGCAGATGTGGAAAAAAAAGTTAAATGTTGTGGATCCCTTACCCCATTGAGACTGCCCTTGCGGTTGATATCCTGCAGAACAGCCTTGTCCAATCCCAGTTTCAGACTGGCCTTGTCAAACATCTCTCTCTCGTATGAGTTTCGCGTGATAAGTCGATACACTTTCACCGCTTTGCTTTGACCGATCCGGTGGCAACGAGCTTGAGCCTGTGGAATTCAAAGCATGTTTATAACAAAAATGACATTTGTGTTTTTTGGAAAGGCTTGTGTTGATAAAAGGTTTTTTATACATGGGATGGAAATCGCTAAAGGAAAGAGTCAGTTAAACAGAATATAAAAGATGCTGCGCATTCACCTGCAAGTCGTTCTGCGGGTTCCAGTCTGAGTCGAATATGATACAGGTGTCGGCAGCGGTGAGGTTGATGCCCAGACCTCCTGCTCGTGTACAGAGGAGGAACACGAATCGGTCGGAGTCCACCTTACTGAAGCGATCGATGGCAGCCTGCCGTAGATTCCCTCGAACTCTCCCATCAATCCGTTCGTATGTATACCTACGCGCACCGTACAAATTTCAGATGAGAAGAAAATTGCTTTTTGCATTTACCCTACTCTTTCTCCATCATAGTTGTCATATTTTAGCCAGTTTTAGGGTCTTTTAACTAGTTGCTTATTAGCATGTATATTACTGGAATATTGGCTGTTTATTAGTACATATTAAGCACATATTAATGCCTTATTCTGCATGACCATATTCTACATTCTTAAACCTACCCAATACTTAAACTTAACAACTACCTTACTAACTATTAATAAGAAGTAAATTAGGAGTTTATTGAGGGAAAAGTCATAGTTAATAGTGAATATGTGTTCCCTATACTAAAGTGTTACCTTTTAGACCTAGGTTTTGAAATATTGTGATGAATGTAATCATAAGAAGTATTTTTAAAATCACTAAGACTGATTTAATTTGATCTAAAAAATACAGTAAAAAAAATTTAATTACTGTGAAATATTATTACAATTTAAAATAACTGCTCTATTTGAATACATGTTAAAATGTAATTTATTCCTGTGATGCAAAGCTGAATTTTCAGCATCATTACTTAATTCTTCAACAACAGTCTTAATTCTTATTACTATCAAGGTTGTCAATTTAAATATTAATATCTTTCAAAAACATAAACCTTACTGTCCCCAAATGTATGAACAGTAGTGTATATTTACATTAAATGTACATAAATATTGTACTGAAAAGAAAAAACTAGAGTAAACAAACAGTATTCATGGCCCATTTCACTGCCGCAATGTGACGCATTTCCGAGGGAAGCAAAATAATTCCATGCAAAAAAAAACTTTTTGTTTTCCTTTGGAATGATGTAACAATAAGACATAGGTTTCCCACGTTTTGACCAATGAATTTCCATGTTTTGGAAATTTTAGAAATGAGCATAACTAGAATTTTTGGTAACACTTTAGTTATCACTATTAAGCAGTTGCTTATTAGCATGCATATTACTAGGATACTAGCTGNGTGCGTTCATTGGACAACGGGTTAATTGATTGTAATATTAATTTTATTACATTAAGTTAATTTTATTAACTGATCCAAATATTAATAATTAATTATAATTAGTTATGATTAATTATTCATATTTATTTTGAGCTAATTTGCTACACCATATTCTACATCCCTTAATCCTACCCAATACCTAAACTTAAAAACTACCTTACTAACTTATTAATAAGCAGTAATTAGGCAAAAGTTGTAGTTAATAGTTAGTTAAAGGTGCAATATGTAAGATTTATGTCCGCTATAGGTCGCAATAGGTCTATTCAAAACAAAGGCGTAGCTTGATGACGGCAAGTTTGAGCGCGGAATCTTGGGACGTGGTATTCACATCACAGCAGGTGGAAACAATCGGGATAGGACTCAGGAAGAAATTATGTTCATGGATGAGATTATTAACGTTACTGTAGTATGAAGCAGAGCAGGACCGAGTGTTGTGGGAGCTGAACGAGGCCACTGGAGCGATTGTGCAACACGCCTCACGAGCAGTGGAACTTTTATTATGTCACAGTCGCCGGCGCTGCTTCCGCTTTTCCGGTCACGAGTATGAGGTAACGCAGCTCTGTTTATCATATTAGATACATATGAGAGTGTTGAAAATTATGTTACAACGTTACTCTATGCGTTCGCTCAGCAGCTGCTGCGAGACACTTGTTTGAGACACACTGCAGTAAGTTAGATCGATTTTAGAATATCATATTAAATAATGGATGGCTTGTGTTGATAAATGGCATGCAATTAATTTTAAAACATATTGTACGATAGAGAAAATTCTGTATTACTGTTACTAAAAATAAAGCTGCATCTGACTATGCTATGTTAGCTACTTGACAAAATAGTGTTTTTCTCTGAGGCACGGTAAAGCGTGGTACTCACAAAAAAACTAAAAAAACAAAAACAAAAACAAGAAAATTAGATTTAAACAATAAGACTAAATGTGTTGAGCTATACAACAACAAATAGTTTTCTGTCTATAAATGTAACCAAACAGTTGTTCCCTTGTCTATTAAAACATGTAATATATTAAAGCGGTTTTTACAAAATAAAACCAGAAACCGAGGGTAACGACACAATTGACAGGCGACTCCTCACACGTCCCAGAGCCTTGGTTAAAATTGAAATTTTCTCACGATTTACAAATAGTTGGAAACATTTGGGATATTGTAAGTACTCAAGTGAACAAAATATATAACACTGGCCTAGTGGTTTTTAGATATTTTACTGCAAAAATCTTACATATTGCACCTTTAATAGTGAGAACTGGACCCTTATCTAAAGTGTGACCGATATTTTTATATGCATTACAGAAATTGCTATGAAATTCCACAACCTTTCTAGGGCTCGAAAAATAAATTTTAAAATTCTGTTTTTCATGACTATCCTTGAAAAACAGCAACAAGTGACGTGAACCAGGTTATTTCATTTCATGTTGACATTCTATTTTCAGTCTATTTTCTCATTCACTTACAGTCTCAAAAACAGCTGAACATTTTTTATAGAAGTATGACTAATATCACTGGATAACAACCAGCTGTCTCACCTCCTCTGAATGAGGTAGTCCTCCAGTATATCAAGGCATCGAACCATCTGGGAAAACACCAGTACTTTATGTCCTCCGGCCAGCAGTTTGGGCAGCAACTTGTCGATAAGCACTAGTTTACCAGCGGCCTGGATCATTGCCTGCAGCTGAAAATCCACAGCGTCAGAACTGTAGGTTTTTTTGAAGCCCTCAAGAATCTTTTCTTCAGCGCCTGACAGAAGGAAAATGAGAGACTGTGTCAGCACTACAAATTAAAGGTGTGACTACTATATAGAGAACTGCAAACAAGATATTTCATGAATTTCCAGATGTCACCTGTAATGAGGTATGGGTGATTGCAGCACTTCCGAAGCTCCATCATTGTGTTGATGAGGTTGGGCATGTTGTGCTGGTTCGCTCCCTTGGCAAGAAAGGCAAAGTTTTTCTCCAGAATGGCTCGGTAGTATTTCTTTTGAATGTTAGTGAGCTCCACCTCGATGATTGTCTCCTCTTTAGGGGCCAGATTTTTCTCCACGTCATCCTTCAGTCTCCTCAACATCATGGGCTTCAGAATGGCTTGCAGTTTCTTTACCTGTGGGCATGTTGATGTTTTTCAGGTTAAAGCTGGGCAAATTTATTATCACCTAAATCAACAATAATCAGACCATGTTGCCTGATACAGAGTGCTGCAGGAATGAGTCCTAAAAACTGGAAATAAGTAGGCACTTTTGCGCTTCTGGTTCCATCGTCCCAAAGTCAATGGGTTTTTGGTTAAATGCCTAAAATAAAGTCTGTGGTTAACACAAGCTCAAGATATTTTCACATTTTATTCTATGACATAAAATACATCAGTAGTACCCCACTGGTGTTACCAAAAAAGGTCTTAAAAAATGGTTGATAAGTGGCTAAATGAGTGGCTAAACATCATTGCATCATCATAGTCCACTTGTGCAGCCTTGTTGTGTTTAAAGACTGAAAGAATTGTCAGATGCTTCAGCAGTGGTGACAGTCATGTGATTATATTAACATTTTTTGTTTCTGCCGATTTCATTTAGGCTTCTAAATTCACAAACGTTGTGTTTATTTGTGAAGATTATCTTGAATCATAAATGTTTCATGGTCACAGAGCTTATTTTCTACACAAATCCAAAAGCCAATGGAAAAATCCTATTGGCTTTTTGTTGAGGGAACCAGGGTGATGCTGACTTTCAGGTTGGCCTACAAAAATACATCATCCCTGCAGCACTTTATTTGGCTATTTTGAGTTTATCAGCATTGGCTACTTAGGATGTTAGCAAGGATGCTATCTACTATCCTCTAGGTGGCTCGGGTAATTGGAAGTGAAGGTGTATAGAGGTTTATCTAGTCCATACAGCCCTTTAGGCAAGATCACAAACTTCCTATCAAGCGTTTGAGGATTAGTTCTCACCTGCTCCTCCGTCTTTAGGTCTCCAAACTCCTCCAGGAATGTAGTCTCGGAAGGGAACTGCGAGGGCTCGAGAAAGTTAAGCAGACTGAAGAGTTCCTCAACTGAGTTCTGCAAAGGGGTTCCTGTGAGAAGGACTTTATGTTCCTTGAGGGAGAAAAGACAAATAAGTATTTGGACACTGAAGCCTCATTTAAAAAATAAATTCTATCATGACAACTCTCGGAAGATTGTTAGCATTGTAATGGATATGACAATGTTAATGTATTTGGTCTTGGCGGAACAGATCTGCTACGCTGCTGCTGATTTGCTGCTACAGTAGATTATTGCTGTTGTTGTAGATTATTGCTGCTGCTGCAGAGCAAGTACAGGAACTTGCTACTGCCAATACATACGCCGATACACTGCTGCGAGTAAGACATAGTGCTGCTGCACAAATAGCATATATCAATAATCCATAGCAGATCTATATGGGTGGAGCTGGGGAAGGTGGAGGCTGAAGCATGCTGCAAACTGCTATAGTGAATGTAACCCGCCATTTAAAAGAGTGAGTAACAAGCTCATTGGCTGCAGATGTGACATGGAACCATCAGCTTGAGTCATGTAATCAACTCTCTAATTATCATCAGCTTGCGTTAAGACCCACCAGCCTTTGCCATCTAGAGTTTCATGACAGAACTATGTATTTAATGTATTAGATACAAAAAAGATACACTATTTAGACACTTTCTGGTTGTCATTCACTATTGCATCATGCAGCTTATGTGTCCAAATACTTTTTGGGGTTACTGTACATCAAAATGCACCTGTGGACACCTAATCAGCTGTGAGAGGTTTTTTTTTTGTGGAAAAAACAGCACTGCGTCAAATGTAGTTTGCACACGCTGGCCATCACTGCAGTCAGTGATATGTAAAGTGAGTGAGATGAGATTACTCATTCTGTGTCCAGAGAGGATGTGCGTATGTAAATGTAGTGAAGCAGAACTCAGCAGCTAAATGAGATGTGTGCAATGGAGATGGCACAGTAGTTTAGCTCGCAGATGGCTTTACTTCCCTTTTCTGCATTTAAACCTGAACTATATGAATCAGTTTTAGATAGAGCAGTAAATATTATAAATATACATACTATGACACATATACCCTATTACAAAAATGTCTGGACAAGTTTCCTGGTCCACATATGAGCAAAATAAAAACAAGCATATTAAACTGACCAGGTTCATGAGTTTGAGCCCCTCCAGCAGTTTACAGTTGCGGTTTTTTAGGCGATGGGCCTCGTCAATCACCACACAGCGCCAGTTAATCTTCTTCAGCTCTGGACAGTCAGCCATTATCATTTCAAATGTAGTGATCACGCCATGAAACTTAAACTGACCAGACAGGATGTTTCCCTGAAGGAGCAAGAGAAAGACTGATTGTATACATTGTACTTTCAAATATAAAGTCTACAACACCCCACAACTGTGGTAAAATAAGTGTAAAGTAAGGTCAGACATTAACTAGTCCAGTGTTTTTTACACTACCATTCAAATATTTGAGATCAGTAAGATTTTTTAATGTTTTTGAAACTTCCTTATGCTCACAAAGGCTGCATTTAATTTATCAAAAATACAGTTAATACTGTGAAAAATTATTACTATTCAAAATAACTGTTTTCTATTTGAATACATTTTAAAATGTAATTTATTCCTGTGATGGCAAAGCTGAATTTCCAGCATCCTTACTCCAGTCTGCAGTGTCACATGATCCTTTAGAAATTATTGTAATATGCTGATTTTCTGCACAAGAAACATTTCTTATAATTATCAATGTTGAAAACAGTTGTGTTTTCTTTCCTGTCACTTTTGATCAATTTAATAAATCCTTACTGAATAAAATATTTTTCTTTAAATATTTATTTGGTTATGTTGATGAATCCTACCATACTGTGCTTCTGTTCAACCAACTACTGAGCCTGAAATCACAACTCAAAATGAATCACTCTGTTTGACCCACCTGTTCATCTCGGTAGTACGTCTCATACTGCATAATCATCTGCCGACTGATTTGGCTGCCGTGATAGACAATAACGTTAATTTCAGTCCACGTGCGGAATTCTCTCTCCCAGTTGGTGATGGTGGAGAGCGGGGCGATGATGAGGAAGGGTCCTCTCAGACCCATGAGGAAAATCTCAAAGAGGAACGTGATGGACTGGATAGTCTTCCCCAGCCCCATCTCATCAGCCAGAATACAGTTTTTCCTACATCAAGAGAAACATTGTCATTAATCACATCAGACTGAAGTTTTGAGGTACAGGATTTGGAATCGGTCTTTTTCAAATACATTTACATTTACATTTATGCTTTGGCAGACGCTTTTATCCAAAGCGACTTACATTGCATTATACAATACATTTGTATCTGAGTATGTGCAATCCCTGGGATCGAACCCATGACCTTGGCATTGCTAGTGCCACGCTCTAACCACTGAGCTACAGGAAAGCTTATAAATATTATAAATATTTATTGCTTAAATTATTATTTTTTTTAATATATATATACATATACATATATACAGTATATATATATATATATATATATATTAATTTGTATTGATTTGATTTATTAAAAGTCCTAGTTTTTATTATTTTCAATTTAAAATGAGACTTTAAAAAAAACATTATATTACTTTAATTATGATTGGCCTTAGTTTATTAATTAAATAGTGACTTTATACCTTAAACTAGGATCATCATTTTGTGTTGAGCCTACAAGAGCTGATATTAAAAGTCTCTTTCACCTGTTGTACCAGTTGAAAAGAAGCCAGTTCATTCCCTCTAATTGGTATTCTCGGAGCTGGTTCCCATTCCTGTATTCTCTGGACTTCTCCAGTTTTTGCCACTGTTCTGGCAGAGGCCTTTCCTGTGTTATTACAAAAGACAAGAGAAGTGCCACTTCCTTCAAGATACATACTATAAAGAAGAATGAACATGTTTTGTCTAATACACAGAGCTGAACCATGTGATCATAACGTAAACATATGCACTGGAAACATCCAATAAAACAAATACCATTCATTTGCAAATTGCAATTTGAGTGCTTACCACCTGTTTAATTTCTGGAATTTTCTTGAGGTCTTCAAACTCTCGGATTTTCACAGGGTCAACATCTTCCTGTAGCTCCCAAGTACTCTCCTCATATGACAAAGAGCACCATTTCACCAGGTAGTGTGTAACTTCCTGTCATGCAAACAAACCAAACCTCAAAAGACTGGCACTACAAGCACAGGTTTGTTTTCAAGAGATCATTTGAAGAGTGCCTCACCTCTCCTGTTTCTGTATCGGTGGTGATAGCAATCTCTAAAACCCGATCAACCTCAATATAATCTGGATTAAAGAGGTCTTCATCCGGCTGAGGAGAAGCACAACATCATCTCAAGCATATTTACACAAATAATACACATGTAGACAGGAAACTGGTCTATGACCAAAGCCATAGATTTAAAGGTGAAGTACTTGCACAAAATTTTCCGTATGGATTTCAGCTTTTACATCATAATTATATTTGATGCACTTCATGGTTATAACTTTAAATGAGCAACAAACAAACTGCAGCATGTTTTGGCAGACAAACCTCTGTGAAAATGTGCTTCATTTGCGCCTGCTTGTTTCTGAAGCGCTTGATTTTTTGGTGAATGCGTGGGTCCTTCTCCAGTTCCTCCAAGGTCGCCCATTTACAGTGCAGATAGGAGCTGGCAACAATGAGAAAATGCTTTCATAGCTAACAATGTGCTATAAACAACACTGAATGCATTTATCCTGCATGCATTTGATTTAAAATAGTATTGTTTGTGACAATATGTCCTTGTAGCGTTTCTTCATCCATATTTGTGTTTATTACACAACACTTGTAAAGAACGTCTAAGTTACATTTAAACTCAAAATCAAAAGAAAGAAATAAGAAATTATATTCTGCATAAATAAAATGAAGCTTTTTTTAGGATCATTAACATCAATTTTCTGTATTGAGGTATTACTGACATGAAAATTAAGCACATATCCACTGTGCCTGCATCAATACTGTAACGCAAAAATAAAATGAAATGTATTACTTAAATTGTAAATTTATACATTACGGTAAATTTAAAGGATTAGTTCACTTCAGAATTCAAATTTCCTGATAATTTACCCCCATGTCATCCAAGATGTCTGTCTTTCTTTTTTCAGGCGAAAAGAAATTAAGGTTTTTTGAGGAAAACATTCCATGATTGTTCTCCATATAGTGGACTTCAACGACTACCAATGGGTTGAAGGTCCAAATTGCAGTTTCAGTGCAGCTTCAAAGGGCTCTACACGATCCCAGACGAGGAAAAATAAAGGAATAATTATCTAGCGAAACGATCGGTCATTTTCAAAAAAAAAAAAAAAATGTATATATTTTTTAACCACAAATGCTTGTCTTGCACTAGCTCTGCAATGCGCCACGCATTACGTGATCACATTGGAAAGGTCATGTGTGACATAGGTGTATCTAATTTTCTCCTCCAACTTCAAAATCATCCGACAATGTTGTTTTACCTTTTTTTGTAAAGCGGCCTTTACAAAAAAAGGTAAAACAACATTGTCGGATGATTTTGAAGCGTGCAAAGACTCAGTCTTTGCACGCTTGCTTTGTAAACACTTGCTCGGTACTTCCACCTACGTCACAAGTGACCTTTCCAACGTCATTACGTAATGTGTGGCGCATCGCAGAGCTAGTTCAAGATGAGCATTTGTAATTAAAAACTATTTAACTTTTTATTTTTTTAGAAAATGACAGATCGTTTCTCTAGATAAGACCCTTGTTCCTCGGCTGGGATCATGTAGAGCACTTTGAAGCAGCACTGAAACTGCAATTTGGACCTTCAACCTGTTGGTAGCTGTTGAAGTCCACTATATGAAAAATCCTGGAATGTTTTCCTCAAAAACCTTAATTTCTTTTTTCGACTGAAGAAAGAAAGACATAATAGACATCTTGGATTACATTGGGGTGAGTAAATTAACTAATCCTTTAAACAAAACTTTTTTTTTCTTTTGTAATTTACAAAAAATTCACCAGAAAAAGATCTTGTTGTAAATCCCCCATTGTTCATTTAGGAAATCATTTCATGAGGCAGAGTGTATTACCACTCTACCAGATGGATAATTTAATGCATAAATTATTTGAAGTAATGCATTACACAATAAAGGTGAGTTATGCATTTGCACTGACAGCTTGACAAGCTGAGTGTTCGACAGTTTGAGAGCCCAAAAAGGAAACAGCAGTTTGAGTCACATGAGTACACTTACAAATTTCTGTACTTGACGTAAAACTCCTCCAACTCTTCTGGTGGTTCATCAGGGGATGTCTAAATGAAAACCATAGATCAAACACTCAAACACAGAGAATATTCATTTTAGGCAGATGTTATTTGCACCTCAGTATAAAGAAGAGTTTATGCTGCAGTACTGCAATTAGGTGTATTCAGTACTCTTTTAGCACCATGGTGTAAATCAATGATTTAATAAAATGTGTAAAAGGTGGTGGTGGAAGAAATATAAAGGTTTAAGAATCAATCATTGAACAACACATTTTGTACAACACATTTAATACACACTTTATAGTAAACTTCATGGCCATATAAGAAATATTATTTGTGGAACTGGATGCAAATAGTTAATCCATTGTTTATAAGTGTAACATGTAATCTGATCCATTTACCTCTTTCTTGACCGTTCGCACTGAGAGTATTTTCTCAATAATATTAGCCTCATCTTCAGGGGGTTCCTGGAAAGAAAGAAGGCGGGAATTATTTCAGTATGTGTTTGCTCCGCCCCTCCAGAAGTAGGACAGGTCTGTGGTGTGGCATAATGGCAGATGTTGCCACGGTTACCTCGGCCTGCCAGGCGAGAGTAGAGGAAGACATGGCGGCAATTCGGCCCGCGCCCAACACAGCAATGGTCTCCCCGTCATCATCCACGACCTTGAAATCAAGATCTTCGTTGTACTTCCGCCGCTTCACTTGACGCCCTGATCGCCTCTTCTGTACAGAAAAGGAAGGAAGGAAAGAAGGAAGAAAAGAAAAAGAGGAAAGAATAATTTTTTGTTTAGTTTGTGTAAAAATCCTTGTGCATACTGAAAGAAAACTGGTACAATGTTACCGGATCAGTAAGCAATTTCATATTACCCATAACACATTTAATGTTCACGTTTTCAGGATACACTTTTTAAAATCATGTGTACTTTAACATTTATCCCCTCTATATCCCCTA
>RJVU01019434.1:322245-369378 GCA_003731715.1 Anabarilius grahami | reverse complement strand
ATTTTGCTGTATGGCAGACAGGTATTCAATTTGAGATTTTGTAAAGATTTAATAGCATACGTTTAACAGAATTTTAAATGAATAAACATTTTTCGTGGTAATCATCAATAACATGCCACTGTAACTTGTACTAATCCAGAAAAATAAGAAAGTTCTGTTTAACCTGGAATATTCCTTTAAATGCAGAACTTTGAACATGATCTTAAATATTTTGTATTTGTGTAAATAAACCACATGACGCATAAGTATTCAGCACAGGAGAAACCCGGAGGCCTGATGTAGATCGGTTCAGGAGAACTCACAGTGTTATCCATAGGGTCGGTGCTTTCCTCACCGCCGGTGGCGAGTGTGCAGAGAGAGGCTGTGTCATCACTCTCCACCATCTCAAGTACAGCATCACTTTTCCTCTTTCCCTTCTTCTTCTTCTCCGGAGGCATGGCACCCTGCTCTCTGCATAACAGCGACAAATGCTCTTAAAATCCATCTTACCTCCACAGTTTTGCACAGGTTGACAAATCTTATAGCAAACCACGCAAGGGCTTCTTTGACTGACAAATATCAGGCCATATTATGGTACAAAACACCAACATCTGCTGTGCAGACGCTTCCTGGGTTATAAGTAGGCAACTTACACAAGCAGTACAAGAGTTTTGCTAGAGCAAAGCACTTGAATAAAATTGCATCATTTCATTGCTTTACTTTTGGAGAGATAAGTGTTGAGAGGGAATTAAAAAAGTGGATAAGGAAATTTTAAATGTTTAAAAATCATAAAAGATGATTGGGGCTAGATGGTCATTTTTAAGAGCCATAATTGTGGCATAGATTGCTTATTTGCAACTCTAGGGCAAATTACGTATTTGAGCACCTTATGAATGCATGCACAAAACTGAACCTTTATTTCTCCAAATACACCAAAATAACCAAAAGCTCAAATAGCCCTTCACATGGTTGCAGGTTTCATTTTTTGACCTTGGTTTCAAATTGGAAACCCATAAGCACCTACATTCACCTTGTAACGCCCACAATCCTTGTATCACATTTCACCAAATTAAGATATGAAAAGGTCTGTAATTGAGTGTAGCAAGAACAGCGCTGAGATGATACATGCAAAACTGTGTCACATACAAAAGATGCAATCTACTGAAATTAGACTGTTTTGTCAGTTGATATTTGTTAGTCAGAAACCAAAAATGACTCACTGACATTAAGCTAGTTTGGTGCCTGCCATTAAGACGTCTCTTAGTAAACTAGGCACCAAGTGTCCTAAATATACCTGCCATTATGGTCTTGTTATAAAGCACATAGAGAACTCTAGTGTTAGATCTAGTGAATATTGAACTCTACTGAATATTACTGGTTGTAGCATTGAAAACATCTCCATTTCATGTCATGTGCAATACTGTTCACAATTTTGGGCTCTGTAAGATTTTTTTTTTTTTTTTAAAAGAAAGAAATTATTCAGCAAGAACACGTTAAATCAATCAAAATTGACAGTAAAGATATTCACATTATAATGTTACAAAAGCTTTCTATTTCAAATAAATGCTGTTATTTTAAACTTTATATTAATCAAAAAAATGTATCATGGTTTCCACAAAAATTAATATAATATAATTAATATAAACTGTTTTCAACATTGAAAAGACCTTAAAAAAAAAACATTAAAAAATCTTGCTTGTGAACGGTTGTGTCTGTATATTCATAAACCCAAAAATGATAATTCTGTTATCTTTTAACCAACTCACTTTGGCTTCCTCCCTCTTTTGGAGGGTGGATGTGTTGCAGTGTTCTTGGGCTGTGATTTCACTTTCACATCTTGACCTTTCTTGACCTTTTTGACCTCCTTTTGACCTTTCGCCTCCCTCTTATTATCCTTTTGTTCCTTCACCGCCTTTGACTTTCTTGGAAGAAGCTCCTTCCCTTCCTTTTGCTCCCTTCTCTTTGGTTTAGCATTGCTCTCTCCAGCTTTGTTCCACTCGGACTCTTTCTTGTCTTTTTTCCTTCGTTTCTTCTTCACCCTGGTCCCACCCCCTCCATCATCCTCCTCATTGTTGATTGATGAAGGGCGGAGACTGTGACCGCTGGCAGCAGACCCTGCCTTTGTGTGAGCCATGCAATGATTGGGCGGCCCTCCGATAATCCGTAACTGTTCTTTGCCCAAGTGGCCGATGGGAAATGTAGTTTGTGCGTTTTGGTCAGAGACATTCGAGGCAGCAGCGGATGGAGTGTGCTTTAGTACATGGGCGGCAGACATCTGGAAAAACAGAAAACAGATTAGAATTCACTCCTCTAATTAAACACTATTTGTGTTGTTTGAAACAGACAGATCTAAAACTGTCCCATCTAGTTAAAACCATCTACTGGTCAATAAAACATATGTTTTATGCACTTTCATGCTGCTTTATTATATATTATATGTACTGAGCTAAAATGGAGTAAATAAAAGATTTGAGTCCACTTTCAAGGCCACAGTCAGTGTGAATGCAAAAAGAACTGGGTTTTTGGCCCACTTGGTTTATTTTTTAATCCACTTACAGCTCTTTTAAAGAGCACTCAAGTTTTAAAGGGGTCCTTGATAATGATTTCACTTTTTTAACTTTAGTTAGTGTGTAATGTTGCTGTTTGAGCATAAACAACATCTGCAAAGTTAAATGCAAAGGGAGATATTTTCTTTTACAGAAATTGCTTTTTAAGGTCTACAACAAATGGACTGGTAGGGACTACAACGAGCTTCTTCCCAGGCTGGTCACATCACAAACCCCAAAATTTACATAAACCCTGCCCCCGAGAACAATGGGGGTGAGCCCATGTTGGGCTGCTTTAGAGAAGAGGAAGAGTTGTTGTAGTAGAGTGTTGTTGTCATGCTGTCATTTTACGCCGGACTGCTTCACAAATGAGGGTCAATTCAACACTGGATTTGCACAAAATATTAACATGACAACACATGCTAGTCGATGAGTTGAATCAACTCCACAGCAACTACATAAATTTATCCACTAACCATTCAGAAACGTCCAGATGCATTCTAAAAGTTGTAACTACTTCCTGAGTCTCTCCATCAGTGTCGACTCCGGTTTGAACAATGTAAGGCTGAACGCCGTTACTGACAATCCTCATTTTGGACGCGTGAGATTCTCCAGCTTTGTTGTTGTTGAGCAACCGAAGCGTGAGCTGTTAAAGCTCCGCCCTCTTCAGGAAAGCAGCCAGAAGCAGCAGCTAATTTGCATTTAAAGGGACACACACAAAAACAGCGTGTTTTTGCTCACACCCAAATAGGGGCAAATTTGACCATCTATAATAAATGATCTGTGGAGTATTTTGAACTGAAACTTCACAGACACATTCTGGGGACACCAGAGACTTATATTACATCTTGTGAAAAGGGGCATTATAGGTCCCCTTTAAAACACCCTAAGCTGTTTTTATCAGCTACCCTGTAATACAGGCTATTTTTTATGGCACAAAGTGAATAAGCTTTATAATGTATGGAAAAATCTTTTCACCTTAGTGCAGTCATGAGACGCCCAAGCAATTAGACATTATAGGGCAGATTAAACAAAAAATTTTCTTCTACTTCTAAAGGAAAACACATTCATGATTTTAACAGAATTTACTGCAGTCTGTGAGCTTTGTGTTTCTGGTACACATTTAGCCCCATACCTCTTATTCCACAAAGCACGTTTATTTTTAACTGCGCCCAGTGTTGCAGTGCACACGTGGAACAGCGCGTATGTCCAGACACACACACACACACACACACACACACATATGCACTCCCCGACAGAGCATGCGACTGCAGGCAGGTATGGGGATAATGTCAATGAATCACATGCTTTCCAAAGCAAGCGGGCTGGAATCAGGGCCGTCGTCATGGCAACAGGCTCGGGACCAAGCTGTGGGAACCGGGAACGTAAACACTCAGTCTCCGTGGTAACCCTTTCCTCTCTCGGGTCTAAAAAGCATCAACATCATTGCTCTTGAAGGTAATATTAGCAATATCTACATGGGTGAAAAAACATTACTTTTTGAACTTAACTTCACTTTACAGACACATGAAGGGTAAACGGCAACTTCCTGCAACTGCTCTTTTCACTTTTGCCCTTACATTGACCTTTTTGTGAATGCTCTCTCTATGCATCACACACATACGCACGCAAACCCCATGCACGGAAGCGTGCATACGTTCCCTCTCACATAAGCATGCGCAAACACTGCAGACTATTCCCGTGATGTGCTGCAGTATGCATGCTTGCCAGGCAAATCAGCCAACCGCAAGTGCACACACATTGCAATCAAATTCCCTATGAATCAATACCAACTCCCAACTCCCAAATGCGACAGCTGCAGTTCAGTCAATGCCAGATCCAAACCCGAACACACCTTGCTCAAACGTGCTTTATAAAACATGCACACACATCACTCCAGCTAACATGCATCCACCTCTCCACCAAATGCACGATAGCAGTCAAGCTAATTGCAATAACAAAAAGCATAATCGTGAAAGACTACTCTGTGCAACTGTAAACCTCCCTAAATAAAAATAAAAAAGTCCATATTGTTTTGCTCATGGATTCAGACAAAAGCCAAATAAATCGCACACTTGGATGGCCACAGGCAGATGCATAGGACATCATCTATTGAATGGAAAGATGATGTGTTCTTGTGTTAAAAATACCTAGACAGAGAAGAAGAACATTTTTTAACATGACATGTCATCTACTACAACATGTAGTGCTCATGGCAGGTAAAAACAACAATATTGCAAAATATTACAATTCAAAATCTGTTTTCTGTTTTAATATATTTTAAAATATAATTTATTCCTGTGATGCAAAGCTGAATTTTCAGCATTATTCCAGTCTTCCGTGTCACATGATCCTTCAGAAATCATTCTAATATGCTGATTTGCTGCTCAAGAAACATTTATTATTATCAATGTTTAAAACAGTTGTGCTGATTAATATTTTTGTGGAAACCATTATAAATGTTTTCAGGATTCTTTGATAAACAGAAAAAAACAACATTTATTTAAAATAGAAATCTTTTGTAACATCATAGCTGTCTTTTCTGTAACATTTGCTCAATTTAGTGCACCCTTGCTAAATAAAAGAATCAATTTCTTAAAAAAAAAAACCTTACCGACCACAAACTTTGAATGGTAGTTGTAGATATATAAAATAGTTTCTTACTTTTGTAAATATATTGTTATATAGGCAAAATTTGTATTTTTCTTAAAATTAATTTCACGTATTTGCACAGAGGTCTTTAGATCAAAGGATCATGAGAAACATGAATTTACTCAAGTTTTGAATGCAAATCATATTTCATGTTTATCCAAATACAAACAGTGATCGAAACAGTGGTCATTTTTCTAAAAGATTAATGACAGCAGGCTCGGTTTCAAAGACACCGGCGGCAGCAGCAGAANAAATAGTTTCTTACTTTTGTAAATATATTGTTATATAGGCAAAATTTGTATTTTTCTTAAAATTAATTTCACGTATTTGCACAGAGGTCTTTAGATCAAAGGATCATGAGAAACATGAATTTACTCAAGTTTTGAATGCAAATCATATTTCATGTTTATCCAAATACAAACAGTGATCGAAACAGTGGTCATTTTTCTAAAAGATTAATGACAGCAGGCTCGGTTTCAAAGCAAAGTTAATCACTTTTTATAAACCTGCAGTGATTTCAAATTGGTCAAAAATCAAATAAACGTTTTTTTAAGCTGGTGTGAATCCCTGCTGGTTTTTCAGAAAGGCCTGACAGTGAAGCTCTCAGGGCATTTAGGAAGTGCCTTTTGAATCACTCGTCTCACAGTGGGGAAATAATAAAAGTAAATTGGGCTACTTTAATTTGACAGCACAAAAATTCCAATCAAAATGTAGATCAGATCATTTGCATGACACTGACATGAACCTTATAGAAGCATCTCTCATTGTGAAAATGTTTCTTTGGCCTTTTTTAAATTTTAATCGCTTATGATAGGGCTGGACGATTAATCGAAACCGAAATTCAGAACCTGTAACCGATGTAATTTTCCCATGTCGGTTATTTCGGTTTTTTAATCCTGTTAAGGATTATCCTAGTTGTCAACGCTGTCCTGTGATATATCACTAAAGTAGCTTAGAAACTCAAAAGTTATTATAGCATATATTTTTCTACTTTTGTGGTAACTATTTACAACCCACAGCTTCACAATTAATAGAGAGACGGTATGACTAAATCACACACGCAATCGCTCTCATTACATACTGGTACTGTGCTAATTGATCTTTATCTGATTTACAACGAGCAGAAATCTGTTGTTACGAACCATAGATAAAACTGCTGAGAGTGAGCTGTTATGTCAGATCACTCTTTCAAAAGGAAAAAATATCCCACCTTTAATAGTCAAGCAAATTTACAGTACAAACCTTGTAAGTGAACTATGAGGGCAAAAAAAAAAAAAAAACAGAAACAATATAATCGTTCATTAATCGGAATCAAGGTAAAATGTTCAATTAATTGAGGTTTTGATTTTAGGTCATAATCGTCCAGCCTTATGACATCAATAATCTGCTGGTGTCCCCGACGTGCTTCTATCGTAAATGCAGTGAAATTCAGGTGGTCACAGTTTCAAAGCAACGAACACATGAATCCCGTTGAACACTATATACAACTGACAACGTGTCAGAGAGGTTTATCCCTTCTAGCTTCACTGCTATACTGACTACACACAACCATTCTTCACTTCACGAGATCCCAGCGCTGAGTCTAGATCGTCTGTGCCTGTCAGTGGACCAAAAGCCTCCCAGATCCGGCTGACAATCCGACAGCTCCACAGAAGTGTCCTCGGGTGGTTTTCCACAAGAAGGTGAAAAAAGCTGTACACTTCTTGAAACCAGGAAGGACTTACTACAACACAACAAGTATAACATTCATATTTATTTACTGATGCAGCAATAGTTATCAAGAGACAGAAGGATTTTGAGTGATCCTGACACTGATTTATATTCTGCCTAACTGATGCATGATCACAACGCTGGCTGTGATTTATTCACAACTCATAAATGTCACAACTTATTCTTTGTACTTATTACTATGGTCTCAAAAGTGTGGAAACAGATAGGCTCACTGGAATAGACATGCCTGATCCATGATAAAAGGCAATTGATCAACATTTTTTAAGTCCCCCTGTAGTCAATTATTTTATCCCTTGAAACTCATCATTGATCACCAAAATGACATATTTAAACATTTTTGTTCCAGTGAAATTTTTTTAAATAGCTTGAATGTAACTCTACACCCTTGCCTCATTTAATATACATGGATCAATGAATATGCAAAATAGCCCCGCCTCCACTCACTTGCACAAGTTCAGAGAGTGTACTGTTGCTGTAGTGACGAGAAATTTGTTATTTGTGTTGTGGATATTTAAGAAAAAAGCTTTCTTCGCTTCATATATTCAGTTTAACAGCTGTGTAACTGAACTGCTCACATGTTTTACGCTTAAATTGTGTTCTAAATTATGAATTGGTAAAACGTCTTTGCAAAACAGTCTGAATCCATTTGTTTGGACTGCTCTCTCACTGAATCAACTTAAGTGATTTCTCTGTAAAACAGTTGAGAGAACAAGCAGCGCTGTTTTTCAGCCGTTTTCCTCGGTGAACCTGCACTAAATGGATGTCTGACAAATTTGTTGCTTTTTTGAGTTTTCTGATTTAAGAACGTTTAAAAAGTCTAGAGATAGAGCTACATTCGTTCTGCGGTACCGTTGCTCTCAGTACTGGTCCAAAAGGTGCGTAATAGTTAGGCTATATATGCTTATTTAACTTTATAGTGTTAAATAAAAAACCCTTTGTGCATACCGTCAGATGAAATCCTGCAGGTGCCCATGCCTCCGTACATGCAATAAATGCACATCCTTGAATGAGCACGGATTCCCAGTGTATTTACTTGAACTTTTCAGGTAATATCTATGGTTTGACCCATTCCAGAGGCTGCCAAATTCAGAATTTAAAATGAACTGAATAAAGCTCTCTCAGAACTTGATGTGTGATGCCACACTGACTGACAGAACGTCAGTGGAGAAAGGAATATAGTTCATCATAACATCATAATATACATCATAGACTCGCTATATTGCTAAATCTACATGATTTTTCATATCAACAGAAAATATACCGGGATAACCTGGATTCTCTCGAGACTCTCCTGCTTCAGAGCGCTTATGGTTAATGATATGCTAAAGCCCGCTGGCACGTTGTCTTGATTGGTTACAAGGTAGTCTGTGACGTCAAAAACACCAGCGATTTCAAACCGTGGGTTTGAGACTTTTTTTTCCCTGCAGTTTTAAACATAAAATACTAAGCAATGGTGTTTACTTTTGAATTTGCACATGTTTTGTCTTTAAGCATATTAAAAACACCACATAGACATATAAACAACATTAAAAACTTGATTTCACCACAGGGGGTCTTTAAAGTACTGAATTGTGGATTATTTTAGTGCACAAGTAAATTTTCATCAAGGGAACTCTTTTCTACCCCATAAATCTTGACTAACTAAAATTTACCACACAGATAAATACAAGGGTTAGTTCACCCAAAATAAAAATGGAAGCTCAAACATGCTGCTCTCGTTTTTCATTCATGTTTAATTGAGCATCTGTTTATGTTCGCTGATCAAGTTTTATGTGAGTAAAAGCACAAATTAAATCTGTTCATCATAAAAAGCAATCGAGTCTCTTCAGAAAATTTGGACTAAACCGCTCAATTCATATGGATTCGTTTTCCTATCTCTTTATGAACTTTTTGAAGCATCAAAGATCAAGTTGCAAAGGCAGTCAATGGAGGAACAGACAGCTCTCGGATTTCATCAGAAAGATCTTAATTTGTGTTCTGAAGATGAACGAAAGTCTGGAACGACATGAGGGTGAGTAATTAATAGGGATGCACCGATACCAAGCTCATGTACTTGTACTCTTACTCGTAAAAATAACCCCAATACCAAAGACCGATACCTCACGTGACATAACTGACAGAATTGTCCGTGCACAGAGACACCGGCGGCAGCAGCAGAATCAATGTCAGCCTCACAGGTGTGGAAATACTTCAAAATTAACGATGACAACACGCACATTGTGAACTGCATGCTTTCAATCACAATTCGTTATCGATTAGTGAAGTCGGGATAGCCGGAATCGCACTGAATGACACAGACCAGAAGCGCTCTCTCTCGCACACGCTCTCTCTCTCTTTCTTGCGCGCGATCCCAGTTCTCTCAGACAGCGCGCGATCGGTTCTCCTCGTGCCTGAATGGTCAAATGCACAAATAGCTGTCAAAATGTCCATCGTGTGGAGTATCTCATGTAAGTACAGTCGGTTATGGCTTAAGTGGACGTAAACATTTGGGTGAAAACAGGATATGTGTCAGTATCCATGGATTCTGCCTTAAAAGGGACCGTAGCCTATATTTGTCATGTTAATAAAACAACAAAATATGTTAAATAAATGTATTCAAGGTAAATAAACCTACTGTATCTGAAAAACAAGTTTATTTAATTTGAATCTCTATAGTATTTGTTGTATTGTTTGTAATTTGTTTGTAAATTTATTTTTATATAACAACAATTATATATTGGTTATGCCCTTTGAAGGTTATTGGACACTCTGAATTTTGTGACAAGCACATAAAAATTATTACTTTTTTCATTAGAGTAATTATAAAGAAGCTGTCCTACATTCATTAGT
This sequence comes from Anabarilius grahami, assembly GCA_003731715.1. NCBI lineage: Eukaryota > Metazoa > Chordata > Actinopteri > Cypriniformes > Xenocyprididae > Anabarilius > Anabarilius grahami. The sequence goes on along the minus strand of RJVU01019434.1, from coordinate 359,641 downwards.
TCACTCACTGTGTTGTGCTTGGAAAACTACAACATCACCAAAAAAATTTAAAAAAAGAGAGAGAGAAATTAATAAATGTATAGGTATAGGTATCGACGAGTACTAGAAAAAAAGTATCGGTACTCGTACTCGGTCCTTAAAAAAATGGTATCGGTGCATCCCTAGTAATTAATGACAGAATTTTCATTTTGGGGTGGACTAACACTTTAAGACATTTAAATATTGATTTCATGCTCCAATGCATTGAACTCAAAGCATATTGCGTTAACGTTCAACTTTGACCTCGTTTTCCCCTGACTTTTCCAATGATTCCTTGACAATTAGCATGATTAGGTGGGTGTTTCTAGCCTGAAAATCAAAACAAGCTGGAAGAGAGATTACATCGATATGTACAACACAAATTGAAAGGCAAATCATGAAAACTGCACAGTGAATATCTTTCTACACAATGCTACACCTCACACCATCTTTACAAGTACTTAAGTTGGATTTCATAGGAAATTGCTAGAGAATATCATTGATTCCAATCAAACATTTACCAAGCAAAACTTTAAACAAAGTTAAACATTATCATCATCTCAACATCCTCATCTAGAAGTATAGATGAATGGAGGTTAACCAACTGAACTTTCTGAGTACTTATCAGACATGTGCAGGTCCACACGGGGGATTTCCACAGATTTCAAACTCACATCACACACATATTCCTTGCACTCACTCTTAGCTCTGTTTAACACTTTACTATGTTTAAATAAATTCCATGGATTACATTACATACAAGAAAGTTATATAAAATATGATAGATATTCTTGAAGACTTGCCTGCAGAACTATCATGTTTTATGTAACTTTCTCAAATCTAGGAAAAATACACTACTTGATAATGTAAATACAGAAATTTACATTTGGCAAATGTAACTTTATATCTTAATGTTGCATTAAATATTTTTTACTGGAATTTTGTGAGATACAGAACAACATTTAGATTCAACTGTACATGCCAGTAATAAGAGGAACGGAGTCATTATTCTACAAATATCCATTGATTATTTATTATTCATCTGTAAAATAATTAAGTATTCATTCATATCCAAAAATGCTACAGAAGAACTGTGAATAACATTAAATGTTTAGGGGTTGCCAGAAACCATTAGTTTACCTGGGTAAACCATAGATAAAATGTTCCTGGGTTTTCATGCAAACTTTAATACTTTTCTAAGACGTTGAGCAGTAGTAGTAATTAACACTCAATGATTTAATAGTTTTGAAAATTTGTTAATTTAATTTATTGGTTTTAATTACTGTATTAGCCTACATCCCAGATGACTCTCTATATGACTCTCTTGTGACATCACAAGAATAAATTGCTAAATACAGATGTAAAAAGACAACACAGAAGAGTGTTTACAATGCATAAAAAACAAGGTTTTTAAAAACTGGCATAAAAAAAGGGTAAAGCCTGTGCAAATAAATCTTCGTATGCTTGATATTAATATGCAGTACAACACTGAAGTAGTAAGTGAAGTAGACTACGTAGTCAAAGGAGATGGATTGGAGCTGCATGCTAATACCAGGTCCTGACTTACCACTTGTGATTGAATCACCAAAAATGAGTGTTAATACCAAGTGTATACAGATCCAATATTTAATAGGAGAGTTATACGCTTACACTGTAATATAAAAGGCACAGATGGTGCACATTAATTAGACATGTAGCAGTAATGTCAACTAAATACCAATGTGACTATTGCCAAAATTACAAAGTTAAATTTCAAGTCAACTTCTTTCAACTTTGTGTGCAAAATTTACGCTGGGTTTAAATCATATCATGTAGGTGCTGCAGACAGCACATTTGCAGCACATGCCAACAGAAATTAAATTCAAAATCTTAGCATTTACCTATAGGACAGCAATCATTGCACCAGCCAGTCTGCACTGACAGTACCTACTCTTCTAGAGAGCATCTGACTCAAGCATCAACTGAGAGCAGGAGTCACAGCGGTGTTGTGGTCAGTTTGGTCAAACAGACACTGAAAACAGACATTCTCCTGCCTGGTTGTTAACTGTCATTATAAAAACTCTTTAATTCTTCTTTAAAGGAAAACTTTGAAATCTACCACCAGTGTTTTCAATGATATCTTCCAACCATTTGATGCTTCACAGGTTTTTATAAGCTTATGCTATGAAGAAATCTGCCTTGAAGTATCAAGTCAAAAGTCACTGAAACCTGAAAAGTACCTGAGATTATAAAATGGTTAGATTCTGATACTGAATGAGCAACATCCAAAGCCATATAAAATACACATCTGCACATTCTACATGTCAAGCTGCTTTGATGCTTAGCAACTATAAACACCCTGCAGCCGACAGAATTGTTTATTTAAGAACACACCTTAGCCATGCTTCAATGACTGCAACGCAAGGCCTTTCGTGGCATTTTGTTTGAATTTATCAAGTCAAAAGTCATTATAATTAAGACTAGAATCTGAGTCTATTTATACATCTCCAATTATAATTCTGGAAAAAAAATACATTGAATTAAAGAGTAAAACTTCTCAGTCAAAAGGGCACAAGGACATTGTCTTAACTAGTCTTAAAAGTTAGTCATTAATTTTGTTCTGCTTAAGACAGCTCCTAACTTTTTAAAATTGATTTGAATAGGAAAAGTAAGACTGATTGCCTCTCAGCTAACTAGTTCTAACTAGTTCTTAAGACACAGTGCAACTTTTATGCAACTGGCCCCTGGTTCTTAAAAGCCCACATTGAAAAAAACACAAAAGAGAACATTTAAATATCTTGTTTCTCATAGGTAGCAACAGCTATGTTTCCAAAGTTAACTTCAGTTCCAAATTTAACTTGTGCGCAAAATTGGAATATCGCATAAAACATCAGTGAATAAACCAGCTTTTACATTCCATTATGTTCAAGAGAACAAAATCGTCACTTCCTGGGAAACTGGATATCTGTAATAAAAATGGAAGTTGCTGCAATCGGTGAAGACACCGTGGCTCTTTTTTCCTGCATCATAAATGACTTGCGTATCAGCGCACAGACGAAATGCAATAAACGCTGTCATCATGTTATCTTTCATTCGGATGCTGGTGTTTGTGTATGCAATCATGTGAGACAGTTCTGGGAGGTCATTATACCACACCATTTTGATAACAGACTTTGGGTCAGACATTTCAGAACGATCAAACCAACATTTGAGAAGCTGTGCGATGAGATTGGTTCACTGGTTAGTCCAGTTATCCAATCACATCCTCTGTTGAGACAAAGTCACGTGAGTTTTTTGTTGCACATCGAGGGATTTTTTCGGTAAATGTGTTTCCATTGTAGTTTACGCTAGGGCTGGACGATATGACCTAAAATCAAAATCTCGATTAATTGAATATTTTACCTCGATTAGGATTAATGAACGATTTTTTTATTTTTTATATATATATTTTGCCCTCATAGTTCAATGACAAGGTTTGTACTGTAAATATGCTTGACTATTAAAGGTGGGATATTTTTTCCTAATGCAAAAAGTGTGCTCACTTTCAGCAGTTATTTTATCTATGGTTTGTAACATTTGCAAACTTACAGATTTCTGCTCATTGTAAATCAGATACAGGTAAAGTAGCACAGTACCAGTACATTTATTTGTATGCATTAATGAGAGACCGACTGCGTGTGTGAATTAGTCATACCATCTCTCTATTAATTATGAATCTGTGGGTTGTAAGTAGTTTCTTCAAAAGTAGAAAAATATATGCTATAACTTTTGAGTTTCTAAACTACTTTAGTGATAAATGCAATTTTCATGTGATGCGCAAGCTACTGTCTGTATGAGTGTCTCAATATAACGATACACATCCGATGGTCTAAAATCGCTTGAATGTCCAAACTGGCAAGCCTTTAAACACATACAACTGACAAACTTTCATGAGGACGTAAGCACAGTGATTTCACTTCGGGGCTTGCACGCTGTCTGTGTGTGTTGACTCTGCATTTGAGTTCGCCTCCGTGTTGCTTCCATGCCGCTGACTGGACAAGGCGGAGTCACATGACTACACACACGGTAGTATGTTTTTAAGGGGAAAGTATTAACAGGATTAAAAAACCAAAATAACCGACATGGGAAAATTACGTTGGTTAGAGGTTCTGAATTTCGGTTTGATTACTTTTCGATGAATCGTCCAGCTCTAGTTTACGCTCATGTCTTCTTATCATATAAAAATATGTAGCCACCTCATTTAAGTGCATCTTGGCATCCAGCGTTTTGTATGCGATATCCTAAAATGTGCATAAAATGTGGATAGTAACATGGCTGTTGAGATTAAATGGAGAGCAAAATGAAGAAAAATATTTTCAGAAGTTTCAGAAGAGACCTAAACAACAAACTCTGCTCAGATTTGCCTGCAATCAAAATCCAGAGATCTCATTATTAACTCAACAATTTCTCATCAAATTCTTCCATGAGCAGATAATCTGAGCTATGCTATCCACATTAATTGTATAGCTCTATACACATTCTATATGGCAACAATTTTCTCCTTTGTTTATATTTTTACTTATCCTAAAGAATTGTAGGACACAAAGTTGATACTGGGACACATCACAAAACCTTGATACTGCAATGCAACATAACATCTGAGAACTCAAAATTTCCTGGACTGTGAAAAAAAAAAAAACCTCTGAGCACCAAAACTATCTTTAGGAAGGAACCAATGTTATCAAAAACTGCCACAATCTTTCTTCACATTTCTGCATGCAACTTATCGTAAATATGGTCTCAGGTGTATTGCACTAGTGAAAGTGAGTATCAGGCTAAGTTTACATACCTAAGAAGCTAAGTGAGGCAAAAAAACAAAAACAAGCAAAACTATAAATATTAAAGTAAAAAAGTAGGCTAAACAAGACTGAGGATCGTTCTGAAGTATAGCTATAGTGCAAGGACTAAAAATTATGCTACTGATGATGAAAGTGTGAGAGACGGTGTAAGAGAGATAGATAGATAGATAGATAGAAGGAAAGGAACTCTCACTCAGTGACTGACAGCAACACATGTGATACACTGACCTGCTTGTCCTTCTTTTGTATTTTCATTGTTTCTTGATCTTTGTGTCTGCGTCTGGAATACAGAGATATAAGGAGTCATGAATATAGAAATTATGCAACAAAGCATAAAAAACTGGTAAAATAATTTAGAAAAAAGCATTAAGAATGATTCAAAATCAGAATGCACAACAAAATTTGAAGGCAGTTCAGTCATCTTAGTCATTGCATTCTTGTGACAATAAATAAATAGTGGGAAAAGTGCGTATTATGAAGACGACTACAGTCGAAAATAATAATGGTTAAAGCTGCAGTCCGCGATTTTTGGCCCTCTAGAGGTTAATAAACAGAAGAACATTGTAGCCGGAGCTACTTTTCTCCGTGTATGTCTCTGGCGAGTCACGCAGTTACTGTGATACTCTGCGGCGGGTCCTACCAGTCCGGTCTGAAATAGTCCGAATATAAACACTTATTATAAGCGTACCATAATGATTCAGGGTAAGACAAAAACACAGTTTGGAAAATGGATTCATGTTGTACATTCTCATTATATCATTTTTGTAAATTTTGAACAAAAAAAAAGTTACGGACAGCAGCTTTAAGATATACAATATAAATGTAAATAATATAAATAAATGTATTATTATTCAACACTAACTATACATAACTATTGTTCAAGGTTTATATTGCATTGGGGTACAACAATAAGTAATGAGTCAGCTTTAACATAAGCTTTAAACTACCACAACATGATACCAAGACCTCACTTTATAACTAAAGTGTTCTGTCAAATGAATGACTTGCATTAATAGCAGGTTATAACAACTTAAACTACTTTGCACTTTTGCAGCCTATTTAATTAATTGCAATCTCTTAATGAGTTTGATTAAAATAATTTGAAATAGAATATGAAATCGAATACATACTAACTAACCCAAAGATTGTTACACTACTAGTTAGACATTTGTCAATCTACCTGTGGTGCATTGAATTAAAAATAAAAGGTTTTTACAGTAATGCAACAGTATTAGTGACATAAATCCATAATAATCACATAATTACATCATAAACCAGGTGGGACGGGACCCCTGATACTAACCCTTGCTTTAGATAAGACAGCTGTCAATCTGTGATGCACTGTAATTATATTAAAAAAGAAATTAAATTCTGACATTAAATCAACATTATTAGTGGCATAAATCCATATTATCACATAATTTTCTCCATAACCTAGGTGGGACCCTTGACACTAACTAACCTATTGCTTGCCATAAGACAGGTGTCAATCTACCTGTCACTACCTGTCTACCTGACACGAATGAAACATAATTATTGATAAATCCATATTAATTTTAAAAGGGTTACATTATAAACCAGGAGGGTCCCTTGATATTAACTAACTTATCCCTTGAGTTACGATGGGTGTCAATCTACATGTGGTGCACTGTCATTGAATTAAAAATAAAAACATTTTGTCACAGTAATGCAACATTATTAAAGTCATAAATCCATAATAATAACACAATTACATCATAAACCAGGTGAGGCCCCTGAAACTAACTAATGTAACCCACTGTTAGAGGCAAGACAGCTGTCAATCTACCTGTGATGCACTGTAATTATATTAAAAATAAAATTGTGTAACTAAAGCAACATTATTAATGACAAATCCATATAAACATGTTCAACGTTACTAAAGCGATACACCATAAACCAGATGGGCCCCGGAGAAACTAACTAACCCATTTCTTGAGTTAAAACAGATCAATCTATCTGTGGTGCATTGACATTGAATTAAAATTATAAAGATATAAAGATATTACATTATGTAATTCAACAGTATTAGTGATATAAACCAATAATAATCACATAATTACATCATAAATCAGGTGGGACCCCAAATACAAACTAAGATATTGATTGAGGAGTCAATCTACCTGTCATGCAGTATAATTGTATAAAAAATGAAAAGCATAAGTGTTGACACTAACGCAACATCATTAGTGATATAAATATTTGCAAATATTAATTTCAGAAGGGTTACATTATAAGCCAGGTGGGCCCCTTGATACTAACTAACCCATTCCTGGAGTTAAGACAGGTGTCAATGAAGCTGTGAGGCATTTTCAGAGTAAAAAAAAAAAAAAGGAAAAGCATAAAGTTGTTAAAGTAATACAACATAATTAATGACAAAAATCAATAAATAACACGTTAATTTCAATAGGGATATAGCACAAACCAGGGTTTGAAGTAAACCACATGAGTGCTAGAAGTTGCATTGTTCCTAGTACTTGATAGCAGTCATGGGATGCTTTGTGCCTCAACAGATGCCAAACTTGCCTCATAAAACACTCTTATAAAAACACCAACATCGTGTCCCATATACATTAGCTCCTGTAGGGCGCTAGCCAGCGTGCTAACCGTAATGTCACGGCAACGGTGCTCTATATTTCAGGCGTTACACGCGTGAAGAGCCACTCAAACTCCGCGGAGGGACCGTCAAACGCGACCTCACCTACCTGGACACGCCGGCTCCGGACATCAGTTAGCGCAAAAACCTACGCGTTCCTCTCTCCGCATTTATTTCCAAGGACACTAAACGCCATGACAGTTTAGAAAAATGCATAAAAAATTAGAGGGGGTGGGAGTCGGGGAAGGGAAAAAAAACTCAGAGCAATTTCTTTAATCCTAACGCACAAGAGCAGTTCATTCATGAGGGGATGCGAGAGTTTGACGCGTCCGCGCACCACCTACCCCATGCAGTTTTGCGCACGACGCGTTAAAATTAAAAAGTTTAAAGATGTGCTTACCTAAAATGGCTACTGCGGCAGCCAAAATACAAACAGCTATTATTTGGTGAAGTTTAGCGCTGGCCGCCTGCTACAACAGCCTAACTTGCGTTTAGGCCCGTATTCTGCCGTTCGCCATTGGACGCTTCTAAGCGCAGCTGGGCAGCTGGATGTTCCTATTGGCCAGCGAGCTGTCACGCAAGCGACGCTGTGCTAAGCTTGTCTGAGAGACACATATCGCCAGCGACCATTGTGTACTTTTAGCTCCTTGTGTGGATGTGGATGTTTTTGCTGTAATTCAAGAGGTTTTTCTATTCCATTTCTTCACCGATGACCGAAAGCACGCGCTGGATTCATTCGCGTTTGTCGCGTCGCGTCCGGAGTGCAAAGGCAACGTTCTGGGGTTTATTTTTCTTCTAGCCTGCATCCACCAATCATGATGCTTTTTACTCCATCATTACGGCGCCTGAGAGAGAGAGAGAGAGAGGAAAAAAAATGTAACATTCCACGTCTTTGCTCATGTTTCATATCCCGGATGTGAGAATAGCAGGGGTTATAATGAAGCGTGTGGGTGAAGCTGCATATGTCCTTGTGATGTGTTCGGTTTCCTGAAGCTCTTTTGAGTATTCCGAATCTGTGTTTGACTTAGACAGAAATTCACGTTGTGCATTAAACAGTATAGGATATGCCATTGATGTAATTCAGGCGTATTTGTCTTGCACTAACCAAAAAGTACTATGGTACTATCATGGTATCATTGTTTGGACATGGTGTCATGGTCTTCTGGACATCTACTACGTATTCTTTGAGTACCATCCATGTGTAGTAAATGGCATGGTGTAAGACTATGGTATCAGACGTTAATACTATAGTACTTTGAAATATACCATGGTACATCTGCAGAATAGATTGGTAATTGCACTGTGTATAAAACCCTGGTAATACCGTGGTGCTTCTAGACACTTTTTTTGTCAGGAATAACAAAAATGGCAACATATAAATGCACTACTATTCAAAAGTTTGGGGTCAGTTAGTTTGTTTTGAAATAAATGAATGCTTTTATTCAGCACAGATGCATCACGTTGAGGAAAATTGCTGTAAAGACATATAATATCACCAAAAAATATATATTTCAAATAACTGCTGGTCTTTTGAACTTTTTATTCATCCAATCAGCATATTAGAATGATTTCTGAAGGATCACGTGACACTGAAGACTGGAGTAATGATGCTGAAAATTCAGCTTTGCCATCACAGGAAAAAAATTACATTGTAAAAATATATTCAAGTAGAACAGTTAAGTTTAAATTGTAATAATACTTAACAATATTCCTCTTTAATGTATTTTTGACCAAATAAATGCAGCCTTGTTGAGCAGACAAGACTTCTTTCAAAAACATAAAAAAAAGTTGGTTACACTTTATTTTAAGGTGTCTGTGTTACAGTGTAATTATACATTTAAGTATTGAGTAATAATAATTAACTGCATGTACTTATTATAGGGTTAAGGTTAGGATGAGGGTTTGGTTTAGGTAGGGTTATTTGCATGTAATTACGCATGATTTATTACTACAGTAATTACACGTAACATGTACAATGACACTGTAAAATAAAGTGTTACCAAAAAAATCTTACCATAGTGTATATGTTACCGGCAATGTGTGAAATCCGGCATTGTATAGAATGCCTAGGGAATATATAGAATGTGGTTTGTAGGGAAAGTATGAAATGGTTTATATTTCACACATTTTCCTAGGCATTCTATACAATGCCAAAGGGCCAGCCGGCTTGTCATTCTGTAAAATACCTATAGGTAATGTATAGAATGCCTAGGAAAAGTATGCAACATAATCACAAAAACCAGACATTTCATACTTTGCCTACAAACTTCATGCATTCTATATATTCCCTAGGCATTCTATATAATACCTGCTTTTCACACATTGCCGGTAACATATACACTCAAAGAAATGAATTGTTTGATTTACTTAAAAAAAGCAGTGTCTAGTGGTTCCACGCAACTATATTGAGTACTTTGTACAAATAACAATTTAGTTGTATGAAGAAAATAAATTCACGTAAAGCTGACAAAATTTATTTTAGTACAAATCATTTGAATTTGTCACTGTTACAAAATATTTATATGTGCAGTTTACTTAATGTTATGTTTATTACGTAAGGTGAACACGTTTATTGACTTAATTTACCTTATTAAATTAATTATTTGCTCTACAAAATGCACTCAAAAAATAATAATTCAAAAACATTACAGAAACTCCTAAATGTCCAACATAACTGAACATTAAACATTAACATAAACTAACAACATCTTTCCCTTTACTGAAAAACACAAAAAATAACACTTAAATTATTCAGTTTACTCTCCTAATTAGTGTTGTCAATTTTTAAAAAAATTATTAAAAATGTGGTGCTTTGAGCGCTGTTGAGCAGATTCATAAACACCTCTGATTGGCCATTGTGTTCACACGCTCATCAGATATGTCTGATTGGCTACAATGAACAACACTTTAAACACATATTGTAAATAGTCATCAATGACGCTCTTCAATGAGCGCTTACACAGATACGCACGGGAGCGATTGAAAGCAGGCATCTATCACCAGACCATCTGCTGATAGATGCCTGCTTTCAAACGCTCCCGCTTTCAAAATCAAACACTTCTGTGTGCTTTCAAATGCTCCTGTGCGTTGATCATTGTAGCCAATCACAGACATCTGATGAGCATGTGTACACAGAGGCCAATCAGAGGTGTTTATGAAGACGCTCAAAGCGTCACATTTTTAAAATTTGGTACCGAAGTCAGTACTTTTGACAACACTACTCCTAATGCAGTCCCTTACAAAGCATGCTGGGAAACTACGGATCCACTGCCATGTTAAGTTGACTGAACAAGCACTGAAGTAAAGATGACAATACTCATTTTTAGTAGAAACAACTCAGTTAAATTAAGTTGATGTAGTTACATGAGTTTTTAAGTAATGTAAACAAAACTAACAACAGTGAAAGTAAATTTTTTTGAGTGATTTTTTGCTCTTTTTGCATGTAATAAAACATTTAACTTTTTCAGTCTAACCTCCTTTCTCTTAAAGTATGTGTGGATGCTAACTCTGTCTAGTGTATACTAATACTTTATTCTGTCCCATATGAGCATTAAACCTGCTGGCTGTTGCACTCTAACATTATTCTAGATAAAACTATTTCACAAATGTATATGGTACTTGTACAATTGTAAAAGTTTGCAACCTTGCAAAACTTTCCAGGAAATGACACAAAAGCTGAATTTGGCATCTTCCGCTAACGTTTTTTGGCAGTCGTTTTGGCTTGTAATTGTGTTCTTGAGTGGCTGAGTTACATGAGGACTGCTGAGCCAAACAACCTTATTTATAAAACTCCGCCAAGAGCACTGAAGATAAACTCTGCTGAAATGACTCTAGGACTATGAGGAGCACACTGTAAAGAGACCTTCGGCTCTCAGCTATTGTTAATTTATAAATGATTCTTTTTTTTCTTTTTTTTTCTTCTTTTTTTTTACATGCAATTGACATTTTTATGCTTGGCAGACGCTTTCTTATTATAGAACGTGCATATCCTATACCACTAATATACTAAATTGTAATAAACTATTACAAAGCAAGTAGTTTAGGATGCAAGTTATTTTTCTTAACATATATTGAAGTGCACTAAATGAGTAAATGGGTAGCACTTTATTTTAGTCATGTTGCGCGTGTACATACTATGTACTTATTATAGCAATTACAATAACTGGGTTATAACTAGGTACTAACCCTGAACCTATCCCTAAACCTAACCTTAACCCATGTAGTTATCTTATATTACCAGTACTTTCTTGGGTAAATACGCTTTATTTAAAATAAAGTTTTGCAGATTGCAACAGAGCACACTGTAGAAAACTGTTATACCACTATCTTGACTCATTATATTATCAGGCTGCTAAAATTGTAAAATTTTTATACATAATATAAGAAAAAGAAAAACATAAAAAAAGAAAAAAGCATAACCAAGATGACAATGGTATACCACTCACTGAATAAAAACAATGTATCATACTATGGTTTGAAATGTTTATGCATACTGTTTCACATACTATTTTTAAAAAAAGTTGTAGGTATATAACGCATACTTCACAGCATGCATAATAGTCAAGGACAAATGAAGAACCTGGAGTTAAGTGTCTCGCTCAAGGCCACAGAAGTCATGGCTGATGGCACACAGAGATCAGACCACCCTGTGTTTTATCTCTACGATATCACACTACCTCCTATAGTGGAACCACTCACTTTCATCGACACAAATGCACATTAGCATAATAATAAGGTCAAATACATGGAATACCTCTGTTGAGTCTGTTTTTAAGGGATAGTGTTCATTCAGCGCTGCAGTGAAAGGATGTTCCCCTCGTGTGTGTTCACCTGCACACGTCTCACTTTCACACTGATTGAGGTTCCTCACAGCAGCTGATTTCCAAACCATCTGTTCTATTGCTGCACATATGGTAAACTGACTGGAAGAGATGGAAGCAAAGAAAGAAGGAACGAATTAGGAAGTCAAGTTCCCATCTGTACGTCCTTCGACCATGTCTAACAAAATAGAAATTTTGTTTCATTTAAAATCTTGAAGTCTAGCAAAATGTTTAAATTGTTATCATTAGAATGCATATGACATTATTATCATAATATTACAATTGATCAATAATCATATAATTATTAATCAATATTATTAATTAAAACATTTAAATGATTCCTTGGTCTTTTTCCTTTTTTTTTTTTTTATAATATAAATTATTATAGTTATGTTGAATTAGTTTTTATATTTTCCATTTTTATTTCAGTAAAAAAATTAATTATTATGTATGTTGTATCTTTTTGTCATTTTTATAAAGCTTTTGGTTTCATTTGAATATGTCTATATAGTCCATTTTTGTTTGAGTTCATTTAGTGCATTAAGTTAAACTAAATGAAAATGAGAAATGTTGTTTTGGAAACTAGTTGAAATAAAAGGGGCTTTTTGTATGTTCTTTTATTTGTGTTAATGTTTATTTTTATTTCAAGCAACATTTTTTTTTTAATGGTTTTTGGTATCAGTTAACTATAATTAACCCATTAAAAATGCAGATCAGCGGACACTTTTCAAGCAAAAAAAAAAAAGTTTGTTAGGTTTCAAATTAATTATCCAATAATATATACTGATCCAAGTGAATACATGTGTGGAACATGTTCATAGTTAGATGAACTTCACCTGTGGTTACACTGTGAACTTCAGGAGAAATGTCTTCATACATCCACTAAAAAACACTAAAAACACCAGCTGATTAAAAACAACAGCAAAAATGATGAAGAAAAGTTAATGAAGGTGCTTGATTTCGAGCAATGAAATTCAAGTGTCCAAATACATTTGGGGCCAGATGACATTTGGTTTATGTTTATATGCATATTTTGTTACAGTGCTGAAGAGGTTGAGAATGTGCAGGTAAGAGGACATACATGGAGGAAATTATCAGGGCATCTGTTTAGGAGCACGTAACAAATCCCTCAAGCTCCCTGCCTCTCCTTCATTGGCTCTGAGCCCAGAGTGTCTCTGACAGGAGTTGAAGAAGTTCATTGCTTCAAGAATATTCACACTATAATCACTCCTGCAGTTCATCTTGCCATACTACAAACTTTATTTTTCTTTCTTTGTGTTCTCAAGCCTAAACCTCAAATCCAACATCCAGGTGGAACCAGATGCAAGTGTGATGATAATATACAACCATCAGGGGGCAGATGTGGCATTATTTTAGAAAGTAGAGAAGAGCAGGTCATTTGTCAGACTTTTCACTTCAGTGAAAATTTCTCAAGGCAGGTTTATTTTTTTAAAGTCAATTTCTACAAGACACACAATCCTTAAAGTCTTGAGCTACTGAACACTCCCACCATTACTGTCCAAGAAAAAATATACAGTTCACACATTTTGTGACATGCATAAAGGCATGATTTCACACCATATCTACAAGTACAAAAGACGTCTTCCACAACATATCTGAATTAAAACTTATGTATAATTTATTGCTTTTAGAAAAAAAAAAAATCATGAACGAGCAAATAGAAAAGTAACAGTATATTACTATATAATAGTAATAATATTATAATCATTACTGTATTTATCATATAAACGCAGCCATGGTGAGTCTAAGAGACTTCTTTCAAAACATTAAAAAAATCGTACAGACACCAATCTTTTGAACAGCAGTGACAACTTGCTCAAATATAAATGAGACAAATATTCTAAGGACGCAGTTCCACCACTTAGAATCACTTGCATTTTGTTCACTTGTTACAAAAATATGATCTTGAATTTGACAGAATTTACAAAAATTATGCCATCCTATATTTGTCTGTCCATCTCTCTACAAACCCCAGAATAATCTAAACTCAGTTTGCAGACCCCATCACCCCATTAAAAGGAATCATTCCACCTTCAATACAAGACTGTATTGAAAATATGTGGCAAGCAGTACAGTTTAATTCAGACGAGTCATTGGGGGTCTTGGCCAAGCGTCCCACGAGCGTATTCACAGGATATTTAATGGACTTGTACAGTTTACACGGAAACAGTTCCAAGTTTTTCAGTTCGTCCACACTGCCAAATGTTTAGAGCGGCCAAGAAAATATGGAAGATTTCTGAATTTACAGCTTTGATGTGTTTCCTGCCTAGTGTGACAGAGGAGAGAAATGACATGGGAGTGTGTATGTGTGTGTGAGACTCATATGAACAAAAATGGGAGGAGAAAAGGAGAGAGAGTGAGAAAAGTTAAAGCCGACGATGGAACATTGTGAGACCGGCTCAGTACAGGATGAGTGAAGTAGGAGAAAGATACAGTCCCATTTGATGCATTCAGCCGCTTTGCTTTTCACCCTGTGCAAGCAGCTTCTCAGAATCAGGTGTCATTTCTGCCTGCTGGAGAAACACACGCTATCAGGAGTCAACAGACATCTGCTGCTTCAACACACACACACACACACACACACACATGCACTCCGCTGCAGAGATGAGCCCAAATGTGTGTTTGCTTAGTTGTCAGACGTAACCCGGCTCTGGAATAGAAGAGCTCTGAACCAGGTAAGACAAACTATTATAACTACAGACCTTGCTGCATGTGTAGATACATAGTATTTTGAGTTGTACTGCTTTGTTTTCACTTTTTTAGACAGTTGTTTTTCACTGAAAATATGTAATTATAGTGTTTTTTTCAGAGTGATATGAAAATTAGAATGCTTAAAACTTGATATGTGTAACTGTTTGGATATTTACTAACAATTTTACTACTACATGCTCAGCCAGTATGGGGCGGGACTATCTGTTTGCCTGACAAATGGCAGATGAGGGTAAACCTGTTTGAAAACAATCACTGAACAATTGATTTCACATTGAAAGTGAGCATAAAATTAAAATGGACCTTGTTTATTTTCCTAAAGAATGTTCTTATGAACAATTTATCGCTATCAGCACCATGTTATCAAAAGACACCTGGGTCAAGGCTGTCAGAATCTCCCCTGCTGCCCTGTGTTTGTTTCACTAAATTAACCCCAAACAGACGTCTTTGTGTATCAGTGGTCATCTGCAGTGTTTGGACAGGGATGAGGTTCACTGCACAGGTTGGCTGAAAGAAAAAAGTCTCAGGCTAAAAACTGAACGGTCTTTTCTCAGTCTGGGGTTGATGTTTATTTTTGCAGCTGCTGGCACGTGTTCTTGGAAAAATGGCAAGTAATAGATCTCGAAGCTAGTGAGAGAAAGGAACAGGGATGTATTCAGGTGATTAGCCTTTGGAAAATGAACAATTAACAGACATCAAAATATGCAGAAATGTTGAGCATTGTTAACTTATGGATAAAAAAACTTAAAGTCATAAGTTTAAGTTAAAATCAAATATAAATAGATATATGTTAAAAACTGTAGATTATGACTTGCACCCAGTCTGTAACAAATAAAACCAAACAGAAATTGAGTTTACAGTAATGTACGTAATGGACATTAGATTAATTCTACCTTCACATTCTTTCTTGAATTTCTTACTTCCCAATTCTGAAGTCTTGCTTACGAGCTTGTCGCGTTCAAGTGCTTTGTTGTCGGAAAGAACAGGAATCATGGAGGACACCAGGTTTATTCTTGCCTATTTATTGGGAAAATCTTATTAGCGTCCCATTCATTGACAACAACTAGATAGTAAGCTTGCTGACGATTCTGGAATTTCGGTCAAATATGCGCAATTTTCTCTGTGTAAAAAACATACAATTCGCTTCAAATGATTAATCATATTTGTAAATATGACCTACTTTAATGACAAGACAAGGCGATGTAGCTGTTGTGGAAAAAACTAATAAAGTTTACCAGTCACAGCAGCGATCAATCTCCCCTCTGCCATGTTTATGGCCAGCCCAACTTGTGAACTCGGGTATCAAAATTATTCCTGAGCTTCCCAGTGGTAAATATGACTTGAGAGGGTGTTCATGTTAAATTTTTAACTAGGAAACACGTATTTACAATAATTCCAATAGCACGTGAAGGCAGCACAAAATTGTCATTTTTTACTCAAGTGGTTCCAAATCTGCATGAGTTTCTTTCTTCTGTTCAACACAAAGTAAGATATTTTAAAGAATGTCGGTAACAAGACAGTTGATGGCACCCATTGACTTCCATAATATGAAAAAAAAAAAAAAAAGAGAGAGAGAAAAAAAACACTCTATGGAAGTCAACATCTGTCATCAACTGTCTGGTTACCCACATTCTTCAAAATATCTTCCTTTGGATTCAACAGCAGAAAGAAACTCATAAAGGTTTGGAACAAATGACAAAATTAGCATCTTTGGGTGAACTATCCCTTTAACACTTTTTACATGGCAATACTTTCATAACACTCTGTATTTTAACATTTATTTTGGTTCCATAGTAAATGCATTACTGTAAACGCATTTGTTTGTTCATATGAACTGAGTGAAGAGTCTAAATTATTTTATGTGGTAACCAACAGCGTGAGACTCTGATGATAGGGCTTAACCTGCATTTAACCAGCAACACTGCTTTAAAGGCAAATCTTCTTTAAAGGCAGTGAAAGAGACAACAAGCGTTTCCAAGAAGACAAATTATGATTAATGGAGCTCTTTGTCATGCTTTAATACAAACCAGCGGTTGTGGAAAAAACCCTCAGACAGGTTCCTCTGCCCTCGAAGAATGAGTTCACAGAGAGGCTCCTCACGATTTTCAATTTACACTTCTACACAGTCCAGTTTAGCTCATCCCTCCATTCTACTGACTTCCCCACCTCTCTCTCCCTGATGGCCCTTTGTGGGAATCTGAAACTCGAATCCCTGTTACAAGACTGCCCCGAAAACCGTGAGACTATGAAAATCGAGCACTCTCTCTCTCAATCTCTTTTTGTTTCTTACACTTGTCTCTCTTTGTTGGCTTTGATTCCATTTGGATACAACACCCTTTGAAGGAATCTGGGAATCTAGAATTCCAATTAAAAACACCAGTTGCTTCATGGAAAGGCAAATAAGTCGACAGCCATTGATGGCCGTGTTACAGGATTGTCATGTTACATTAAGAAACTTGTCAAAGATTTGAAAACATGCTACCTGTGCTGATTTTATATATCAGAGTGTGCGCAGGTCTGTAATTGGTCACCCTAAATATGCAAATAAGGCAAAGACAGCTTCCACCTTTCCACAGACACATTTTATAGATTATAATATACACTGCCCATCCGAAAAAAAAGTCGCTGTTTGGATTTTAATAGGCAAATACTTAAGAGTCTATGACTGGATCATTATTGCTGTGATTATTATGTTTCTAGCTTGTTATATGTTTGGGAACAGTTCTTTTAAAAGTCTTTGGGATGTGTTGGAGTAGACTTTACAGAGTGTTTGACTCTTGCATTGTCAAGATCTTAACCAAAAATTGATGTACCTCTTGATGGAAATAACATCACAACATTTATTTCCATCAAGAGGTGCATCGATTTTTGGTCAAGATCTTGTATTGACAATGCATGAGTCAAACTCTCTGTAAAGTCTACTCCAACACATCCCAAAGACTTTTAATGAATTTAAGGTCTGGACTCAGAGGTGCCAAAACGAAAAAAGATTTGTCATGCTCCCTTCCAAACGAAAAGCTACACACTCCATCAATTACGGTTAATAGAACTGTTCCCAAAAAATATAACATGCTAGATACATAATAATCACTATAATAATTATCCAATCATGGACTCTTCAGCAAATTTTTTATTATTATTTTTGCCGGGCAGTGTATGATTCATCGATTATTCATAGATTAACTGTTATTGTGATGCCAAACACATAATACCCTACTTGACCTAAGCACTATATTGAACAAATATGTAATATATTTACATTGCTATGGCAAATGCATTGCTATTTGGCATATCTATCTTGTGAACAAACATGTATTGCACTGGCAGACACGATGAACAATAATCTAATTTTCTGCAGCTGATTAGTTGTGTCTGGAAGAATGTGAGTTCTCAGAACAGCCATAACTGCTTCTTCAACATCTGTGTGAGTTGGTGGGGCTTTCCCAAGAAGTGATCATCTCAGAAGTGATGTTGTCTTCGCTTTTGCCCATGAGAATTGAACACGCCCGTTTAATCTAATTTAAACCCTCAACATAAACATTCTAATTCACCAAATGCTTGGTAAATCAATTGCTTTCCTGTTCGGGAAATATATGCAAAGATACCCATATTATTACCGTAAAAAACTCTTCTGTCCTGTTTATATATGACCATATGTGTATATGCAACCGTGTCTCACACTATCTACACCCATGCACATAGACAACTTCTCAAAGTCAACTGGTGGTCTGCTTCAGATAGCACATACCCAGGCACAAAAACACAAGTTACTATCTGTCAGAAGTTACAAGTTACTACCTTTATCATTGGCTCACCAGCTCATTCAGGAACTGGTGGAAAGGGTTAGTTCATCAAAATAAAATTTCAGAGGCTATATGGTGGACTGCATGATCCTAGATGCAGAAAAAGAGAAAAGGAGCAAATATTTCAGTCTGTAAATTGCCACATTCATGCTATATGCCATCGGGGGTGAGCCGTTTTCATATCTGTTACATACATTAATGCCAAGCAGGAGAGCTGGAAGCGGAGACGTTTTTCTTCGATCAGATATGAAATGCAATTTCCATATATTTATATTACCTACAAAAGTACTGGAATGTGAGCAGATTACATTGTTAAAAGGTGTGGCATTGGTATGCACAGAAAGAGAAAGCGTATGTGCGAGAGAAGCAAGACGAACAGTGTTTTCATAACATCCAGTCATTGACTTCAGTGGTGGTACACCCTGCTGAGATACCCACATATCCAATATGCTCTCATCCCCGATGAACTCACCCTTTTTTGCAATGCTTTATTCGTTTACACAAGAAAAACAAAAGGAGAGAAGTGCAGGAAGTGCAGAAAAAGGAGGGATTTGCACATCAAACATGCAGCCAGAAGTACAATCGCTCTGGTGGAAGAACTTAAAGAGAGGTGGACCCAGGTGGACCGAAGCCAGAGCGGAAAGCCCCACTTTGTAAAAACACACCGGCAAAAGTAGTTCCATCCGCAAGAACGAAGAGCTACTAATTGTGAGGACTGTCAGAGAGTATATCATAATATCAAGAGTTGAGAAGGTTCATAAGTTCTTCAAAATCTTAGGTTACGTTTGGCAAAGCTCTGTACAAAACTACACATTTTCAAAATCTAGGTTGGGTTTAGTCATGTCTACCTGACACCCATTAACCTAAGTTTAAGGTGATCTCACAGTCTGGACAAGCTGGTGTTTAGCCGGTCAGAAAGCTGGTCCTGAAATCCAAAACCAGGCAACAGCCTGGGTTGACCAGGTTAGGAGACCAACCATTTTTCAGCAGGGAAAATTGGTGCTTTGACTGTTAGCACCATCGATATGCTAAAACATTCATATTTAAAATAAAAATCACCTTCACTACTAAAATATTAAGGCTAAAAACAAAAAATAAATGGAGATAATCTAGTCGTCCTCACTAATTGTTGAACGTCTTTATTGCAGTATTGCTTATGATTAAAAAAGTAGGCATGAAACATGTGATCATCTTTTCTTCCCTATTGTGATGTATATCTGAGTGAAATTGCTTCTCGAAAGAGAAAAAAAAAATGAGGACAAACACTTTGTCCGTGGGGAATTGTCTGTATGGTTGGATGTTGTGGTTTGCTATTGGTGGATCTCATGTGAGTGACAGGTTGCCCCGCCCTAGCGTCAGTAAACACATCATCAGAGAAGAGATGTTAGAAGAAAAAGGGGAAGTTATTTTGATTAAAGATTACGAGGGACATGTTTTTAAAAAATAACAATGTGCATGGAATAATAATAAACACTGCAAAAATTTGAAATAATAAAAATAAGAATTGTCTATTTTGATTTCACTGTGACCTTCAAACCTCTTCTGAAATTACTTTTAATTTAATTGCATATAAAATTAGCTTGAAAATAATGTTTGAGGTCTGTAAAACGTGACCT
The DNA here is from genome assembly GCA_003731715.1 of Anabarilius grahami. Classification (NCBI taxonomy): domain Eukaryota; kingdom Metazoa; phylum Chordata; class Actinopteri; order Cypriniformes; family Xenocyprididae; genus Anabarilius; species Anabarilius grahami. The sequence continues at coordinate 339,223 of RJVU01019434.1, read as the reverse complement.
CAAAACCCACAAACAAGTCTGTCTTTTTTGAAAAATGACATGACTTGGAAGTGCACTAGGAACATCTCTGTAAACTATTACAGTGGAAAGAAAGAGAAGGATACTGAAAGAGAGAGAAACAAGAACAGACAGAGAGTGAAGAGTAATTACGCTTACACTGTTCATGGCCTTCTTTACCGACTGCCCTGTCACACACTTAAGCTCATATGGCACACACAAACAGGATGTACAGCCCCCTAAAGCTCTGGGATCTATTAAAACTCAACTAAAATGCAGCCAGAGCAAAAAATAAATAAATAAATAAAAAGAATCCTTAATTGAACCTTTTGTTGCTGCTTTGAAGACTCTCTTGCACTTTCAAGTGGCCACTGGTTTGCAGCCGAGATGCAAGGTAGTCATTTGGATTTGTTTACACTCTAAGAGCAGAGCTGAAGACATTCAGTGCTCTAACCACGTAATGCATTTCCTCTGTTAATCATATAAATCAAGACATCTGAAGGCATTCATGCTGTTCTGCATTTGAGGACAGTCATTTTTGTCAGTGAAGTGAAATTTGGGTGTTTCAAACATTTTCTGTTTGTGATACTTGCTTAGTGTTATGGAAAAACACATTTTGAAATGTAACTGCACAAATGATAGAAAATAGAAGAGTTTTCATTCAAAAAGGCCAAACAATCGCCTATATGTTTGATATGAAATTAAAATCCATCAACACTTTTAGGAAACTATTGGCAAAGGATGTGGTTAAGCAGCATTAAACCCTTTTTGACCTGATGAAAGTTTACAGAACAAACCATCTAGCCACAAACCCTTCCACCTAAATTCATCTTGTGAACATCTGCTGAATAATCCCAAACCTCATATATGGTTTGGATTGGACAGCTGCTTCTCCAGTGTCTTACCATCCAAGAAAGCATTCAAGCCAATGTTCAATCTTCACCAGAAACCAGCCAAGGAGGTGAGGGAGTTCAAAGTGGTTTAGGTAAAATGGAGACAATGCCTCACAGAGAAATACTGGATGAAATGTAAGCCCACATCCTCTGGCAACAACCTACATTCTCATTGGCTCAAAACATTTTTATTTCACTATTTTTCTTAGTCGTTATAGTAACACAAAGCACTGTATTCACATTGCTGGACAAAATAATCCATTGATAGACTGGACTGAAATAATAACTACAAAATAAAGCTATTCAGAGGAGATTTAGACGTCTAGTGACCTTAAAATCTCGAGACAATAACCAATTTCATGGCTGTTGCAACCTTCCAGACAGGCTAAAATACTAAATCCATGCTTTACTCCTGGTAGTTAACCAACTTCACAAAGCACAAGGAAAAATTTCTGTCTAGTTTCAACTCTTGCACAGCCATTTCAAGAAACACTGAACGTTATACACTAAGTACACCCATAAGAAATCTATTAGACTTATAAACTTATTGCCAATACATAAAAATCCACTTGTGTGCTTGAAAGCTTAAAAGCTTAAAAACATTGTTTGCATGTAGCCAACCTTAGTAAACAACAGTATTGCTATCACCAACTCTGGGCTTTTTTATTCCTAGATTTACATGGACAAGAAAAACAGCTACATAAATAATGCTAATCATGAGATAGCCGATCAGTATTACTGTCAGGAGAATACATAGGAACCTCTTTTGGTGTAGTGGAAATATGGGACAGAAATCAGGAACTGATTATTGAGAGACAAGGTCATGAATCATCATAGGACTGAAAGAAAGAAAAATAGGAAGATGCAACATCTGGCAAAAACATTCCATTCAACCACCAAACATCAGGAGTTCTTATATAAAGACCATCTCCATTAGCCACGAACATGTTAAGCTTTGTCACATTTTGGGTTTAAGGAGGAATTATGAGCAAGTTTGTTGTAATAGTGAAACATGTGGTTTTAGGTTACCAAATTAACACAGGTTTACAATCTACCCACATTCTTATGCCCTCTTAACAACTGCCTTCATTTACTGACTGTTAACATTTATGATTTTGCATGTTTGAACAAAAAAAGAAAAGACAAAAAAAAAGAAAGAGAAAGGAAAATTGTGCAATACAGCCTTGTTATTATTATTATTAAGTAGGCATTTAAACATAAAATTTGCGCATGGTTGATTATCACAAATAAATGTCCAGGCCACATTTCACCATATTTTCAAAATAAATAATATAACAATAATATATAAAAATATTTTATCTTAATATTTTTAATATATTATTATTTTAAATTATATTTTACATACAGAAAATGGCTACTTTTAGAACCAATAAAAGCCCCCATTTCATATGAAATAATATTTTGCGTGTATTAATATATTTTATAAATATTATAACAGTAATATAATTAAATAATAGAATAATGTACATGTAAAACAAAATTAATTTAAAATTTCCAAAGAGTTTGTAAACATTTGTAGGTCTAAAGTACGTTTAGAAGCTGCCCACATTGAACATTAAAAAAATGTATGAGTACATTTTACATACAACTACCTATGAATACTAATGCGATCATCTTGAATTGTGAGTGAAAGCACATGCGTATGTGCAGGGGCCTCTGGGGTCCCAATGTGATGCAGTGGAAAAAAGCATTCTTAACAATTACGTCTGACCTCTCTGTGATTTATATGGCCTTTCTAAAGCATGCACACTCACTCACACATATATCACACACAACACCATATACATCACTGAGAAGCAGAGGGGCCAAACGTCCCTCAGAAAACATAAACAAACCCATGTGAGCAGACAACCCTGTTTCCTTGCACAAGTACATGTTTACTGTCTTTACCCACTTCACACTGATTTTACAGCTGCAGTTAACTGTTTGCCAAACATAACAAAAAAATAAATAAATTGATGGCACTAGACAGAAACCATTGATGACAATGTTAACAGGCCAAGTACAAATTTTGTCCAATCATATGCTGTCTAAACCGAGAATGCCCTTCTCCCTAAAGTGTGGAGTTTCCACTTGCCTTCATGTTTTATGCAAAAATCAAGAATTCTAGCTTCAGCGCATGCGCACTGTGACTAATTAGTGATCTTACACCTGACCAGCAGAGGATAGCATGGAGTACAGAAAGAAGTACAGTATAAGAGAAGTAAAAATGCCTATATATGTTTATACTCTTGCAAACAAAAGGAGAGGCTGCTCACTGCAGAGCCATGGGTGGAGCGTGAAGTCCAGGTCCACCATTCTAGATGTAATTTGGGCGAAATGGGTGGAGCTAGAAGGTCCAACCACACCCTAACCTTACCCATAACTCTATCCCTCCACCCATTAGATCCACAGAAGTGGAGCTGGACTAGGTCAAGCTCAACCCATGACTTCCAGAGGGGGGGAGCTGGAAGTCATTTGGCTCTGCAGTGAGCACCACTTGAACAAAAGTTGAACAAACAAGATGCAAAGAATTTCTTACCTCCTCTCGCCACGAGTCCTCATGAAGTGCACACTCATTTTTGTTATTTCCACCTTTGTCTTCTGTTGTTTTTCCTTGCCATGTATTTTCCATCTTCTTTAAGTAGTTCTTGAAAGAAACAACAAAATTGTCATGGCCACCTAGTGGACTCACAAATTAATGCATACAATTCCATGGGAAACGAACAAAAAAGTTGATTTGCATATTTTTTTTCACTTTCAGAAAAAGGAAGTCAGGAAGTACACGTTAAAAGTTAATAGTTGTGTCCCAAAAGACACACTATACATTATGCACTTGTACGCTATGGCTGCATCCGAAATCGCATACTTCTCTACTATATAGTACACTCTAAAAAATGCTGGGTTAAAAACAACCCAAGTTGGGTTGAAAATTGACAAACCCAGCGATTGGGTTAAATGTTTGCCCAACATGCTGGGCAGTTTTATTTAACCCAACTATTGCTTAAAATGTACTATATGGCTGGCTTAAAGTGAACACAAAATAGGTTGGAAATTTAAAATCAGACACATAATCACTAGAGGCAACAATAATATTCAAAAGGTGAACATTTATTATTAAGCAATTTAATAAATGTTTATTGTTTAAATATATATTCATTAAACTTATTAATACATGTTTATTTATCAAACATATTAATAAATGTTAATTTCCAACATACTTTGAGTTCATTTTAAGCAAGCAATACAGATATTTTTAAACAATAGTTGAGTTAAATAAAACTACCCAGCAGGTTGGGCAAACATCTAACCAACTGCTGTGAAAAAAACAACCCAATTTCTGGGTTTGTCCGTTTTTAACCCAGCATTTTTTAGAGTGTAGGCAAAAAAAAAAAAAAAAAAGTATGTGACAAAAGAAGTATGTCCAAATTGACAGTAGCCATTAAAGAGCAGACAAAAAGTATCCGGATGACCTACTACTTCCGGAAAGATTCAGAAGTGCGCATAAGATGGACACTTTACTATGCCATGAGGCCACAGGAGAGAATTTGTGAATGGCAGTAAAGCGACATAACTGACACTGGTAGGTCACATGATAAATGACAACGTGGCGAATGTAGTATGTCCAGATTACATTCATACTATATAGAACTTTTTAACTTCTTTTTCCTACTTTTTTAGAGGTTGTGAAGTAATTACTTATTCCAAATAAGTACCTACTCAAGAGAGTATGCGATTTCGGCTGCAGCCTGTGTACTTATGCACTATATACTAAACCGTGTAGTGTATGAATTTGCCATTCAACATCAGAGTCTGATAGCCCCTCCCCTTCTGCTACGTAAAGCTGTTACAGTTCAGTGCATGAAGTGTCCAACATTCCATGCTTTGTTTTATCAGTGCATCCTCCGGATATATATAAAAAATAATCTTTTTGGAATTTTCAGTGTGAACACACCACTTGCACTAATTATACTACAAAACATAAGTGTATAAGTATGCAAATTGGGACGCACCTGATATCTTTTCTGGTTCACTCATACTAAGCGAAGCCCCTTGCATTGGGATAAAGTATTCCTTGCAGTGGTTGTATGCTCCACATTTCAGTGAATGTCATTTGGGTTTTCTGTGCATACAGAAAATTTATATTCAGTACATTCTGCAAAAACAGTGGTAGTTTGCTTTTGTGAACAAAGGCATGGTTTTGCCCAGCTGTGAAGCTGTAAACTAACATAAAATATGTAAACACAGAAATGAAAATTGCTTTGGTCAAACCACTTTATAAGGTCTTTAAATATAATCAAGCACAATATATGCCTTAACACTTCATAACTTGATTTTGAACATCATTTTCAGCTTTCATGTTTAACATAACAAGGCTTCCTTGCAGCTGTGGACAGATTGGTTACTATCCTAGTAAGCTGTATTTTATGAAATCATATGAAAAAGAAATCGCTATCTTCTTGTATTGTCCCCTTCTTGTGGTAGGTCCTCAGATGGCTGAGATTAAAAAACAAAAATAAATGGTTTGTGATTTTTCCTTTGCTAGTCTGTCAAATTCCTCTTTTTCCCAAAGCAACCCTCTCTCTGTACTCCTTGCTCTCCACTCACGGCGCTCTCTTTTTCATTACTGCAATAAAAACATGTTTCTGTCATCTAATATGGCCAAACTTGGACCACGTGTGATGTGTGTGCACTCATAATAACTTACATGACTGATGTGCGTAACTCCCCTGTTAATCTCTGCACAAGAGCCCTTAAACACAAAGTTATTTAGCACCTTTACTAGTTCATGACCTCCACATAGTACCTCATAAGTCTTATTAAATGCTAGAGGTAGTGAGCTTACTTGTGCAGAACTCACCTCCGATTGCCACAGTCTTGTAGGTTGCAGTTGTAAAGTTGTGGTTACTAGTCATTAGGCCACTTAGAAAAATAGTATTAGTAGAACTCTTCTAAAAAATCAGGACAATTTGAGGCATCATTCATGACGTCAGCATGAATGTTATGGGATGAGTTAAACCGCAAATATTAATATTTACGTTTAGGGGCCTGTTTTAATCCCCAACCCCAAGTATGAACAATAGCTAGTGATCTTTTCCTTAAGCCGCGTTTCCACCGCTGGAACTTTCCCCAGGACCTAGGGACTTTGGGGTGGTACTTGATGTGTTTCAACCGCAGGGACCAGGGTCTAAATGAATATCCGATGTCATGAGAAATCAAGTCCCCCCCAAGATTCGGGTCTCCTTTAGGATCCAGGCGGTAATGCCTGATCAAAAGTTATCATGATATCTTGACTAATTATAACCTATTTCAATATTGTGTACAAAAACATGCTTGAAATGAATGCCTATGTATTGCATAACAAAACGAAGTGGAAACAGACATTGGGAGCAAAAAATATACCTAATATATTATAAGCTAAGCTAACAGGCTAATTGCGTAATGTTATGCTAGTACATAAGGGCCTGGTTTCACAGACAGGGCTTAGGCTAAACCAGGATTAGGCTTTATTTTAGTTAAGGTATTTAAGTAGCTTTTATAAACATAGCCTAGAAAAAAACATTACTGGTGTGCATCTTGAGACAAAACAACGGCTCTTGACATTTTTTAAGATATGTCAGTTACTTTCAGTTGAAGCAGCTCAAACATGCATTTTAGTCTAGGACTAACTTAAGCCTTGTCTGTGAAACCGGGGGAAGCTAACTAAAAATAGTAAGAAAGAAATGCTTAATTTCACAACCTATAGCTTCAGTTATATACTAGTATATAAACCACATAAATTAAAAGACATTAATGGTCATTAAACGCATTTTAAACAATATAAACCATAACGTGATTTTTCAGGAATTATAATCAGGCGCTAAAAATACTACCCATTAAAAGCCTGTTGAAACAATGGGATCACTCGGGGTCCAAAAGGAGACCCGATTCCTGGGGGGGACTTGATTTCTCACCACACCGGGTAAAAATTTCCCCCTCAGAAAGTCCCTGATTGCTAGGTAGTGCTTTCTCAAAGTTCAGGAACATTCAGGGGTGGGATTTGGGCATTTTGATTGGTTGACTCCACACAGCATTTTATTTCAACCACCATTTTAAAAGTCTGTTGTGGTGCGTACAGTAAGAGTTGTTTGCTATTCGAATTAACAATGGAGTTTAAAAAATACGACCGATGGGCCAACGACAAGGTTCAGGGTTTATAAAGCTTATATGCGGAGGACGAAATCCAGCGGGAAGTGGAAAGTCGCATGCAGTCCTACGTCACCGGACTAATCTTCAGGGTACTTTAGACCGCGATGGAAACGAAGAGGGCAACAGGTCCGGGGAGAAAAAGTTCCTGGGACAAATTGTTCCGGGTAATTTCGGTTGAAACAAGGCTTTAGTAAGCACCACATAAAACTCCCATTATAGGTCCTGCTCTGTTGTATACATGGGTATTGGGTAATAATATTAACAGCAGAATAAATGTGATGATTTTTCGCAACAAAGCTTCAACTCAGCATTATTCAATTAATGTTTTGTCTGCTGTCATCCATGGCTTTGTTCCAGTATGGATTGATAGGGGTGATGTGTTTGTGTGTGGGTGTGTATAGAGCTCTATGGGCTTCGCTCTGAGGGGGACAGAGTTCATTTACAGCTAAGATCCCCTGAGATCTCTCTCTTGAAAGTAACTTAGGAGTGAAATCTATGACTCAAGCACTATTCAGCAGAGATTCAGTTCCAGATAACAGCAGAATCATAAACAATGAGAAACAAAAGGCAAAACGAAAATTGTGCAATCAAGGAGCTCACAAATCATTCTTAATACACAACATACGGTAGGGTTCACATAAATCCACATGGAAATGCTTTCGATCTTTCTCACGTTAGAGATATTTTGTGGTCTTCGAAGTTTTGTCCGAGACCCTGTGAATTCAAGCGAGGGCCTGACCTTGACTAAGCTACATTCCAAGCTAGTTCTTGGCTGTAATGTATGGATATTTGGTTGATAGGTCTGTTTCTTGTTATGACTAAGTTCTCTGCAATGTGCAATTTGATAAAGCTTATTAAATTCTGTTAATGCATATTATATTGATGGTTGCAGTCTATTTGTGTGCACAGACCAGCTAGGTTCAACTCCCATCTGGGTCATGGAAATAGGCAGGTTACATATCAGCATGTTAATGAGTGTCATTAAAAACACATTACTAAACATTTAGCTAAGAGAGAAGATGCTGAGGGACTTCAAAAGATGCTGAGGATAGAGTTTCATCTCACATGAGGTGGTAGTTTCATGGTTAATGATCTAGGCTAATGATTGTAGATTCAAAGGGATAGTGCCTGTAAAGGCAGGAACACACCAAGCCGACGCCAACAAACTAGTGGCGATGAAAGCAGACTGCGGGTTTGGCTCACGTCTGCAATATCCGGGTCCAAAGTTGCCCTGACACACCAAACCGACGCTCGACAGCCGACGGGCAAGTAGCATGTCCGTTCTGCGCCTGCGTAAGAAGAAATGCCTTTCCGTACCAGCAGGTGGCAGTAGCTGAACAGCCAATCAGAATGATCAGATGGCCCGACTTCAACATGTCGAAACGCCCGAAAAAAAGCCGACGAGGACCAACTTCAGCCGACGGTGCGGAACACACTGAAAAAACGTAGTCAGCCGACGAACAAAAACTGCCCGACAGCCGACCGTCGGCTTGGTGTGTTCCTGCCTTAATACCTGCATGACTTTCTTTTGTCTGAAGAACACAAAAATTTAATTTTCAACAACGTTTAGGGGTCCAAACGAGACAATGAGAGTCAATGGGGTCCAATGTTGTTTAAACCCCATCATTCTTTAAAATATATTTTGTTTGTTTATAAAATAACTTGGTTTTCACTGAATTACTGTACAGAAGTTTTCATATCAATCATTACATTCGTTATGTCCTGTTACGTCCTACAAAAATCCATCCCCCGTAAATGACCTAGATAGTGAACCTTCCCCCCTTCAATGGCATCATTACCCTGTGCTTTTCTTGATCCACAGTTTTGTGTGCTCTGGACTAGCTATCTATTCCCTTTGGCGCAAAATCCCATGAGTCCCCTGGGCAAATGATCGATGGCAATCAGGCTGTTTCCAGTAAGATTTACATACTTGACTGCTTAGCACTATCTGTATATGTTAACACATAAGCCATGTTCAATTATTCCATGGCTGAAAATATACAAAAAAAAGTTTTTTTTGTTTTGTTTTTTTGTAATGACAGCCATCATACCCTGAATCACAGTTCAAGCCAGTAAATCCACAATACCTCCCCTCTTCACCCTTCTGTTTTTCTTCCTCCTGCCAAAAAACAAATGGAAAAAAGTCTTAGTATGGCAGTTTCTCATGCTAGACATGATCCTTGTGCTAATATTTTGATTGGCCAGCCCTCAGATGTCTTACTGTGCATCCCACTGAGAATGATGTGTGTATATGTATAAATAAATAAATGCATATTCACTATGGACATAGGACTGGATGTTATTTGCAATTAAGTATCTTCTTATGCTTATAAAATGTACAGTATGACTGAAGTTTCTTACACAAATTGTTTTAAAGGAATAGTTCACCCAAAATTATCATCAACATCGTCATTATTTACTCACCTGCATGTTGTTCCAAACTTTTATGACTTATGTGATTTGGAACACCATGAGGGTGTGATGACAGAAGTTTCATTTTGGGGTGAACTATCCCTTTAACTGTTTGTGTAAATTTAATTAAAATGATGATATAATTTATTGTAATGCATCTCTGTGATCTGTTGACATGTAAACCCAAACATTTACAAGATTCTCTCTTCTACTGGCACATATTGTGTCTGGTGTTTATGTCCTCAAGGAAATTCCTAAATTCTTTCGTTTTCATTGCATCTGGATTCCCACCACTACTTTTGGAGAATGAAAATTGGTTTTAGCGCGGTTTGGGGAAAAACAATCCAAAACAACAACATTGTGCTGTTTTTTGGTTAACCTCAGTGCCATTTTCTCTAAGGAGTTTCAACATTTCAACACTTTTTTCATGGGCAGGGCACTTGAAATTTGTAGGCTACTTTTTTTGACGATTGAAAGCACACTTCAATCGTGTTCTCAAAAGAATATAATGGCACTATCACGTCCAAAAAACAAAACAAAAAAAACTTGGTATAAAAACCATGGCCAAAAATGGTACATTTGTTACATGTTACATCAAATCACAAAACTTGAGGAGATTATCACTTTTCTTATGATTTTTGCCTAGCAGTTGATAAAATAGGGTTGAGTATACACAGTTTCAGACAAAATATTGCCAGTTACCTTTGTCTATTTTGCTCTTCCAACGAAAACTGTTCACATAAGGAGCAGAAACACCGTTGCAACACAGTAGTTGAGATTCGTTCCTGAATGAATCAGTGTTTTGAACGAATCGAACGAGTGAACAATTCAATGACTCACTCGTAAAAAAAAAAAATCGTTTCTGAATTAATCTGAATGTATTTGGAAGAATTAATATCATTAATACAGCCTTGTCACCAACTACTGGGCTATCGATGTAACCTAGAGAAGGAGGTAATTATATGACATACTGCATTTGCATCCATCCATCTTGCAATACATTCAAATATCGCTGTATGTTATCTTGACATTCAGTGAGTCAGAGTTCATGAGTCTTTTTGAACGATTCATTAATTCGCGAATCAATCTGTCTGTGGTTATGCAGGACAACTCGAGGCGGACAACTCGATGGAAATTTCTCGGTAAACGGCCTTTTAATCTTATCACATTTAATTCAGACTGCAAACTATGGTAAAATATGACTTATTTTCCCGCGTGGCCGTAGATTCAACAACGGTGGTTCGATCGCCGCCTCTAAAAAGCTGTGCAGCAAAAACAGCTGACAAAAAAATCTATATTTTTACCCAGCGCTAGAAATTTTTTTTACAGACTTATATTGAATTTTATATTAATAGACTTCTATTGAACCCGAGTCATATCATAGAATCCAAGGTTTCTTTTGAAGTAACGTTAGTAAACAACCACCCTCAACTCCTTAGCAACGCCATAGCAACCATCCAGAGCATTTTTACAGGCAAGCAATACATATTCTCTTCGAAAAAAAGTACTTTAGTTATTTTAAAGTCTCATTGGCTGGACTTGTCATGGTAGCATCTGTCAGAACATGTTTCCATGGTTCTTACAAACATGGTTTTCTGAAACTCCCTGCTCATCTACCCCCCACAGTTCTTCATCTACCTCACAGATCTCTCTCTTCCTCTTGTAGGAAAAGGAACATGAGTTACTGTCCTGTAGAGAATGATAACTGCCTCTGTGTTTGCAATCAAGACATCTCTCTCTGTCCCTTTCCTGTCTTTTCTCTCTCTTCTTCATACTTTCTTCCTCTCACTTCTCCGCTCTGTCTCTCTCTTGTGTGCCACTGTCAACAAAAACGTTTCCTTGAGCCAAACAGGTGCAAATGCCATAAATGAAGATTACAACCAACATGGACTTGGACTCATGCATCAGTTGTGAGCTTGCAGTGATGGGTTTAAGTGGACCAAATTATTAGAGAAGTCCTGCATACATCACCAGAGAGAAATTTGACATTTTCCCTGGAAGGTCCATTTTATTAAACATACAAGGTCAAAAAATGAAGCATGCACGGATAAATTGTCTGCAATAAGATATATAACCTGCGTTTAGAAAATAGATAGGGAGAATTTTCATTTCACAGTGACTTTAAGTGTCTTTTTGGGGCCACTGTAGGTGTTTTGGGGCCTCAGTGTCTGAGGAATGTTCAAAAACCGTGTACAATAACAGAGGACAGAAGAATTATGGAATGAGGAGAGACAGAACAGAGACATGGACATTTCTCATCGAGGAGGACGGGGTGGCTGTCACTGAGGTTGAATAATGAGGAGTTCGTTAGGGACAGCTTTATGTTCAGCAGATGTGTGTAACACGTGTGTGCATGTGTGACAGTGACAATAATTTGTCCTGATCCTTTCTAGTTTTTTCTTTATTTTTTTCTCTTTAGTTTTGCTTTTATTATTGTGACTGTATAGTCAGGGTTGCCAGGTTTTCACAATAAAACTCGCCCAATTGCTACTCAAAACCAGCCCAATCACGTTTCGGGGGGGTCCCCCAGTAAAAATCGTCTTCTGGGGGGTAAAATCCGCATTTTCGGTGGGGTTCCCCAGGTAAAATTCGCATTCCAGGGGCTAAATATCATGTTATTTGGGGTCGCTTCAACCTGCGGACATGAAAAACAACCCGCGGCAACAGTGATAAAGTTTCCCAGTTTCACAGACTTGGCAACACTGCGTAAAGTGCTAATATAAGAAAGTACATTTTTACACTTTACATTGACAATGTGAGAGTTGCTTGCCTGTGCAAAAATCCCTGCTACAATAAAGTGTTGTGAATGGTTGGATTGTTGCTATGCATGTGCTAGGTTGTTCTGAGCAGTTGCCAAGGTGTTGCCAAGGTGTTTTGGGTGGTTTTTAGTGCTTAGATATGTGGATGGGCGTTGCCATGCAGATGATAACATGTTCTATTTGTGAGTGCGTTGCTTTTTGGCTGCTAGGCTGTTGCCAAGGTGTTGCTAACATGTTCTAGGCTAGGCTATTACTCTAACAAAAAGCAGATTTCGAACTGTTTTTCTTGTGTTTGTGTATGTTGTAGGCGGGGGCGAGATGTCAGTAAAGCTGAAGTTTGATTGTCCGGCTGACGGTGGCATGGTGCAGCGGAGCCGCTCCTTCACTGGAGTAAATGCACTCGGTAGCCGGAGAAGGTAAGCAAGTATTGTTTGTGTTTGAGACAAAATTATGTGTTGTTTCCATCTGCATCAGACTGTATTACTTGAATTTTCTTAAGATAAATGTCCTCAAAGCAGGGGCCATGGAATCTGACGAAAAGCATGACTCATATTCACTGGAATTTATGCCATGAGGACATCTTGGAGAGGTCTTTGTTTCAAAAAAGTCTGAATCTTTCCTGCAATAAAGCCATGCATGTTGTTATTGTTAATTAAACTAAAACTATTAAAGGGGTCCTTGATTATGATTTCACTTTTTTAACTTTAGTTAGTGTGTAATGTTGCTGTTTGAGCATAAACAACATCTGCAAAGTTATGACGCTCAAAGTTCAATGCAAATGGAGATATTTTCTGTTAAAGAATTCTCTGTTTAAGGACTACAACAAATAGCTTGTAGGGACTATAACAAGCTGCTTTAGAAAAGAGGAAGAGTTGTTGTAGTAGAGTGTTGTTACCATGCCGTCATTTTACGCCAGACTGCTTCACAAACGAGTGTCAATTCAACACTGGATTTGCACAAAAGATTAACATGACGACACATGCTAGTCCATGAGTTGAATCAACTTCACAGTAACTACATAAATGTATCCACTAACCAGTGAGAAACGTCCAGTTTCATTCTAAAAGTTGTAACTTCTTCCTGAGTCTCTCCATCAGTGTCGACTCCGGTTTGAACAATGTAAGGCTGAACACCGTTATTGACAATCCTCATTTTGGCTGCGTGAGATTCTCCAGCTTTGTTGTTGTTGTGCAACCGAAACACGAGCTGTTAAAGCTCCGCCCTCTTCTGGAAAGGGGGCTGGGAGCAGCAGCTCATTTGCATTTAAAGGGACACACACAAAAACAGCATGTTTTTGCTCACACCCAAATAGGAGCAAATTTGACAAGCTATAATAAATGATCTGTGGAGTATTTTGAGCTGAAACTTCACAGACACATTCTGGGAACACCAGAGACTTATATTACATCTTGTAAAAGGGGCATTATAGGTCCCCTTTAAAATAAAGGCTGAAATAGAAAATAAATGTTAGATCTTTCTGGGAAAAACGAACTAAAATAAAAAGTTGAAGTACTACAATTATTAAAATTGAAATTAAAATAAAGATATATAGATGTATTTAAAAAACGAACAAATAAAAATGACAAAAACGCATAACAAAATTACTAAAACCTGCAGTAGAGTTAAAAAAATAAAAGCATTTTACTTTTCAAAACAGCATTTTAAAGCATCATAAATATATTTCATTGAGCACTAAAACATGAATGGATAAAAGTTTAAGTTTTTAGTTTGTCCAATGTGTTATGTTCTTATTTGTGTATCACTTTGTTAGCTTACAGCAAACTTTATTGACGTTCCAAATCAGTCACAGGCTCCATATCAGTTAGGATGCGGCCTTTGTAGGGAATCTCACTGGGTTTTGGAGCTTAGCTTATATTGGATGTGGTTTACAATTTTTCTTTGATTGCTTATAGTTCTAATTCGCCATTCCACACAATCCGAAACGTANGTCCAGTTTCATTCTAAAAGTTGTAACTTCTTCCTGAGTCTCTCCATCAGTGTCGACTCCGGTTTGAACAATGTAAGGCTGAACACCGTTATTGACAATCCTCATTTTGGCTGCGTGAGATTCTCCAGCTTTGTTGTTGTTGTGCAACCGAAACACCAGCTGTTAAAGCTCCGCCCTCTTCTGGAAAGGGGGCTGGGAGCAGCAGCTCATTTGCATTTAAAGGGACACACACAAAAACAGCATGTTTTTGCTCACACCCAAATAGGAGCAAATTTGACAAGCTATAATAAATGATCTGTGGAGTATTTTGAGCTGAAACTTCACAGACACATTCTGGGAACACCAGAGACTTATATTACATCTTGTAAAAGGGGCATTATAGGTCCCCTTTAAAATAAAGGCTGAAATAGAAAATAAATGTTAGATCTTTCTGGGAAAAACGAACTAAAATAAAAAGTTGAAGTACTACAATTATTAAAACTGAAATTAAAATAAAGATATATAGATGTATTTAAAAAACGAACAAATAAAAATGACAAAAACGCATAACAAAATGACTAAAACCTGCAGTAGAGTTAAAAAAATAAAAGCATTTTACTTTTCAAAACAGCATTTTAAAGCATCATAAATATATTTCATTGAGCACTAAAACATGAATGGATAAAAGTTTAAGTTTTTAGTTTGTCCAATGTGTTATGTTCTTATTTGTGTATCACTTTGTTAGCTTACAGCAAACTTTATTGACGTTCCAAATCAGTCACAGGCTCCATATCAGTTAGGATGCGGCCTTTGTAGGGAATCTCACTGGGTTTTGGAGCTTAGCTTATATTGGATGTGGTTTACAATTTTTCTTTGATTGCTTATAGTTCTAATTCGCCATTCCACACAATCCGAAACGTAAACAAGCATGCGTTATTATGTAACAGCAGTAGTTATTTCAAGAACCAAAGGTCCTGAGAGGATGCACGGTTCGGATTCAAGCACAAGCATCCTCTGTGAGCAGTGTGACAGCTTACATAAGTAAACACAGCTGCCTCTGTGTTTGTGTGTGTGTGTGTGTGTGTGTGTGTATGTGTATGCATTTTTGCAAGTTTTTATTTTGTCACAATAGCATTACATTCCTGCATTCCTATCCAAGTAAAAGACTGAAACTAAATGATTGCAGACAAAGGCCAAAACAACTTCACAGGCGTATCTGCCTGCTTTCAATTTGTAAGCTCTTTATTATATGGCAGAAGCTTCACAAAAGTGCATTGTGAGAAAATGCTTCTTAAAGTGATAGTTCACCCAAAAATGAAAATTTGATGTTTATCTGCTTACCCCCAGGGCATCCAAGATGTAGGTGAGTTTGTTTCTTCAGGAGAACACAAATGATGATTTTTAACTCCAACCGCTGCCGTCTGTCAGTCGTATAATGCATGTCAATGGGAACTTTGACTATAAGAGTAAATAATACACGACAGACAAATCCAAATTAAACCCTGCGGCTCGTGACGTCACATTGATGTCCTAAGACACGAAACGATCGGTTTGTGCAAGAAACCGAACAGTATTTATATCATTTTTTACCTCTAATACACCACTATGTCCAACTGCATTCAGCATCCGGTTGGTGAGGTCTGTTTGCGTTCTGACAGTGGAAGTGATGTCTAGCACTCATTGAAGCAAAGCGCGAGACATCACTTCCGTCATCAGAGCGTGTTTTCAGACCTCACCAACCGGATGCTGAATGCAGTTGGACATAGTGGTGTATTAGAGGTAAAAAATGATATAAATACTGTTCGGTTTCTCGCACAAACCGATCGTTTCGTGTCTTAGGACATCAATGTGTCGTCACGAGCCGCAGGGTTTAATTTGGATTTGTCTGTCATGTATTATTTACTCTTATAGACGAAGTTCCCATTGACATGCATTATACGACTGACAGACGGCAGCGGTTGGAGTTAAAAATCATCATTTGTGTTCTCCTGAAGAAACAAACTCACCTACATCTTGGATGCCCTGGGGGTAAGCAGATAAACATCAAATTTTCATTTTTGGGTGAACTATCCCTTTAAGCATGCAAATGCTTAGTAAACTCATATTAATCATTGCTGTCAGCTACGATCCTGTTATGATCATGGATTTACAGTTATAAAGATTTTATCCACTCTTTTGACTTTCGTCGATTGAGTAGATTGGATATTTTTGAAAACATTTTTTAAAAATCAGGCAATATCATCTTAAGGATGAGGGATGACTGACCTCTTCCTGACCTCTGACTGATAGTTTTGTTTTTATCATTTGGAGGTTATATTTATTTTTTGTGTTAAAACCATAACCCAGAACTCTGTAACCTAAATTATAACTAATTTGTTTGGGATTTTTAGGTAATTTCACTTATTTTAACACAATTATTGTCATGAATATATGAAATGTCCATTGACATCAAGTACAAGTTAGCCAAGCACAGATGAATCTTACCTGTCCAGGAGTAAATTAGCAACGTTGGCGTCTGTGTTCAAATTCTTCTCCGTTTTCAGCCGTCTCCATCTTTCAAAAGCATCTCCAATACAAATTCTGGTTTTATTTCGGACTTTGTCACGACGAATTTCTGAATTATAACGAGGTCTTTTTGATTTAGTAACATTAGACATTTTTATCCGACTGGAGTTAGGGTAGGTTACAGCAAAGCTGGCAACACGGATCCCGAAACACTACTGACTTCGTGATTGGTAGATAGGTGGAGGGAGGCGCGTCAGGCCAAAACACAAAATGACAACATCAACATCAGTTGAGGG